>JAZEWT010000013.1:2024608-2039653 GCA_036362905.1 Mordacia mordax
AGGCTGTTGAGGGGCGTGCAATCAGCGAGCACCTATGGCAAGCTGTAAGCCAGACCCCAGTCATGCTCTCTTAAGCACAACAAGAGCACCCGCTGTTCGCCACTAAGTGGCGGTGACGTCACCGCGGTGCTTATGCCAGGCCAGGTGCACTTCGAGGCCACGCGCAGTGTCCACTGACACCCGGGTGGAATGAAAACTGGTTGAGTTTTATCCGCCCGGCGCTGCGCTCGTTGTTGTTGTTGTGAGCGTCGCTCCTCCGTCCTCCGTTAATGTTAGAGAGCGACTGCTCTCCAACTGTCCAGCAGCGTCCTTGACGAACCTCCTCCTCCATGGAGGTGGCTCTCAACACCGCTGGTACCAGCCATCGGCAAGTCCAGTCAGCTTCAGATCCTCCCTGCTCAACGTCAGCCCATCTCTTCAGCCCATGCTGCGCGTGTTTAGCCGCCCCTTGTGCGACCAAACAGAAGCCGCTTGGGCATCCGGTGACTGGGCATGCGGGCTACGTGACCCAGCCAGCGCAGCCTCTTAACGCACAATGACACACACACACGCGAATACACGGTGTGTTTTGAAATATATTGGCTCTGTATCGTCTTGGACGCTTTCCTTATGCGGAAGTACGGCATTAGTGTGCGTGGCTGGCTCTCGATTTGATTTGCGCAGCCATCGATGCCGAAATCGAGGGATGATTTCACATAATTGGGGATGGAGCAGAGCGATCGGCGCACACTGCGCGGCGGCGCAGCCCGGCTGTGAGCGGCCCCACGTGGGTGGTTTGGGAGGGGGTAATGTCGGGTAGATGTATTCTCCTTAGCTATTCCCTGAGTGAAAATCAAGCGGCTCAAAAATTAGTCTCCCCCGGACTGCGGCATTGTGAACGCGGAGATATCACGCAGGCTAAGTCGAGGGACTGAACTATCATGGTGGCGTCTGCTCACTGCTTTGGGAGATCGGATAATTCCTTTCAGAAATCCCTCATCTTATACCCTGCCAACTAAAAAGGCACCGGCAAATGGTCCACCTGACGTCAGAACTTAAATGCTTGAACGTATATATTTTTTTAAACTTGTGAGAAGTGGGGGTTTTTTTTGAGCTACTTCATTTAAAATGTCACAGGGCAGGCAAGTAAATAAATAAGTAATGCCAACCGTCTGTCAAGATTGTACACATCGGCAAAAATGTGTTATTACCTTGAGCGATGCTCGGGTAATAAAATACTATATCCGCTTAATCAGCGTCTTTCTAGTTTGAGAGCATTGTAGATGTTTTTTGAATCAATTACATGACCGTGAGTGGTGCCGATCCTCACCCTAGTCCATGGATTCTATTCGAAGACATTCGCAAACGGGAATGTGCGCACAGTTCTGTGTAGTAAGTGCGTTCCACTTGGAATGTCTCTGCAAAGCCCAAAAAATCAGTCTGGCTGTGTTCAATTAAATCAGCTGGATGAATATTTGTCACATTCTCAGGCGCTGCATTTTGAGTATGAATTTTTCTTTGAACTTAAGGTGTACGCAGGTTTTTCAATAAACGTGGAACGTCATAAGCGTTCATAAGTATGACCGAGGGGGAATGCGAAGCTGCCTCAGTGAGGTTTTTCAGCCGTAGAGGGCATGCAGTTATGAAAATGTAGGTTTAACAAACACAGTGCAGACCTTAATGAGCGCAGCAGGACAGCCGAGGTGAAACGCTGGGCTCCCTGCCCCGATGTTAGCGCGCAATGCCATGAACCCAGCGACCCGAGTGAGACTCGCGCTCGCGGCCACCAACGCCAGTGACGATTTCTGAAACGGCGCTGGACCCCCACTAGGGCGACTCAGCCTCAAATACATACCCGGTGCAATGCGCAAGCGTAACCCACTCGGGCGACAAAATGGCGGCCGGGGGTGGTACTGGCTACCCACCCTCCCGTGTGCCGTGCCGGCCTTCACAGGTGCTGCTTACTAATAGTCATTGACGCTGTAGTCTCTTAAGGCTATACGGGGACTATTTGTCTTTCCCTTTATCTTCGTAGAATTCAGTCGAGTCGACTGATGATCCGGACCTTGCTGATTCACTGCAGGCACTGGTGTTTGGTTACTTCTAACGTTACCACCATGGTAACGTTCCCCATTAACTCGACTCGCTCATTCCCCTACCCACGCCAAGCACCCGGTCTAACAAGACTGTTTAATCTGATGACACACTGTGTTCAACCGCGACACTCCTCACTCACTCGCTCACCAGAGGTCACAACGCTCTCCTCTTCTCTCCTCAAACTCCTGCACTCTGAGACTCCGTCTCTCTTGTATTTCCATCCCATCGCTCGACTCTACAGAGTATTCACTCCAATCTATTGCACCTGCAATGGCCCCGTTGTTTTACGGCCACTTGGATTTTTTGGGCCTTTCAGGCTGTGCTGAACAAATCGTGATTTAAAAAAAGAAACCGTAAAAGAAATGTGGGAGAGAATGAACACCTTTTAGCCTCATAAAAGTTATCAAAATGTCACGATCAGACATGGCGCTGTGGTCTCCCTGCGTGCTTTAGTGTGTATTTATCACTCTTATTGCGATGTAGAGCTGCCACACTTTGCAAATAAGACACGGTGGAGTGCTTGCGGTATTGTAAAATGGCACACATTCAGCTCCGCGCTAAGAATTATTGGTCTCACTGGGCTGACCCACAATTCAGTCAAATCACTGCTCGAGTTACGAGTCAGAGTTTACATTCAATCGCTCACGCAGCCTGCCCTAATTCCTGCCGACCGATGTCAAACTCTAATGATGAAGGTTTTCACGGCTCGATGCACGATGATTGCTTCGAAAAAGCTGCTCTCTCGGGACAGCCGCGTCGATCGCTCCCTCTCTGTCTACCCCATCGCGACGTTTTGTGCACAAACGCCTGAGGATGCCTCTAACGTGTGAGGCGGAAACGTCGCGATGGGGAGAGAGAGGGAGCGGTCGACGCGGCTGTCCCGAGAGAGCAGCTTTTCGATGTCAAACTCTCGACGTAAACCCAAGACGCGACAACATTTTAAGAGCGGCACCAGGAAACTCGCCTCGCTGGGTTCAAAGGCGAACATTCCCCGCCATTAGCGGTTGACGCCACCGTTGTGTTTGTGGTCGCCCCTGCCGGGAATTCTCTCCCAGGTGGCATCGCAAACTTTCTATTATTTGACGCAAACACGGGGCAGGCCACGGGAGTTCCCTGGGAAATCGGTGAAACTTTCTGTGCGGCTGCAAATGCCGGGCGGATCGTGGAAATCCCACCGCAATTATTCCGTATCTCACGTTAATGATCGCGACTGAAATATTGCTCAACGACGTGTAATTGGCAGCATAAAAGGGCCTGAATGACAGCCAAGGTAGATTCAAACAGTTCAACTTACATGTGAATTGTGCACTGACCGAGATCAAAAACAAAACCGTGGCATTTGTTCGTTATTTTATTTCAGGTTTTTATTTTTGTCGGTGCGTGTATGAAGAGTAATTTGAGCTGTAAAAACCTGACGTTTGTTTTGGGATTTGTAACCAACCATTCTTATAGTATTGCCGTGAGATATCTAATGGCTTAATTCTCATCCATCTAGCCGTGCAAACTATCATCATTGCATATAAGTGATATGCAGGTTGTTTTAAAACATAGCAAATGTGTACTGTCATTCCCGCACGCAGGGACTAATCGTTTTTCAAACAACAGCAAAAAAAACTTCAAGGAGATCTTTCACATCCGCTCTCAATCAGACGGCACGTTTTTTTGGTTGAAACTCCCTCGGTATTGACCAGGGCGGCCACTTAGCCTCCGACCGCTAAGCCACCTGCTCAGCCGTGTTCAAAGCAATGTCCCGCAAGGTTTAAAAATCCTGCGTGAGTCGTAATCGAGAATCAAACTCAGGCTTTTGCCGGGATTATAGTTCGGTGAGCCAGCCACTATCCCACTGTAACACCCACACACTGCATTAAATGATCCAATGTGACTTTTAATGCAGTGATTGGTTTCTAAAAAAGCCTTTTCTCTGTCACCATTGAGCATCCATTCAATCACCGACATGTCAAGTACCCTTGTGTGCTGCAGTTTTTCTCTTTTCTCAGAGTCTCTTTGTCATTTCAGCACACGGACATACGCCTGCATTAGGTATTCATAAAGGGACATTGGTAATTTGGTAATTCCAGGTAATTCGCAATAATTTGTCTCGAATCTGACGTTTGCAAATGCCATTAAATCGCTCAGAGCCTCGTAATGTAGCATACGCTGTAATGTGTACGTGAATTGCATTGAACTGACATGACGAATGTTCACTCATTGTCCGAGATATTAGACCTATGGGGCAAGCGTGGTTTTTAGCTGCTTTTAGCAATTGCTGCAATAAAGGATATAGCAGATACGCAGCCACACGCTGAATGGGGTCCCATCGTTTAGATGGGCTGCTTGCTCTTGTCTACAACAACTGTCAACCGGGGAGTAATTGTTTAACAAGGCAGACTACTGATGAGACCTGGAAGTTCGAAACTGGCCCAGAGTTCGCTCACTTGCAAGCATATTGTTCGATAATATTGGTCTGGAAAGATAATTGATTGATGGACTGAAAAAATGTGATTTATTTTCAGAGAATGGAGTTCTCATTATATACGATATGACGCAACTCTTGGGTATAGAACTACACATTTCTCTACTTTAGCGCTTGAAGATTGACGTTCAGTTACAACGTAATTGGTTCATGCGTCCTCAACGCTCCTCATCACGATTCTCTTAATAAGTTGTTGACGGGCCGTTCTCTTCGCAGCTCTGCGCAACGCTTTGTGACCCTTGGGTGAAAGGCGCTCTACAAATGCAATTATAATAATTATCATTAAGAGACGATGCGGGGTATCACTTTAACGTTCATAATTAGGGGGCACTTAAAAATCTGAAACTTAAAAAAAAAATGTAAATGAATCAACATAAGACTGAATTAAACAGCGCAGAGTTCACTGGGAGCACTGACATTTTGCTTACGGCATAATTAATCAGCTTAACGAGAGCTGCGCCACAATTTGCAGGAGGCGGTCGTGATTTTTTTTTCTTCTCCATTGCTCTGTGAACCTCAAAGGCAGACGTGTTGGAACCTGCCAGGAATGTTGAGACTCTGGCGTGTGGACAGCGCTTTCATGCGATTTGAGTACAAAAAAAGGGCATGGATTTTGTTAGCATGACGCCAATTTTCGGCTTTAATCTCTGTGCAACAGGGATGTTCTAAATAGAGAGTGAGGTTTTGTCTTCTTTTCCGTAATTGCAGAGTCGGTTCTGTTATTTCAATATGTATTGTTGTATTTGGCTGATGTTCATCGTTTTCAGCTGTCAAAGGGATTTTGAAAAATTATCTTAAGTGGTTGCCTCGTGCTATTGGGGTTAAATGCCCACTCCAACTCCCCTTGGCTCAACCTCCGTCACCACAAAAACAGTTCCCCCTCCCCCCCAGCATTCATTCCTCAGATCCTCCGTTCTCCCCACGTTCAACCAAGATTCTCCGTATAGCCTCAACAGACATTTATTGGTCATGTACCGAGAGCAAGCACCGTTCAAGGCCAGCACAGTCTGCGGGAGAGCCAAGCATCACGCTCGGCCGCCTTTGTCTCCCTAAGTGGCGATACTAACACATCGCACCAGGTACTAAACCTGCGGCTGAGTCGACCTAGGGGAGGCCCAGGACCGGTTTAGAAAATCGTCGCTGATTATCGCCCGCTTGCGGGGATTCGCTCTCGCGTCACCAGGTTCGCAAGTCGGCGCGCTGAGCTCTCGAGATCGCGCCCAACATTGGCCGCAGATTCCCACATTATCCTCTCCAGCACACGAGGAGTTGGGTTGACGAGCGTCTCTCCCAGACGCCCCCCCACACACACACACGCGGACACACACGCGGACACACGCGGACACACGCGTACTGCACACGTCCGCAGTGGTCGCAACGGCAAAGCCGAATCGCCCAGCATGAAACCGATTTCTCCTGCAGCTCATTTCAACTCTCGTGTCCCCTCTGCGGTAACATCAGAGAGTGCGGAAATATGAATCATCGCGATAAGTCAGCAGCGCACTCGCATGGTGCTGTGAGAAGCGCCGGCATGGCACACGGCCGTGGCGCGGACATTTCAGCCACAGACAAAAGCTTCCCCGGGCGGCGCGGTGGCCCAGTGGTTAGCGCTGACGCCTCACAGCAAGAAGGTCCTGGGTTCGAGTCTCTCGGCTCGGGTGCCTTTCTGTGTGCAGTTTGCATGCTCTCCCCGTGTCCGCGTGGGTTTTCGCCGAGTACTCCGGTTTCCTCCCACAGTCCAAAAGCATGCTCCTGGATAGGTTGATTGGCTCGCAGACTAAAATTGTCCCGCAATGCCCGGCGATGGACTGGCGTCCCGTCGTCGGGTGTATTCCTGCCTTACGCCCTGTGTTTCCGGGATAGGCTCCGGCTCACCGTGACCCTATATAGGATTAAGCGGTTTCAGATAATGAGATGAGATGAGACAAAAGCTTCCCCCTGTAAGTCGCGCAGACTCTCTCTCAGGGTGAGAAGAGCTGTTCGCGAGCTCCTATTGAAGAGCGGATTGGCGCACGACTCAAAACATGTGTGTGATGATGTCAGCCGCCCTGGATAAGGGTGTCTGATAAATAATGATTATTGATAAAATGTAGATGCAATCACAGAATGATGATATGATTTATATCATTACACTATTGGGGGAGACAGTGCTAGAGTTCGCAGTGAGATCTTACGCTTTAAGCAGGGACGCATACATTGCAATTTATTTTACTGTTAAAAGCGCATTAAAGTACATCATGTTCCATATGCATGAAACACAATAAGTAGAAAACACAAATACACTGTGCTGTTAGTTATCTGCAAACACTGAAATGTGCATTTTTTATTTACGCTGGAAGGAAATGTTAATCTATGCAGCTATTTGAACAGTTGTCCAACGGGGAGGAGTAAGCGAGTTACAACATCCCAAGGCACCGGGAGCAATTGTTCATGAGCAATTAACCTAGGCAGCAGCGTGTCTTTGGACTGTGGGAGGAAACCGGAATACGGCAGTGAAGTACAAAGACAAAGATCCCCCGTGTAGCGTTAACAGACTGTAGGGACAAGCGTCGTTAGCGAGCAGCTATGAAGGTCGACACGGCACACGAATAGGTAGGTGACCAGCACCACACCTGACCTCGGGAAGGCCCGGGACTGGTTCAGAAAAATCGTCACTGGTGTTGGTCCCGAGCAGGATTCGAACTCGGGTCGCCAAATTTGTAACCCAGCGTGCTAACCGCTGGGCTAACCCTGCGTGCTAACCGCTGGGTTACCCCGGCGTGCCAACCGCTGGACTAACCCGGCATGCTAACCGCTGGGCTAACCCTGCGTGCTAACCGCTGGACGTGCTAACCGCTGGGCTAACCCGGCGTGCTAACTGCTGGATTACCCCGGCGTGCCAACCGCTGGACTACCCCGGCGTGCCAACCGCTGGACTAACCCGGCGTGCTAACCGCTGGGCTACCCCGGCGTGCTAACCGCTGGGCTACCGCTTCCCAGTGAAGCCCACACCTAGACTGACACACATACCCGGCTAATAGACAACTGATACCCACGTAAAGACGCATCGAAAAGAGAGAGATTCCCTCAAGTCTGTCTGTGTAGTAGATGTCAACGAGTGGATTTGAAGGCCGGCACGGCACACGCGTAGGTTGTGGGCAGCAAAAAGCCAGGATCACACACAGCTGTCAATATTGATATGCACACACACATTTCAGGTTGAGTCGACGTAAAGGAAGCCCAGGACCGGCTCTGATATTTTCCACCGATATTTTCCACTGATGAGTGCGCCAGTCACTCACGACACTACCGCGCGCACACACACACACGTGAAATGCATTGCTAACACGCACGCACATGCAAAATCACAGCGATTACTCGTATTGCCTAAGCGGACTGTAGGGTTAAGTGCTTTTAAAGAACACCTCTGAAGGCTAGCACAGCACACCAGGCGGTGCGTGGCCAACACCACACCCAACCACCCCTGTCTCCCTCGTGGCGATGTTAACACATCATGCCAGGTAGTCAATTGATGCTGAGTCAACCTGTCATCATCGGTGTTGGCCGTGGGCGGGATTCGAACTGGGGTGGCCAGGTTTGCTCCCCAGCACGCTTACCATTGAGCCACCGCTCCCCACAGTCTCTCACACACACACACACAGTGCACACACACGCGCGCGCACACACAATCCGTCTCTCTTCCTTTCTTACGGCGCGTTAGGTCAGGGTTCAGGGGTCATACCAAAAATACAAAGCTCGTGGCTGGAGTTTTTGCTGTCGCCGTCATGCTAAATTTCACACAAAGGAGTCGATTTCAGGTAGCCCCCTTGCTCGGAATAATAAAAATCTGACGTAATTACTGCTGACATTTGATCACCTTTGGGTCAGCAGAGTTAATTCCACGGAACGAATTTGCTGAAAATGGCTTTTGCAGGCTGCCTAGACGTGGTAATATGTGAAGAGCCGTGTTGTACATTCGCGGCAGAGTACTGCTGCATTAGCATTTTCCAAATTGTAATTGCGTATGCAAATTTATTCATTGGAAAATATGCAAAACATCACAGTTTAATGTCTGTTCGACCCTAATGTAACTGAAAAATGATTCTCTGTTACTGATATGTCATATTAGTAATTTTGTTGATAATGAACAATGCGAGCGAAATTTGCTGTGTTTTAATCAGACAACTACTTATATTCGTACAGTAATTATATAATATTTAATGCGCGTCTTTGGCAAAAAAAATTGCTTTATTCTTCGAAACGATAATTATTTGTAATGCAGCATGGATCTCAGAGTGATCAGCGATGTGATTGTCTTTGTATATTTAACAGGATTAGCGCCTAGCCTCCACAGTACCTGCTGCTGCACGTTGAAAAATGATAGCATTTGTGCGTGTGTTTTTTTAAACATAAGCCATAACAAAGAAAAACACAAACAGCTTTAACAACTCATAACTCATTATGATTTATCATGTGGCGTCAGAGTAACTGAAATCGAATCTGCTCCGAATAAGAACGGGCACAAGTGCGGCGATGTTTGCACGCATTTGAGAGCTGAAAAATTGCTGTGTTTATAGTAATAGATGTTTAGGCGAGAGAGAGAGAGAAAACACCCCTACCCCCAACCCAGTCACAGCATGCCGTGTTGCGATGGTAAATAGCCAGATGCTTTAAAAATCTGGCCACTAACACCGCAATGCTGCGTTTAAAACGCTTTAAAGACGAAGAAATAAGCAAACAAGCTTTTTCTCGCTGGTTACGCTCTAATTATATTTTAATTGTGCAGTTATTACCGCAATGTTCCATCCACCCCCATCTCTTTAATGACCTAACCTTGCTTCGGGCCTTCCATATACGTATACAAAGATAAAGACAGAGATCTCCCATATAGCCTTAACAGATTGCAGGGTCAAGTGCCGTTAGCAAGCACCGATGAAGGTCGACACGGCACACGAGGAGGTGCGTGTAACAGGACAACGCTCGGCTGTCTTTGTCTCCCGAGTGGCAATGTTTACACACTGCACTAGGCACTCATTTGAGGCTGAGTCGACCTAGGGGAGGCCCAAAACCGGTTCAGAAAATCGTCACCTGTGTTCGCCGTGAGCGGGATTCCAACTCGGGTCACCGGGTTTGTAGCCCAGCGCGCTAACCGCTGGGCCACCGCTCCCCACGTATGCACGGGCACACAGACGCACACGCACAGACACACACGAGGCACTCACATAATGTGGTAAGCGTGCTATTAATAGCCCCTCTCACTGGTAAAAGTTCGAACCCAAACCCTCAGCCCAAGCACGGATGAGACCACAACCCAAGTGAAAAACCAACAAGCCAGGGAACCAGTCCAATAGGAGAGCCTGATCTGTCTTGTAAAGAATATTACAAATGCCGTTTTAAATACCGCGCGTATGTCCCTCTGAAGAGTGTCATGCATAACGGAGATGATTTGGATGGCATACCAGATGGCCGTTGTGTATTGTTGTTGCAGTCTATTGTTTTGTTATAGGAACACGGGCGTGCGCTACAGATGTGAAAAGATATATCTCAGCGAAGCCTATCCCGGCAGACACGGGGCGCAAGGCAGGGATATGCCCAGGATGGAACTCCAGTCCATCACCGGGCACTGCGGACAATTTAGTCTGCAAGCCAATTAACCTAAGCAGCAGCATGTTTTTTGGACTATGGGAGGAAACCGGAGTGCCCGGCGACAACCCACGCGGACACGGGAAGAGAACTCGCAAACTCCACACAGAAAGGCACCCGAGCCAAGATTTTAACCAGGGACCTTCTTGCTGTAAGGAGGAGGCGACAGCGCTACCCACTGGGCCACCGTGCCGCCCGATTGCACATGATGGTTACATCTAATTGTTGCGCATTATTTCAGATGCTATCTAATTTGAACGGTGACTGCGAACTTGTGTTAACGCTGGGTCACTGGCGCCACTTAATCTGTAACACAAATGAGCTATGACATAGCTAGGCCGAACATGTTTGCTAGCTGTTTTGTCCATTACAGCCGTCACACTTAGTTACATTATTATGAAATACGCAAAAAGAACGTGTTTATAATATTGATAAGAATGATTGCAGCGAAGTATCTTTATTAGGAGCATGATGCCATGTCTTTGTCGAGTTTATACGTTTTATCGAGGATAGCGAATATTTTGACCACTCTCAATGAAAAGCGCCTGAGGATGCCTCTAACGTGCGAGGCGAAACGTCGCGATGGGGGGGGGAGAGAGGCAGCGATCGCCGCGGCTATCCCGAGAGAGCAGCTATTCGAAGCAATCATCACCCACAATCCACCATTCCACGAAGGTCTCTCCACACGAGGTTGGCCATCGCGTGCGGGGTTTGCGCCATACTTCACCACATAGCTCAGCGCCGGTTTGTGAAGGGTGACGTTGGTGGTGCAGGACTGGTTCCAGACTCACTCGTGACCACCGATGTGGTCAATTGTGATCAGGAAGGTTCATAGTACAGGACCAACCACTGCACTGCCAGTCGCTAGTGGCTGGAGTTTCTCCTGTTCGACAGAGAACGCAAGGCGGGGGAGTACCGAGGATGTGACGCTAGTACATCGCAGAGTACTTTTTCTTGGAGGGGGAAGCAATTAACTCAGCAGGCCAATTAACCTAGGAGCAACGTGTTTTCGGACGGTGGGAGGAAACCGGAGTACATGGCGAAAACCACGGCGGACACGGTGGAGAAAATACGCAAACTCCACACAGAGAGGCACCCGAGGCAGGAATCGAACCCAGATTTGATTGACTATTGCAACATGATTTGCTCGCGTGTCTAGCAATCAAATTAAAACAAACATTTATTTAAATGTCAATATTCACACGCATCGCTCGGGTAAGAAGAGACAACCATTGTGTGTTTAATAACACGGAAGCGTAACAACGCGCCGTTTTGATCATCGTTACGACTCGTGTTACCACACGAAACACAGCGTGAATGTGCATGACAATAACCGTAAGATTTCACCCAGCACGCAGTCAACGAAAATCTAATGCTTGTGCCACTGTTATCTTCATACACGATCCTCCGTACTATCTTTATTTCTCTGCATCAGACTCACATTGGTAGGCAGCAGGTGTAGCAAGTTTGCCGCGTTAACAATGCATTAAGATGGGGAGTTTTTTACTTTTATCGTCCGCCAGTGGTTTCGCTCGAAAAAAATGACGACGAACTGATTGAGAAATTACTCTCCATAGATGTTTTTTTTCGGGATAGCCGTGTCGAGTGTTCCTCCCATGCTTGAGTCATCATCAGAATCGCCCGAAGATGCCATCAAGCCGTGATGAACCTACATCAGTACAAAGGAATGGCTGGGTTTTTTTTTCTTCTACGTGGCTCGAGCGCCTGTGTGGGAACGAACTTGTGTGGCGAGGCGCGCCTCCTGGACCAGGCACAAGCGAGAAGGTGACTGTCACCACCCGAGTGACTGCTACAAAACATGAGCACCTGGTGAACGCTTGGGACCAAGCTGACCCGGAGGTCGCCCCCCGCCACACACACACACACAGCCTGAGCGCTACAAAAGGCGGCCAATTGATATTGTTAGAAAGTCGGGTGTTGATTGTTGGGATGCAAACCCAAAAAAAGAACTCCCAACCGATCTGCTTTCGTGGCTTCATCTCGGCGTGTCTGCGCGCCTCTCTCCCCACCGCCGTCTCTCCTCGCGTCGCCGTGCCGCCCAACGTTGGTGTGCTGCTGACATTTGCGTAATTGGACGCTAATTGATTAATAAGTCATTGGATATCTCCGCGGCGCATTCGTGAATAAGTAAAGCTTTTCGCCGGAGACGCGCGCATGTGCGCGCTGGGCGAAATAAATAAAGATAAAGGAAAAAAAAAACCCATCCCTGCGAAACGTTTAAAATAAAAACGAGTGAAAGACTTGTTCAGTGGAACGCGAGCGAGTGACGGTGGCGGCAGCCTCAGCGTGCCCGGTGGCCCGGTCAGCGACCGCTCAGCGCAACCCGATACGGCTGATGTTGATGCAGCTGTTTCCCTCCCTGCGCAGGCCATTCCTTCCCTGGCTCTCTGCCCATCGCTGCCCGATGAAAGGCCATAGCATCCCGTGCCCTCACAGCATGCCCGTCACGGCTGTTTAAGGTGCCCCGGGTCCCAGCTATCTGGCGAGCGCGTGGAAGGATTGCTTTGTCCGTGTCTGTGTGGGTGACGCCGAGAGGATTTCTTATTGCAGTTGCGCTTTCCGTGAGGTCAGACGAAAAGCTCCGTGAGCCGGCGGGGAGGAGGAGGAGGAGGAGGGGGTGGCAGGGAAGAGGAATCCTCGCTCGTACAAATCTGCGTGAACTGTCGCAGCTCTGGCCACTAACGTCAGCATCACTTACGCTTTTGTACGAAAGACCAAGTCGTTTGCGCACATCTTGTGTATATCCCCGCCTTGCGCCGTTTGTCTGCCGGGATATACTCCGGCCCCCCGCGACCCTGTACAGAATTAAACGAGTATTGATGATGATGATGATGATTCAGTCAGTGATTAATGACTGTGTCCGTACAGGACACGATTTGTTGCTACAGACGCATGGAAGACTATTTCCGATACCGTATTAGTTCCATCTCATCTCGTTGTCAGAAACCGCTTAATTCTGCACAGGGTCGCGGTGAGCCGGAGCCTATCCCGGCAGACACAGGGCGCAAGGCAGGGATATATCCACGATGGGACGCCAGTCCATCACCGGGCACTGCGGGTAATTTAGTCTGCAAGCCAATTAACCTATGCAGCAGCAAGTTTTTTTTGGACCGTGGGAGGAAACCGGAGTGCCCGGCGAAATCCCACGCGGACACGGAGAGAGAACATGCAAACTCCACACATAAAGAAACCCGAGCCGTGATTCGAACCCGGGCGCTTCTTGCTGTGAGGAGGCGACAGCTCTACCCACTGGGCCACCGTGCCGCCCCTACCCTATTAGTCTTGTTGTAAAATAGCAAAAACGTGTTTGAGATTGAGCAGAGCGTGTTTCGTTTCAGCACGCTTGTAAGAGCGTGCCACTCGTGCTTTGCGGTGCTCGCAATCGCAAATACATTCGGAGCAAGACAGTGTGTATATTATGCCTTGGACCACAATCTCACTCATACCCAGCGTGATGTAGCCCAGAGTCTGCCGCAAAAAAAAAGAAACAGGCAGGCTGTTGATAACGCCTGTGAATTCCTGCGCAATGTGTTAAAGTCTCGCTAATGTCAAACTACAGACGGAGAAAAAAACACACTCATCTGGAATATATCTTTGTCAGGATTGGGAGATACAGACACGAAAAAATTGGATAATTCAACGGATAAATATAATTGTAATCCGAGTACTGTACCACCAGTGAGACTACTGCCAGGGTGAAATAGTTATTGTACTGGAGACTTGTGACCCGCTGGCGCAGTGAGTAGCGCTGCGCCTCACAGCAAGAAGTCACCGGGTTAGATTCTTCACCCGGGTGCCTTTCTGTGTGGAGTTTGTGTGCTCTCTCTCTCTTCACCCCGTGTCATTGGGAAGTTCGGTTTCCTCCCACAGTCCAAGGACGTGCTACTGCCTCGGTTAATTGTCCTGACTAAATTTCCCGCGGTGTCCTGGGCTATTGAAAGTCCTTATCCCTCTCCGCTGGACAACTGTTAAAAAGAGCTCCATAACTAATACTGAAATATAAACTGTCTGTTTGACTCACCGAAGTCACCAGTTCGATTGTATTCTATATACAACGTTTACGGTAGCACATAAATTCCGATTTCCAGAGCTTGCAAGCTTCACTTGAGTATTTTTGCTGTAATAATAAACATCTATCTACAGACTGATAGGGCAAATCATGCAAAACGAGAAAATGTTTTATCATTTCCGGTATGAGCAAAAATGTTCAAATCTCAAAACACCAAACAGACACCGTTCACAAAGTGTCAAGTTTGCATCAACAAAAAACACGCGCTTGCTTGTGGCAAACATGCAAACAAAAAGATTTGATAATATCTGCGTTGTCCTTGAAACTGATTGGCCCAAATCACAGACGGCTTTCTTTACAGCCTAGTCTCACCAGTGTTAGTCAGGTATTGGAAAAAGGCGAATGCTGTTATGGAGCGGCAACTGTGGACACCTAACACCTAACCAGGACTACATAGCACAAAGGAAGGTGGCACAGACACATACGCTATATAGTGCACTTTTACGGGCTGTATTAAATATGCTGCTATGGTGTAATGATCAGCAAACTGGACTTGCAAGGTGGGGTAAAGTTTTGAGTATACCACCTCCTCTCACGATATCTAGCCAGCGTGGAAAATTAGGCCAGAATAACCTCGAGAGTGGCTGTCTAAAGCTCACTCTGGTGAATGATATTCTGCCAGCAGTGGCACGAGAAAGGAATTGCAGGGCTGCACCTTTACATTTAGATCTTACTGCTATTAAATATTAAATGACGTGGCTGAAACTACAGTAATTTTCGTGGTTCGGCGTGAGATTTTTAAATGCACGTTTCATGATTGCTTTCCAAAACCGCTCTTTCAGGA
>JAZEWT010000013.1:2048828-2061940 GCA_036362905.1 Mordacia mordax
GGACTGTACTAACTATTGCACGTTACACGGGGGGTTGAGAGAAGAGACGGCGACCAACGGAGGTCATTCCTGACACGCTGACTTGGACGCCTGCCTTTTCCAAAAGCGCCCAAGAGCCGGGATGAACGGAGGAGGCCCTCCGCCGCGTGCCTCTGCTCAGCCCGCGGGCGCGATAGCATTCTGGCCTCCCGACAAAGTGGCCACTTGTGTGGGCAGTGTTCACGGAGTCTCGGCGTGCGGTGAACAGGACGCGCGTGCTTGTGTTGGCTCCAAGAATGCGCCTCGAAATTTGATAATCGCCTATGATTGCTCCATCACACAAACAAGTTCCAGCGTTCTTGCACGTGAATGCTGCGGCGGAATTATGACATATTTGAGCTACCCTGTAATCATTAAAATGTACTGTACTATACTTCGCGAACGCGTATAAGTGCGTGCTTGTGTATTTATTATATAAGGTATTGGCAGCCGCTACTGTGCTATATTATATATCTATATTTCTACGTAATTTAACCCATTTTTGAAATAGCGTAATTGTTTAATTGTTTAAAGAAACATTCTCCGGCAGACGTATGATTGTGCTTTGCCCTAATTTGCCTTTAACTGCACTCCATATGAATATTTCATGTATGCGTTTCATTACTATTGCAGTATGATATACAGCACCCCGAGTTGTTTTGGTACAATTCGCATGCCTCGATAACTGGATGTCCCCGACGAAATGACCTGAAATGGAAGAGGACTCGCCTTATCTTGGAAAATGAGCAGTGATCAGCCTTGATGGCACCAGAACGCACGATAACGTAATGACTCCGAGGCAGCGTTTGAGAATTTTTCTATTTTTTTTTACTCAATAAACTGTATATGGTTAGTAAAGTTGTCAACGTTTTTCTGGACTCATTGAAGACAGCTGGCTCTATCACAATGCGGCTCTCTCCACATCAGGCTTCATCCACAGCTAGGCTCTCGCCGGCAGAGACCCCCGGACACTGCCTTCGTCTGGCGCAGAGACCCGACCCTGTCTTAAAAAGCCCTCCCTCGGCCTCGCTCCTCTTTCCTCCCCCATCTCCGCCGAAGGCCACCCGACCTTGACCCTGTCCAATCACGGCCCCTCGGAGGAAGCGCCAGGGCAACTGGGCCACCTTCCTCTGCGCGCGTTGAGAAGCACCGGGAACCGGTGGTGGGGAAGAGGCTCCAAAGTGGTGGGAAAACAACGAACTAGTTTGAGTCTCAATGGGCCTCTACCTTTATTACGCCACTGTCGTGAAGGATAGAGGAGGAACGCTTGACAAGGCTATCCCGAAAGCGCGGTTCTTGGGAGCGATTCTCAAACTATCCGTGTAACTGGCGGAAACCACGGACTCAGAATGTGGAAGTGTTTCCAGAACAATCTGCACATTTCGCAGGACAGCTGCCTCAAAATGTTAGACGATCTCAGAAACAGCAGGACAGGTGGCAACCGTAAATAAAGCTAGCGCACTGATAGCTATGTTGCTGTTCAGAACTATAGCAACAATTTGCATTTGACCCATTTTGTTCACAAGTGTGTTTGCATTAATCTCACATTCTGAATGATGTTTAATGCGGGTGATGTCATATTCGTCAAATTTGCCTGCCTCTGTGGGTTAAATGACTGTCGCTCATTCAGTTTAACGCTCTATTACATTAAAAACGTTTTACACATCAACATAACTTATTTGCAAACAAGCAGCCCGATCTGTTAAATAACACAATTATGAAAACATTGCTTTCGATGCAGTCATTTAATCCGTTAAAAGCCCTGCGACCAGACACAACACAAACGGATTAAAAGCACAGCGCTGGGTGCGTTTCTCTTTCACACAGACCCGTTGTTTGCGCGATATTTAATAACGGCGCCCTTCGCTTCTCCACGTGTCTACATCTCGTCCTCGGTTATCATCCGCCTTGTAATAGTGCGACCGGAGCGGGGAGCAGCGGAGAGGCGCAGCCGCCTGTCAAGTGCCTCCTTATCTCTGCCTTGCAACGCCGTGGCCAGCATTCTCTGACAAGCGAGAGCGGACACGCGGCCGCTCGTAGCGCCCGAATATAGCGATGCCGTACAACACTGGCCTTGTGATATTAATGAACACACTTTAGAACGCGGGCGGCACGGTGGGTAGCGCTGTAGCCTCACAGCAAGAAAGGCCCGGGTTCGAATCTCGGCTCGGGTGCCTTTCTGTGTGGAGTTTGCATGTTCTCTCCCCGTGTCCGCGTGGGTTTTCGCCGGGCACTCCGGTTTCCTCCCACAGTCGAAAAAAAATGCTGCTGCATAGGTTAATTGACTTGAACACTAAATTGCCCTCAGTGCCCAGCGATGGACTGGCGTCCCATCGTGGGTATATCCCTGCCTTGCGCCCTGTGTCTGCCTGGATAGACTCCGGCTCACCGCGACCCTCCACAGGATTAAGCGGTTGTGACAATGAGATGAGATGAATTTAAAACGCACGGCACGTATTTTTGCTCAATTTCGAAGGAGAACGACTTAGAGGAGCGAGGAAACCACAGAGACGGGAGGGGGTGGGTGGCGAGTCAGCAACGCGGTCAGTCAGCGCCTACCCGCCAGACGCCGCGCCCCATATAAAATGACGGTATCGGTCAATTAATTAATGGCTCTTTTTTAGTTGTGGGAGGAAACCACAGAACCCGGAGGAATCCCAAGCAGAGCAGGGGGGTGAGCGCACAAATTCAACACAGATAGGCACCTGAGGATGGAATCCATTTTCTCTCTGTGAAGTACAAAAGTTGCCACTGCCGCACTCTGAATGTTCAGAGTTGTGAGAGGTGATTGTTCATAAGTTATCGATTACTCTACACATTGTATATTGATGCAGGATTTCATGGATCAGTGTATGAGCATTGCTCTCGAGAGCTACTCTTTCGGGATAACCAGTTAGACATTGTCACACATAAATATTTGGATAACACAAGTACGTTTGGCAAGAAAAGCAAAGTCTCTTTTACCGCGTGCGCTCCTGGGTGTAAGGTGATTGAGCAGGGCTAGGTGACCCCATAGGCATCATCAGCTGCGTCACGATTGTCGTGGCCTGTAGCGAATTTACCTCGTTCAGGATGTCAGGTCGGCCAATATATTTACATAACCTGAGGAACTGACCACAAAACAAGTAGTCAATTCAAACAATTATTCGATTAATCAACTTAACCAGCTGATCACCCGAGCTCTATATTCAAGGTGAATGCCATTTGAATAACTCCTTTACAATTGTTCGTGAAAATGCATTCAATTTCAGTTACCTCCAATAGCAAGAGGTCCGTCAATAATTTCACCGAAAATATTAATTTTCCACTCACCGAGATTGTCTTTTTGCAGTCTACGAAGGCTAGACTTAATGGCCATCGCTATTCATTTGTCACTGGGAGAATCTGATTAATAGGACGCTCGTTGTCAATGGTCGAGACAAATCGACAGTGACAAGGGAAATATGGCAATATCTGCAAAGTGTATGGAGAGGCTTGGTAAGTTGCATTGTTCTTAACACCACACTGAGAGGCAAAGGAACATTTACATTCAGAGACCATAAGCAAGTTCCAGACGTCAAGTTTTCAAATAAAACACTGGTCACCATCACATTTACATTCAGAGAACACAAGCAAGTTCCAGACGTCAAATTTTCAGCTAAAACACGAGTCACCATCATCTTGCGGTTACCATAGATCCCACTTAGTATCACAATTTCAGGCCAGTTGTGTTTGCATGAAATGAAGGATTGTATATATTTCTTTTGTTGTGCTGTATAATGTAACAAACATTTCCAATGCACTATTTAACGTCTTTGTCTATTATTATTTTCTTGCGTTGTGCGATTTTGAGTGCTACTGTGTATTTCATTATTTCAGTTGAGGTTTCATCTTTGTACAAATTGGTGCTATGAGTTTCCATTTAAGTGCAATCGTGTTACCGATTACTTTAATGTTCATGGTTAGATCATTGCTGTAAGTTTATCTGTCTTTGATTTTTGCGTTGTTCATCCGGAGCTCGCAAAACTCACTTTGTACTTTATGCCTTAATAATAAAACATCTATCTATCACATTTACTCTTAAGAAATGTCAGTGGGCTTGGGTAGGACACACCACAGGAAGATTTGATCACTTGTGTCGGAGGATAATGATGGAGCGAGAGCCAAACAAAAAAAATATTCCAAAGAGGATGTCCTCTGCAGTGATGGAGCAAAACAATTTGCACGTATTTAGGAGCCGAATGAATTATTGCGTCGTGAGGCCATGTGAGATGGTGATTGCTTTGAGATATCAAGACTAATGATAATGATGATGATTAAATATTGGAATAGTTTACTTTCACAAACTGGCTGTGATATAATTATTGTGACTACTGTTTGCACGTTCACGATCTAAAGGGTTAAAGACATCCGTTCTCTTTCGAACCGTTGCTATGTACCCTCTGGCAAAAGGTTATAAAATGTAGCAACAAATAACGTGATGTTTCACCCGCTATTCCCAAACCTCGTAAGCTGACATCGGCGAAATATGTGTTCCGTTTAAGCTTGTAAACACACTTAAATTAATTTATATACAAATTGCATTTCACCTATTTAACTGTGCAGTGCTCTTGGGATATATATAATGCTCACGTGCTCACGCTGATGTACTGTTTTTTTTTCCTAGTCGGCCAAAAGCAATAATTTACGCTATATATTTTCTGGTCTTTCCTCATTTATTGCGGCTGAATGAAAAATGACTTTTAGGCACTGGATGTAATAAACGAAGATTTTTCAAGAGATAAAAAGCCACCCCTTTTTACCCGTGCTGTTTTTTTTTCTTCCCTTTATATTCCGAGCAAACCGAGTCTGTGATCCCATTCGAGTGCCCGTGCTGTCAATTGCAATGCAATATTTACAGACACTTTGAACGAGACCCGCCGCTGTTCCATTCCTGCATGCGTTGATGTTTTAAAACAGAGGCAGGCAGTGAGTTCTCAATCCCACTGACACAGAAGAGAACTATTTCTGTCCGCATGCGAGCGTCCGTGATGTCTTCGCCACGTGCGGGCGATGCTGCCGCGGCGCGATTGTGAGCAAGATGTACTTTGCAGTCCAGAGGTCGCTCGTTCGATCTGCCGGAGCGGCAGTTGAAACAACGAGCGAGATGTGAATTCCGTCATCCGTCTCATGCACACGCAGCAATGTAAATGAGTGCATCACAGAGGTAGTCGTTCTGCGTGCAATGGGGCACGGTGTGGGTAACTCCCACCTCTTTACAAGATTGCTGACTGTAATGCCCTCTAGATGGATTTGAGGTCTCCCTCGAGTGGAGGCCCTCCCATCAGCAGTGACGCGAGTGAGCAATATGCAGGGCTGCACCTGCTCATTCCACTGCTGGATGAAGGCAGGGCTGCACCTTGTCATTCCACTGCTGGGTGAAGGCCTCCCCACACTGAATAAGTCATGCGGGTTATGTTGTCATAGTCCACCACGCTGGTTAGTGCCGTTTGGTGAAGGCAAGAACACAGGATCACTTCAGATATCACTCGCCATTGGCATTAGCCATTGCCACTAATTGAACTCAGGTTATCTGGGTTGAGGCCGCAGGGCACTAACCCCACCACCACCTATTAATATATTGCAGAGTTAATACAGCCATCCATTACTAACAGCGAGTCAATAAATGGTCGCCCCAAAATTCGTATATCTGCAGGCGAATTACCGTGATAGGTTATTAACGGGAATCCGTCAGTGTGGCATTAGAGAGCCGACGGGAGGTGACGAAGTGGCATTTTACCCGGGGCAACCCGCAGAGATTCTCCACAACCGGGGCTGGCACTCGAGCTAGAATTATCGGTGCTGCCAACGTCCCACATTTCTCTTCCTCCGCTATCAACTATAACTCCAAATTAAAGTGGGGGCGCTCCTTGGCTCTCTTTGTTCTTTAGCCGACCGTAAAAACAATGGCTGCCAAGTAGGAGCATCAGGCGCACCTCGTCTATCTCACTCAACCTACTCTCGGGAAAACAAGGTAAAGTTGAAGCCCCGCATTGTTTCACCGCAGTGGGAATGGCCTCCACTCGAGGAGGGAGGGGTGGATGGGTGGGTGGGTGCTCTAGAGAGTCGGGATTTTGGCATGCTCTTCCACGCTGCCAAGATATTTTAGAAAGAGGTTGAAGTTCTTGCAAGGAGACAGTCTTCCTAACTTGGTGGAAGTGTTTCGCCTGCCCTTTCGGATTGTGCAGACACGCGAGTATGGGTGTGGATGTCAGCACCGCCAATGCTTCAGTCACCACTTTGTGTCGACAGGCACACGTAGGTGTCACACACTCGGCGAAGGGGTTAAACCTGAATATGTATGAGACGTGAATGTGTCTTAATACGTTAGAGTATGTTGACAGTCGTCAATAGCCGCTGAACTTTCCAGATCCTGATCATTTGATTAGAAAAAAAAATAGCGTCTATGTAATCCTTGCCACGTTTCAGTGAGCCGACGCCACGTGCACGGTAGAACTGTACAATAAATGATGAGTGCGCATTCTTTAAAACGATGGCCCCGCACATGAAATTCACAAACTCCCAATAGCTGTGGTTCTTGCGCGGGGGAAAATTTTTGTTTTTAAATTACGTGAATAGTTTTTTTTTTGTATTTTATATATTGTAACTTCGAGTGATTGTGGAGTATTTTACGAGTGTTTTAACCGGATTCATATTAAGTGGATAAAAATACACACACTCCATACACAACAGATCATACTGCGCCAGAATGCAATTAAATGTGATTAAACACTCCAGCTTTGACATACTTATTTGTAAGATATATTGTAACGTTTCAAGCTCTCGTGCTCTATAAATAATTTCGCATTGCTGTCATAGTTCACTGTGCGTGCAGGCCATCAAGGAAAAAAAATCATAAAAATTAAGAGTGATATTCTGACAAAAAAGTGTGCAAAGTACCACGGTCTACCATTAAACACATTACTTGATAATACTGCGCTGGCTGCAGTCGACAAGGATAAATAAGGGAAATAAACTCAATACATTCGTCAATACCACTGCTTTAATAAGAATATGCATTTTCCATGCTATGACGTTTAATAAACAACGCTTATACATGTGATAAGGTCATGAAGTCACCTATATTGTAAACCGTTTCTTTATAAAAAGCTGTGTTATTGGAAAGTGTGCAATGAGAATGCTCGTATCAGTTGCTCTTTCGGAATAGCCACGTCGAGCGTTCCTCCACTCTCATTCGCGACGGCTCGCCTCCCCTCAATTGAGGCATCATCAGGCCAAAAGTCTCATCTCATTATCTGAAACCGCTTAATCCTATATAGGGTCACGGTGAGCCGGAGCCCATCCCGGAAACACAGGGCGTAAGGCAGGAATACACCCGACGACGGGACGCCAGTCCATCGCCGGACCAGGCCCAAAGTGTTGAATCTTCATGGTCTAGTATATGTGACACCTAACTGTACAGGTGGTGCCTCTGCCAGTCATCTCAGTCAGGCCGTGGCACCCGGGTCTGTACCAGGTGCCTTCGACACTGCACGTGGCCATAAGGGGCACCTGGCCTGGCACAAGAGCCAGGGTAACATCACCGCCACTTAGTGCTGTTGTGCGCGTGTGTTCACACATACACACGCGTACACAACACGCGCGTGTGTGTGTGTGCCTGCACCGCTGCGCGTTCAGTAGCCTGGCGGCGCAGGCTCTCCAAGAGCGCGCGGGCGCTGCCACCTGGCACGTGATTGACAATGGGGCTTTGCACGCGTGCATGCAAGCGTGCGTGCGCGCGTGTACACGTGTGCGTGCGTGTGCGCGCAAGAGTGGCGAGCGGTAGTGCAGCCGGGTTGATAGGGCGGCTGCCCTACCAACCGGGCGACACAAGTCCTAATGACGCTCACGGCCACCGACACCAGAGACGATTTTCTGAACCGGTCCTAAGGCCTCCCCTAGGTCGATTCGGCCTCAAGTAAATACCTGGTGCGTGGAGGGAGGGGGAGTAAACATCGTTACGAGGGAGACAAAGGCTGCTGAGCACGTGGTGCTGGCCACACAACCTCATCCTGCGACGTGGCGGCCTTGCATAGGAGCTCGCTAACAACACTTGCCCCTGACAGTCTGTGAAAGGCTACACGGGGTATCTTTGTCTTTGTGTACGCGCGCGTGGCGCAGCACAGCGGAGCCAATGTTCTAAATTGAAAGTGCAGTGGCGTGGTGGTGGTGGTGGTGGTGATGGTGCTGCCGCCCTACTCTCCGTACGACGGGAGACCCCCCTGCTGTGCTTTCAAGCTGTCGGTGTGCGCCTTCTTCTTCATGTGGGATGCTCTCGCAATGTTTGCGCGTTTTCAAATCCCACGGGTTAACCCAAGGGTTAAGAACGAGCAGCGTAAACTTGCAACAGTGGTCTTAAAGCTTGTCCAGCGTGGACTCTAAACGTGAGACAGGGCACCACCCTTTACGTTTCATCGCTGCCACTTGATATCCCATCTCACTGCGGCTTCACGCCAGGGATTGCGAACTTAACGAGGGGCATTGGGGGGGTTTTTTTGTGTCACGTAAAAAAAGGCACGAGAAAAATACGCTTACGAACCGCTTTTCGATAAATGAAAGAGACTTTGTTGCGTGCCGAACAAACTTGCTCGCCGCAGTCTTTCCTATTGATCCTCTTCTCAGTTGCCATTTTTATTTTTACGTCTTTGTCTCAGGAGTAAAAGCTGTTCCTATTATACATTTGGCCAGACGGGGGAGGGGAATTTAAACAGCCTGCTGTGGTGTGACTCAAACTTTTCCCACAACAGCCACTCCCCGACAGTCAAGGGTCTCTCCACTTCCGCACACCCCGTTCAATGCCATATTTTGCCGATTTAAAATCAAATTAGGCCACCCATGCAGTATATTCGTGTTTTCTGATGTTGTATATATATATTAGAACCCCGACTGTGTAGATTTAGCGGTTGTACTGATGTGCTTTTCGGTTATTTGGCATGAAGTCACGTATTTCACTTTATGTGCTCAGAGCTGGCAAGTAAACATTGGATCGCTGGGCAAATTATAGGAGCACATTGGATGTCTTAAAAAAATTTTATTGTTGATCTGCCGCTCATATGTCGTTGTTGTGTTGCTGATATGCCGTTCTCTGCAGCGCTTTGTGACCCTCGGATGAAAAGCGCTCTTGAAGTGCAATTATTATTATTAATGGGTTCTCTGGGAACTAAACAACTGAACAATTTCCGTAGGCCAATATCTAAACATCACAACATTGAGGAGTGGAATCTACTGGATGAATTTTGCAAAAATAAAGCACCAACTGATATTATAGCTGGCTCGTCTTTGTTGGGCGTTCTCAATAAATAGTTTTATTTTGTAGATTCTAAATTAATAATACCGTAGTAGGGGATTACACTTTCAGATTACCTGAGAACGTTCAACTCAACTGCTTGCAAACGGCTGCATCGTTGTGGGAGATTACATTTTCTTACAAAGTTGATTAAATGTGCTGTGAAATCGGTGCCTGAAACATGGGCATAAACGTAATTACTCGACGTATATCCCCTTATTTATCTGAGTATAATTAACAGGGAGGGGAAAAAATACAAATACGTATCAATTTGTTCTGAGTCCCATACTTTAAGCGACAATCTCTCCACTTGCGACACCTAATGTTCTTAATCACGCTTAAATGCCGCACATTTATTCACAATACAAAGATACGGTTGGGCGGCGCGGTGGCCCAGTGGGTAGCGCTGTCGCCTCCTCACAGCAAGAAGGTCCCGGGTTCGAATCTAGGCTCGGGTGCCTTTCTGTGTAGAGTTTGCATGTTCTCCCCGTGTCTGCGTGGGTTTTCGCCGGGCACTCCGGTTTCCTCCCACAGTCCAAAAAACATATCTGCTGCATAATTTAATTGGCTTGCAGACTAAATTGCCCGCAGTGCCCGGTGATGGACTGGCGCCCCATCGTGGGTATATCCCTACCTTGCGCCCTGTGTCTGCCGGGATAGGCTCCGGCTCACCGTGACCTTGTGCAGGACGAAGCGGTTTTCTGCCAATGAGAGATGAGAAAATACAGTTGTTATTCAGAATCACTTTAGCGTCTCTGGTTAAACTGTCCGGAATAACGACAGCTGCCTGTGGCCAAGTGGAACACAGCAAGGCCCTCCAATAAGACAAAAGGACAATACTTCGCACTGCAATAAAACATCACAAAGTTCAAATGCATCCGAATAAATATTGTGTAAGTGCCTAGAGATCTTTGCCCACACACGCTACAGAGGATATGAGCTATGTATACATGCTTGTATAGTCACTTTATACCCATCGATGCTTTATGTGTGTTTGTGTAGAAATGTATTAAAATTAAAATTACATAGGCACGTGCCAAGCCATATACAAACTCCACAGCCAGAAACTATAAAGCAGTCAGCAGTGATGTACCTTTTGTACCCCACATACCGGAGGTTGCCTAGAGCGAAGGATTTGTGGTGAGTTGTTCTGTGTAAAACCATGTCGGAAGTAAATGAGAGCTTAAGGGAATTTTTTTTTAAAGTAGAAGAGAGAAGACAGGTGTGACAGGGTGTGGTACGTCTCAGAAATGTCAGGTAGGGTGAACGTTGTGTGGAATAGTGATTGTTCTGAAATGTCAAAACACATTTTTGGATGTCATGCGCAGTTTATGTCATGATGATTGCTTTCCAAAGCTGTTATTTTGGGATAGCCGTGTCGAGCGCTCCTCCTCTCCTCTCCACGACGTTCCGCCTCCCACGTTGAACTCATTCTCAGGTCTCTGAATGCCTGAAGATTTCTCCAGCGTGTGAGGCGAAACGTCGTGAAGGGGAGAGGAGGAGCGCTCTACACGGCTATCCTGAAAGAACAGCTTTGGAACGCGATCATCACGCACTGAGCGGTGAAAACGTAAATCAGTACAGTTTCTTTCATGTTAAAACTGCTTTTGGCATCACTTATTTTCGTAATTTCCACACTCGATAATCTCATCTCATGTCATTGTCAGAAACCGCTTAGTCCTGTACAGAGTTGCGATGAGCCGGAGCCTATCCCGGCAGACACAGGGTGCAAGGCAGGGATATACCCACGATGGGACGCCAGTCCATCACCGGGCACTGCGGGCAACTTAGTCTGCAAGCCAATTAACCTATGCAGCAGCATGTTTTTGGACTGTGGGAGAAAACCGGGGTGCCCGGCGAAAACCCACGTGGACACGGGGAGAGAACTCGCAAACTCCCACCCAGAAAGGCACCCGAGCCGAGATTCGAACTCAGGACCTTCTTGCTGTGAGGAGGCGACAGCGCTACCACTGGGCGACCGTGCCGCCCTAGACTCGATAATGGTGTTTCGAAATTATAATTGTACGGCAACGGTATTAAATTTGCTATGAAGCAGTGGTGCAATGTGCTAAGCTATGAGCCCAGCCTCTCAAATTCGATTCCTGGCTACGTCTCATATCAGTGACCTCAATCAGTCGTCATTTTCCCTTCATGTCACTAAAACCGCATTGCCCAGGGTGATGAAGTATGGTGAAACAACACATACAGCCAACATGATGCGCGGAAGCTGTACATATGTACCTTTCATGGGCACAACGTATCCTTCACAGAAGACTTGGTCCACTGTTTGCTGTCATGCGGCTTGCATCAGCTTTAACGAACGTGAGTTATAATTTCAAATAAGCCTTGACCCTTCTTTACGGGCCTGGGAATTGCTGACACTGACACTCGACTGGGTAAGCTTAATATTTCACCGTTCTTTTCCCATGAGAAGCCATGTGATGCGGACATAAGTTTGTTTTGCCTGCCATGGGCCCATTCATATGGAGGCAGAAAATGTATCACGACCCACCGTAAAAACCTTCCAATCAAATGTATGCGTACTGCAGGATGCGACATTAAAATTTGGTGCGAGAACAACTAATGCTGCGGCATGTGGTGCCATTTTACGAGACAGTAACACCAGACAGTGCCAAAGGACAGCCATCCCTGCAAAAACATAAAAGAACACACAAGCCGCGCTTGTGATTCCAGCGCGTTTTATGTGAACGCTGTCGCATGGTCTCACACGTGCTGGCTCATGTGCGTGAGATTAACTCTTTCACTTCCAGACAAAACATGTGTGGCGCAGAGAAAAAGAAAAAAAATATATATATAATCAATACATACATCAAATTAATTCTTAGGCCGTTTCACATTACAACATTCCCACAAACACCCGTGTTCTTTTGTGCGTTTTCATACCAGTTATTTGTACCGGGAAAAAAAAAGAAGCTGATTTTTATCTGTGCGGCGCGAGCTATATGGGTTTCGAATTTACCGTTTTTATAACCACACGTATTTAGACTAGTGCGAATTTGCCAAGAGGGATAGGAGAATGAAATAAAAAAAGTTTCCTATTATGCAAAAAAAAAACCCGAATAACTATGCTTGCAAAAATATATAGTTTGTTCTGGGAGGCTTTTTTACATAAACAGTTTGCATAACGATTTGTATACAATACATGCAAGACCGTTTGGCTTCAGCAACTTATATGAAATGTCCCTTATGGTAATGCAACGCCTGATGTTGAGAAAGCGCTAATGCGCCAGTGTGTAAACATTTACTTTGCTGGTAAGTTACAGCTGCCTACACTTTCTAAACTCAAGCAGCCACACGGACCCATTTGGTAATACAATATAAAGGTCCAGTGCAGCACGGTGGCCCAGTGGGTAGCGCTGTCGCATCACAGCAAGAAGGTCCCGGGTTCGAACTTTGGCTCGGGTGCCTTTCTGTGTGGAGTTTGCGAGTTCTCTCCTCGTGTGCGCGTGGGTTTTCGCCGGGCACTTCGCTTTCCTCCCACAGTCCAAAAAACATGCCGCCGCATAGGTTTATTGGCTCGCAGATTAAATTGCCCGCAGTGCCCGGTGATGGACTGGCGCCCCATCGTGGGTATATCCCTCCCTTGCGCCCTGTGTCTGCCGGGATAGGCTCTGGCTCACCGTGACCCTGTACAGAACTAAGCGGTTTCTGACAATGTCTCCCTTGTTGCGCTAAATGGGCTCAGACAGTGGTTATTGTTTAATTGCTCTACAACGCGAGTGGCAAATCTTACAACGGCAGAATAGACTACGACAAAAACACCTTGCAA
>JAZEWT010000013.1:2062403-2076482 GCA_036362905.1 Mordacia mordax
TTTACTCTTTTGCAAAGATGTGCTGCCAGCTGTGGAGTGAGCAGCTTCTATTTTGCTATGGCCAACAGGGAATCTTACTTTTTCAGGATGGAAAAAAAAGAGAGCGTACTTTATAAATGCCCTAGCCACCTGCAATGTGGCTGCAGCGCATAACAGCTTAGGAAACGCAGCGATATGCCCAGCGTACGTCTTTAAAACAACCACATAAATCCACTCACAGTGGGTCTTCTCGTGTTCCAACGGTGTTCCCAGCAGCGTACCAGAGAAACTACCATCGGGCAATGGTTAGCGCAACGCCTATACAATCCAGGAGTCGCCCAATTTGTTCGCCAAGTGCAGCAGTTCAAACAATAAGCACGTTTTCTTGTTTGTTTTTATCTCACCCACCTCTGCCCATTGAACGTCGTACGTGGTGACACTGCAGCAGTTTGAGGTGCACGGTTCATGTACGTTAACGAAATCTGGTCAATCCTCCCACTTCCTCGGAGATGTCTGGCTAGAGTGGAAGAGTAGGCCAATAATGCCCTCGAGAAGGGCCTCTCTGGAGCTTACTCCAGTGAAGGCCCTCTGCCAGCAGTGGCTTGAAGCAAGAAATTGCAGGAATTGAAAAATGTAAGGCGAGATTTATACAAGTGACTTTATTTTCCCATCTAAATGTCATTCAGTAGCATGTTTACTTGCTGCTTATGAACGTGAAAATATATAAACATAAGACTTGAATGTTGTTCAAAGATGGTAAGCCAACCAGTAGTTGTGGTAATACATAGACATTTGTTTGCTTTATGAAAGCATATTACTTACAGTGGTCATTTAGAACCTGCACGTTTAGTTCTAGAATGTAAGATTATAGAGTGAACGAACTTTATCCTATTTCACAAGGTACAGTGTACTGTATTCCCCTGTGACACCTACACATTTGTTCCAACAGCGTAGTGTACATTAATGCCAAAAGCAGAGAATTATTAAGGGCATTTACAGCCGTGTCAAGTCATCACATATAATTAGGACTTTTTTTTCCGACTCATTTTTTTTAAACCTACCCCACCACTCAAACCCACTTCGGTGTGAGGGACACTTATTGCCAAATAGTACGGCTAAGCTCTTTCTTAGCCGGATTGACATTTCCCTGCACCATGAAAGTCTGCACACAGTGCCTTCCCAGTGAGCCTCCATTTTGGATATGCCACAGCCGGCTCTGTGCAGCTGTGGCATTGCCTCATTCTCACAGCAATGTCTATTTCATTCTATTTCAATCCTCGAGAACGAAACGGCGCGGGTGAATCTCGAAGCACCATTGCAGTTACACATTCTGAGTTGAAATGTGTAATCGCAGTAATTTTTTTTACCTGTTCGGTTATGCTTAATGGCATATGGGGATTGAATTCAAATATATTTTATACAGACAACAATTATGGATAGATGAATACATACATGGGTAGCGCTGTCGCCTCCACACAGCAAGAAGGTCCCGGGTTCGAATCTCGGCTCGGGTGCCTTTCTGTGTGGAGTTTACATGTTCTCTCCCCGTGTCCGCGTGGATTTTCACCGGGCACTCCGGTTTCCTCCCACAGTCCAAAAAACATGCTGCTGCATAGGTTAATTGGCTTGCAGACTAAATTGCCCGCAGTGCCCGGTGATGGATTGGCGTCCCATCGTGGGCATATCTCTACCTTGCACCCTGTATCTGCCGGTATAGGCTCCGACTCACCGTGACCCTGTACAGGACTAAGCGGTCTCTGACAATGAGATGAGATACAGCTATAAAGCATTGGCATTTAAAATAACAAAAACAACCCCAAAACATTCGACAGATTGCATGAGCCATGAAGACTGACTGGCCATTGCACCTCACATTGTCTGTTATATAATTCCTTTAAGTTCGGGTTTGTGAGGAACGAGCTGAGCGTCTAGCACATTCCGATTGTGTACCACTGTTGACGCAATAACGTCAGATAGTTTACTTGGGTGAGTATTGCCAAACCACCTCACAGCATGACAAGCACAATAAAGACCTACAGCTCTGCCATGTGTTTTCGTTTGTACAGCGTGCTGTTCGGTAAGATATCTGCCGCAATGCTCCATGCGTTGGGGGCTTCCTCAAAACCCAATTCCGTTGCAGGCGCTGGGAGCGAAACGCTGGACATTGTCCTGGAACAGCTTAACAGCACAAGGGCAAGAAACCCACGCAATTCGGAAAAGTAGCGAGAGACAGCTGTACACTTCGACAATCACGCGTAAGATATATTAAGCGACGCGCACACACACACACAACTACATTACAATAGCCCGGCAGCATATCTCGCTAACAGATTATACAAATGACCACATTACTCGGCAAAACCTGTGGGAAATATTCAGACTCGTGGCGATCGTATTGAGACCATCGAACAACCACGCTATTAAGAGTCTAATGATGACAATTGCCAAATAGTTTATAGGCTGTCGCAATGAGAGTCTTTTTTTAACATTGCCGGTTGTATTTTAAACCTTTGCTGGATTTAAAATGTGGTGTCACTTCTCCTGCATTATTCAAGAGCAATGTAAGGCATTTTTAGAGGCCAAATATTTGAAATAGAGGGCATGAAAACATCATGTGATGCTACCGCATAGCCTATCATTCAAAATGCAAAACCAAATTGCAGGTTGTTAAGCGTTGCTCTCCTGTTATTTTTCACAACATTATACCCGGTCTGTCTGCTTGCCCTACAAAGTTGTTTTTTTTTAAGCTCTTTCTCTCTCCCTTGGCTATGCTCAGATAGTCGATGCAATTGAGCTCCGTTCAATCCGATAAAGAATGCAACGAATTGCCGTTGTGCTAAATAATGTCCTACCGTGAGGAGGATGGAAAGATCCTCGCGGGTGACAGCAAAGTTCGTTTTGATGAGGAGGTGATTGTGGCAGTTGCTTCTGTACGGATTCCTTGGGCGAAACTTGTAATTATTCGCATGGCGACAATTGATTAGGTCAACCTGTATTCCACATGGGAAATCATATCAAAGGACGCCTCGTTATTAAACTATATGTATTCATTTCATCCTTTTTTATATCAATTGTTTAAGCGTATGTTTACGTAAAAGTATTGACTATGGTTATGTTGTTGTTTTGCTTCCAAATTCTCAACATTGCAAATTAAATGTCCTTGACTTGCAGCTGGAGCGATAGTTTAATCACGATTTTGTTTAAAGGTTCATATTTTTCCTGCGTGCGGCGCATTGTCAATTTATTACAATGTAATTGAATGCGATGTGATTGTTGCTTTAAATTAATTAGCAATTGCAGCATTGCACGCAGTTGTTTTGAAGCAATTAAGCATAATCAAAACTGAACATTAAACGTGACAGACTGACCGAATTCACATCTGTGTTGAACATTTGTCGCGGCTCGCCGTGCCATCGTGGCTCGCCGTGCCATGCAAGCGGTTATCAAACAGGCACGCTTGCTTCCTTGTGGACAGTCAGAGATTCCATGCGCACCCTTGGCAGGAGGGATGTTTTCTGTTTCAATCGCCAAGTTTGCTAACCTTTCCCAGGAATGCTTATTTGCGTCATCCAACACAAACAAGGGCTCTAAGAAATTACATTACGTGGCTGGAAGTTGACCAGCATTTGTATAAGCAAGTCCAACTCCAGCTCAAGAGGCCCATTATGTTCAAACCGATGAAGAGTTTGCTAGCTTTGAACCAGTGCTGCAGAAATTATGCATCTCCCAGAAGGCCTTGTGGTTGAAAGTGTAAAACATACGTTTCTTTTCTATGCGGCGAGACAGACGTGTGAGTGCGATAAGATGTGTGCTTTTATTTGTTAATTTTACCTATGTTTCGCACTACGACGCTAATTGTTATTCTGTGCTACGCGATTGGGCTGAATCGGCAGCCAAAATATATACTGTAGGGGGAAAACTCCGATATTAAAATGTTTGGACACTGCATTGTATGTTTGCAGAGCTATCGTGGCTCATGCCTTTGGCATATATCTCACGCTCTTACTGCCAAAGCGTGTGCATCTCTTGAGCATGTGTAATAACAATTGCATTTCCAGAGCGCTTTTCACCCGAGGGTCACGAAGCGCTGCACAGAGCTGTGGAGAGAACGGCGCGTCAACAGCAACATCAAGACAGTTCAACTGAAAGTGAAAGAGTGTAGGAGTTGTCCTTCCCATAATCTCACTATGCTCGTCCATGCGGGTCGATGAAGTGGGGAAGGTGGGGGGTGGGTTGACACCTGTCCTAGTTTTCACAGGATCGTCCTCCTTCTTTGAGGAGACAGCTGTCCAGGGAAATCTGAAAGTTTTCAAGGACCAAGTCATTCAAAGTCTCGGGCTTTGCCAGTTGCACGGAGAGTCCTATCTATCTTATTCCGCGTGCCCCCACGATATGCCCTGGTTTTTTTTTGTGTGCCTTCGGAGATGGCGACCCCGGTGTGTGTGGAAGGGGAAAAGGGGGTAACTCGAGAAATTCAAAACATCTTTCAATATCTCTCTCTCATTATCTGAAACCGCTTAATCCTATATAGGGTCACGGTGAAGCCGGAGCCTATCCTGGAAACATAGGGCGTAAGGCAGGAATACACCCGACGACGGGACGCCGGTCCATCGCCGGTCTTTATCGATCGCCACCAAATGTAACCATTTCAAACTTGAGGGCCTTACATGCATAGATGTCTAGCACATCGCTCCACCAGGAGCATGTATATCGTATATTTCAATATTCCCAGATGTAAACCTATTTCAATTACAAGTCACTGATGGCGACAGCACTATCTTCTCACAAATATCCCCGCTTGACCAAATAGATGTCACGCAGAGACTGGCCAGTTTCAATAATAATAATTGCATAAATAGAGCGCTTTTCACCCGAGGGTCACAAAGCGCTGTACAGAGCTGCGAAGAGAACAATTGCATCTCGAGTTGATGAACTTCACGCGTTCACAGCTCCCAGTTTAAGAGCACTGTTGTAGAAACGTGATTTTTCTAAATTCAATACATGTCTCAAAGAGGGAAATGTATATCATAGGTGACGTTTCTGGCAACGGTGCTTATTCATAGCAAAGAGTTTCTGACAATACTGTACAGTATGCTAAGACGTGTATGGGCCCATTGCCCATCGAGTCGGGAATTATATATTTCCACTTTAGTAATGCTCAGTGACACTTTCTGCACAACAACTCTCTACCTCGAAGACGGGAAATTGATCAAAATATCTCTAATGATATAACAGAATCGCGCAGTGGTAACATCTGCGCCTCACAGAAAAATGTCCTACCCGTGGCAGTTTGATTCCTGCCAATGGTCGTTTTCTCTACGGAGTTTGTGTGTTCTCCCCCTGCTCTGCGCGAATTTCCTCCATATAACGCCACTAGCGTGGCGTTTGTGAGTTCTCCGCCTGTTCAGCGCGGATTTCCTCCGGGCGTTCTTGGTCCGGCAGTACATTCATGAAGCATTCCCTCCTCTCACAAATGAACAAAAAAACCTTAATTAATTGGCCAATACCATCATGTCTGGCGCGCAGTGTCAGGCACGTTGGTACCAAACTATCCGCCTGACTACCTACCCCCTACGTCTCTTTCCTGCAGCTTCTCGGGACCTATGCGTTTAAGGCGCTATATGAATATAATGAACTGTTGTGTATTATTGTTCAGGGCAGTGTTGTTGACGAAAGCGTTGCTAATGTATCCATTTGCGCGTGTACGCCCTGTTCACAATGTTCTGTAAACCCAGCAGGTTGGGTCGCGTCGCCACCTAGTGGAGCTATTGAAAGATCCAGCTTGCTGTGAGACGAGACTGAATCTCTACCGTAGTTTTATTATTTCCGACCCTGATTTTTTAATGTAAATTGCATTTATTTGTTATTGATTTATGTGTTGCCCCACGTAGCAATCTGACTAAATATGTGTTGCACAGAAACCTCCAACACCCACCCAAAAACAGCCAAACCAATTTAGTTGGTACTTGGATAAGCGTTTAGTACACAACATGTTATTGCTTCAGATCAGTTGAAGACCAATTTTCAGAAACAAATTCGCACATTCAATTGTTTTTATGCTTTTTGAACTACCTTAAACATCAGAGAAGATCGTTTATATCTTATCCTAAAGGTGTCTGATGTAGTTTCAAATTAAATTTCTTATCTAAGATATAAACCTGGCTCTAATAATAATTCTTTAATTTACCAGTTTTGCTGAAAATATTAATTGGCTCTTTACACGTTTTTTCTCACATAACAGTTTAATTTGGTGGGGAAGGATGTTGATGATACTTATTCGTTAAGACCTTTCATGGTCTTACAAAAAAGTAAACTCTGAATCATAATATTGGCTGAGAAACCCTAAGATTTGCATTGTTGATAATGTATTAGTCTTTGTCTCAATATTCATTCCAAATTAGTAATTTAAAGCAGTGCAGCTATTGATGTAAAATATATTACCATCTCAATAATGAGCTCACAACATCGGATTAAACATTTAATTCAAATAGAATTGATAATGACCATTCATCTTCACGTAAAATTAAGTTTTCTTCCGATTTAAACACATAACTGCAAATATTGAGCACTTGTAACGCTTGGCATACTTTTATATGTTGATATAATCGTTTTAGAGTGTTTGAGATTGTATACGCAGTGGGCGATTTAGACATCATTGTTCTGAAGAGAAAATGCATCCGTGGGATGGCATTTTTAGCTAAATTCTGAGCTAATATTTACCCAACAAGCCTGTGTTTAGTGTGGACATTGCTAATGCACACCCATGCTCTTTAACGCATATTGGGAGAGTTGCAGCACCGTGGTTACAATCGGGAGGGCGAAAGCCCACGTAATCCTTCCAGACCCACTTTTAATTAAGTCAGGTGTGTGTTTCCAGGAATTATGAGACTTTGGGGTGTGTATGTCTGGATTAGTCCTTTGGTTGATTTGTGACCAACTTCACGTGCCTACATAAGCCACGTCAATTAAATTCAGCTTGCCTTTTAATTAGCAACGGAAGTTCATTTTAATTACGACCACATGTAATGAAGATTTCCACTGTACTATATTATTAGAGCAAAAAAAATACCTAAATAAACCTGCAATCTCTGAACGCGGAATTCCTGCCATAGAGCAAACGTTCGACATTACCAACGCAACCACATCTAAAAGTCAGACACTGCATCCCACAATTAATTATTGAGTGTGTTTTAGTCGTGGGAAGAAACTGGAGGAAACCCACCCACAAGAGGGGGGAGACGCACAAACGCCACGCACAGAGTTGCCCGAGGTGGGAATCAACACAACCTCAGGCAGGCTGTTCTTTCTGTGAGGTGCAAAGATTACAACTGCACTATCCTGCCGCAGTGTAAGTTAGGGAGACACGTGTATTTAAGATATTTACCATTCCAAGTTACATTTTGTAATTGTGTTGCTGTCCCGTATTAGAACTCCAGACGTAACACGAAAATAATTTTCTGTTGATTCTCTGTTATATCAGGATAAAGCGTCGTGTGTGCTGAAAAAATAGATATGTTTTCTTGTTAACATGTCATGACTTACGCTCCATTAAATTGTACATAGCTTACTAATGTTTAAAAAAAAACTGTTATCCAGTGTACTGTAGAACTGTTATCCAGTGTACTGTAGAATGTTTAAGTTTGATGCTTTCATCATGGCTTGCACAGTGGACAAGTATCACATCTTACTTTTAAAAAAATCTACAAATAACAATCATAAAAAGTTACATATCCCAGTCCCCTTACGTGGCTTGATAGTTTTGTCACTCTGCTCACAATAAAACAAGCCAGAGTTTAAATGTAAAATTAGATGCTCTTGGACTCGACACCATAGACCTCACCTGCACAAGGAAGAACGTGTTTGTCACTTACCATGCTATGTGTATGCGCATGTGAGGTTCCATTGAACTTAAAATGGGTGTCCTCTTTCAGCCACTGAGGTGGCCAGCTTTCCCAGCATCCATGCCCTGGTCTAAACTAACAAAAAAGGCTCCTTTATTTCATCCTCCTCCTCCTCCCCCACAGTGAATCCCCACATCTGCTATACAGCTCCAGCCCTACGACAAAAGGAAACAAGGAACATGAATCTGTGAATAAATTCCAATGCACTGACTCTCCTTGGATAAGCATAATCTGTATTTGTGGAAATCTAAGCGTGCGTTGTCAAGTTTCCAGGGGTTAGCTGGGGCAGGAAATGTCACTGGCCATGTTCATCCCTTGTGGCAGTAACATTTGTACTTGACAGCGCGCTCAATTCTGCAGGCGTCCAAGTATGCATTGCGCTCCAGAGATTTACGATTGACGAGACACAATGAGACTGATCGTGCCATTGATTCCTGCTGAATGGCGATACGGACTCAATCTATTAACATTGGACATTGGAAATACATTGGTTAGTCGATCATTCTTAGTATTAAGTTCATGATATATGCTTGGCATTCGTTTGTAAGACGCAATTTATTTTTTTAATTTTATATCGCTAGTGCAGCGATGTAAGCACAACGATTACATCAGCTTGAGTCGGGGAAAAAAACATTCAGCGATGCAACTCTTTTTAACAGTTGTTAAGGGGGGAGGATTAAGCAAGTTACAGCATCCCAGGGCACCGGGTGCAATTTATCAAGGAAATGTTACCGAGACAGCATATGTTTTGACTGTGGGATGAAAGCAGAGTACTCAGTGAAAACTCACTCGGACAGAGGGAGACCATGAAAACTCCATACAAAAAAAATGCAGCCGAGCCGTGACTCTAGCCCAGGACTTTCTTGTTGTGAGGAAGTAGCGATACTCACCGAGCCGTTTAGCTGCTAGAGGCCGCTGCATTCACCACCAAGTATTAAAAACATCTACAACAAACAAAACGTTCACAAAACGTCTTCTTTGAAGCGCTCGAGGATTCCAGCCCAAGAGCGTGCTGCTGCACGTGCTGTTAACCTGCTGTCCACGTCACTTCAACTATCTCCTGAATAAACACTGCGGTCTAACAGACAACCGGTCCCTCACGAATCGCCCTTCAGCCTTCAGCAAACCACCATCAAATGTCAAACTGTGCTAACACTGACTCACCTCGCGTGGAATGCACGTCACTCCTTCGAAATTACTCTTAAGGACCAGAATCTTCAGTGCACATTTCAACGTCAATTTCCAAATGTGATTGACCCATGAAACCCCCACGCGATCATTGCTAATGCATTATGCACTGTTTAATGACAGTACTTGTGAAAATAACGATGGTGTTGAATCTAAGTAGGGCTCTCTCGTGTTGAAAACTGATAGCATTCCAATGGCAGTTGCACAGAAAATGATGACGGGGTGAATGAACAATGCCTATGGCCTGGGATCCGCGTAAGTCAAGTTCGATCTGAATCACGTGCGAGACACACTTATGTCGGAGATGCATAAGCATCATCATCTAATCTGATTTTTACGCCTAGAAAATGTCAACTTCCCATGATCTCCCCAGGGCGGTGCGGTGGTTCATTGGGTAGCGTTGTCGCTTCATAGCAAGCAGGTCCCGGGTTCGAATCTCGGCTCACGTGCCTTTCTGTGTGGAGTTTGCATGTTCTCTCCCTGTGTCCGTGTGTGTTTTCGCCGGGCACTCCGGTTTCCATCGACAGTCCCAAAAACGTGCTGCTGCATAGTTTAATTGGCTTTCAGACTAAATTGCCCTCAATGCCCGGTAATGGACTGGCGTCCCAACGTGGGTATATCTCTGCCTTGCGCCCTGTGTCTGCCGGGATAGGCTTCGGCTCACCGCGACCCTGTACAGGACTAAGCGGTTTCTGATAATGAGATGAGTTGAGATGATCTCGCCATTTCTTTTGAATCAACCCAGCACTTGCACGTGAACACGATGTCATCGCTCCATCTCCACGGTAGACGCGTTCGATCCCTTGTCTGCCGCTCCGATATTACTCTTAATCATCGTCCCTTCTATCCGTGACATGTTCTGCCCAAGCTCAAGTTCTTCAGCAAATCAGCAAGCATCAGTAGAGTCTGGATAATAATAATAATAATTGCACTTCGAGAGCGCTTTACACCCGAGGGTCACAAAGCGCTGCACAGAGCTGTAGAGAGAACGGCGTGTCAGCAACAACAACGGCATATGAACGGCAAATCAACAACAAAAGCATAATGCCATTAAGCTGTGTTTTCTAATCCACGCGTTCCTCTCAGCGTGACCCATGGCGAGCGTCTATGTTCTTTTGCACACTGCTGAGCTTTGATTTTATATATTCCACGTAATAATGCCCGTATTTTTGAACCATATGGTATAGCTGAGGTAATATATCGTTGATTTCAGCGAGTTAATAATAATTTCAATGCAAAATAAGATGAAAAATTAATTAACCTGATATCGGGGCGTTTGTAATGGTGAAAATCAAGATGAGGCGTGAATGTGTTGAAAAGCACGACGTTTGTCTCGGCCTAAAGTTACTTCTCCACTAGTCATTGACACTCGTGGCTGAGACAGAGACCTCGGGTCCACTCTGAACACAGCGACCGCACGTGTCAACTCCCCACTGACAGATAGACAGAGGTCGCGGGGCCCGCCCTGAAAACAGCGACCGATGTCTCGACATCCGCCGACACAGAGGTCGGCGTCCACGACCAGCCCAGCCCTCTCGGCGCTGTGCACGCCGGGAGGAGTCACGTGGCTGCTGAGGCCTGCGCTCTCGCGCTAGCTGGCGTTGGCGGAGTTATTTTTTTTTAATCTATTGGTTTTTTTTGTTCTCTTTCCTCCCCCGTCGCATCCAAAGCTTCGGATAATTTCACATCGCCGAGCGAGGCAGTCTCACGGCGACGCGACGATGGCTTCGACGGCCGCGGGCAAGCAGCGCATCCCCAAGGTTGCGAAGGTAACGTTGTTAATCGGCTAGGCCTCGTGCCTTTAGGCATAGGATCTATGGTCAAGAGCTTAAGGGTAAAGCAGTGCGAGACCGTCTAAGGTCATCGGCAACGACAATGTGGCGCTTTGCCCAATAAGTCGTGGGCGTCCGGGATTCGTGTGCCCATGCTCGGTGCCTTGTTGCGTCGCTGAGAGATGAGGAAACGCTCGCCACGACCATCCCGAAAGAGCTGCTGCGACGAGACTTTAGGGATGGCAGTAGCATGGGAGCGCGTTTTGAACCGTGCATTCATCTGCCTGATGCTGGTACTGTGCAATGATACCCACTGTAGTGTAATGTTGTTGATAGTGTACAGGGTGACTGAAATGTAAATAGGAGGCTCGGTTGCTGTACAAGTTGTCTGAATGGTTAAAGGCTAGTGTCTAGGCTAGAGAGCTGCTCTTCAAATAATCATGGAACGGCGCGGGGAGGTATTCATCTAGCGGTGGATTGACCAAAGGGCTGTATATAATAGCTGCCGTAGCGCTTAAGTCGTGGTAAATTCACCACGGCACATGTGACAGCCAAATGCATACTGAGGCCACTCGAAGTATCGCTAAGAGGTCAGGAGACAGACTCAGGTGTTACGGATTAACTAAGAGCTGGCTGCCCCTATAGCCTTGATAGGCTGTATGGTCAAGTTCCGTTAGCGAGCACCTGTGTGGGTCGACGCGGCACACGAGGAGATGGGTGACCAGCACCACGTCCTGGCCACCTTTGTCTCCCTAGCGGCAGTGTTTACACACCACGCCGGGTACTAATTTGCAGCTGAGTTGACCTAGGGGAGGCCCCGGACCGGTTCAGAAAATCGTCACTGGTGCTGACCGTGAGTGGGAATTGAACTAGGGTTGCCAAGTGTGTAACCGAGCGTGCAAACTGCTGAGCCACCTTTCCCCTGTGCTCGCACACACACACACACATTATTACCGCTAACCAACGTTGATGTTCGTCACACTCGCAGGTGAAAAACAAAGCGCCGGCCGACCTTCAGATCACCGCGGAGCAGCTGCTCCGTGAAGCTAAGGAGCGAGAACTTGAGCTCCTGCCGCCGCCGCCACGACAGAAGATCTCCGATGAAGAGGAGCTCGCAGATTACAAGCTGCGCAAGCGCAAGGTCAGCTTAACAGGGTCCTGCAGAAGCACTCCTCAAAACAGAATTGTTTATGCTGATGATGTCACTGATATATAATTGTCCATGTTTTAAGTATGTGGGTAATGTGAAACTGTAAGCTGTTTGGACGTATATTTCTATTTGTATATTTGTCAGTTTGAAAATGTACCATTTATTGTAGGTATCTTGTTAATAACACGACAACTTTCACATTCGCCTTCCAACTTGTCTGAAGAGATCAATGCAAAGGGCACGTATATAGCTTTTAAAATGCTAGCTCTGTGAAACATTAATTGATGTGTGCAATGAAATCACCCATACATTTTGGAAATGTATTTTGATATGGTCGTTGTAATTACATAAGCTGTTTCTTTGGATGTGTTGGCAGATGTTCGAGGATAATATCAGGAAGAATCGGACAGTGATCACAAATTGGATCAAATACGCACAATGGGAGGAAAGCCTGAAAGAAATTCAAAGGTAAAAGTGCATAAAATATAACTTTGTACCACCATGATAGACTTCAAATAACATTCTTATTTGGAATCAGTTATATGTATTCATTGTGTTACTGTCGATTTTCATGGCTCGCTTTATAAGAATTGCTCTTCAGAAGTGCTCTTTTTAGATGTGTCGGGCGTTCCTCCTCTCTCATCAACATTGATTTCCTTTTCCCCAATGCCTCAAAAGCGTGTCAAAGAAGCTTACCACGTAAGCATCCGTGTTAACATGCGTTTGTGGGCGGTTTGTTTGTGTGTGTGTGTGTACGTGTTGAAGAGCACGCTCTTTATACGAGCGCGCTCTGGATGTGGACCATCGCAACGTGACGCTCTGGCTCAAGTACGCCGAGATGGAGATGAAGAACCGGCAAGTGAATCATGCACGCAATATCTGGGATCGTGCCATCACCATCCTGCCACGAGTCAACGCATTCTGGTACGTGGCTACTGGGATTTTTTTTTACCAATATTACAGTCTTTGAATGAAAGCAAGACTGCAACGCAATCGATCTTTAAAGAGCTGAACAGATTCAAGTAATATCATGTGTTCGTAATGAAACTGCGGTTATTATGAACATGACCGTGTGCATGCATTGTGGCTCACCCCTGTTAGGTACAAGTACACGTACATGGAGGAAATGCTGAGTAACGTCGCAGGCTGCCGGCAGGTCTTTGAACGCTGGATGGAATGGGAGCCAGAGGAACAGGCCTGGCATTCTTATATCAACTTTGAGCTCCGCTACAAGGAGGTGGATGCTGCCCGTGCAGTCTACGAGAAATATATCCTTGGCGCCAGCGTAACATCCAGACGAATTACATTTTGAATCAGTGGTTTATATCAGAGGGGTCTCAACCTGTTTCACCTCAAGGCCAACTTTGTCTACTAGCGCATGGTCTCCACGGACCACTGGGTGGTGCTTATGGCCCGCTGATGCATCACTACCCCCGGTTGTGAAAAACTGATCTTTGATCTTAAGCGACTTATGTAGGAAAACATTGTGCGCTAAATACTTGTGTTTGTTCTCCAATCCTGATCATCCTGCTGGTTAGTAAATTTAACTTGATATTGCACACCTGCAGCTAGCCCCCTTTTTCCTTGACGGCCCGCTCTCCGAATGCACTCGTCATGGTGCATCCGGACGTAAAGAACTGGATCAAGTATGCGCGCTTCGAGGATCGGCACGGCTACACGGCACACGCGCGCCGTGTCTACGAGCGTGCCGTCGAGTTCTACGGAGAGGAACACATGATGGAGCAGCTGTTTGTCGCCTTCGCTCGCTTCGAAGAAGCCCAGAAAGAGGTAGTGCCGCGAAGAAATACGCTGTTCAATCAGTGCCCTCTTCCCACCCGCCTTATAAATGCTATGTAGTTTCACGCTGTGAATGCCGTTATTTTGTTTTGGTAAATACATTCGTTTATAGAAGGTCCTGGCTTTGTTTCCTGGCTCAGGTGTCTTTCTGCATGGCATTTGCATGTTCTCCCTTTGTCTGCTTGGGTTTTTGTTAGAAACTTTAAGCTGCCTCGCACAGTTCATAGACATGCTGCTGCCAAGGTTAATTCGCTCAACTGAAACTTCCCCTTGTGACCTGCGATGAACTGAC
>JAZEWT010000013.1:2081432-2098454 GCA_036362905.1 Mordacia mordax
TTAGCTCACTGCCTGCTCTCAGGATGTCCTCAGCGATGCCGCTGCAGGCAACAGGGCAGGATGCGTCGAGTGTGTCTGCACGGGCAGGTGGGTGATTGATGTGGGGCACAATGCTCCAGAAATCACAAGACGTACCTCGTTTGTCTTGACGTCAACCTTTGTGTGCTGACTTCATTATACCACGAGACCGTGCGTAATGCTGTCATGCAAGGCGCGTGCGGCATACAAATGTTTCTATTCAGACGTTCGCTTGCAAGCCTTGGAACTATAATGCTGAAGTTGGGCTTAAATTATGAAGCTACTTTTACCTCTGAGTACTATTCCGCTGACAACGTATGTTCATTTGCAGTAGGTAATGCGTTATGGAGTTGGCTGCATTTTATCTTTATATGACACGCGCATATATTCACATACTTCCATAGTTTGTGTTTCATATCGTTTAATGTTGTGTCGCATGTTGCAATACGCAATGGGTTGTTTTTAAACTGTAGATCTTGGCAAGCGAAAACAAGCGTCTGGAAAGGTTTATAGAATGTGTTATCTTTTCAGACGTATTATTTTTGAATGTCACTTGTTTAAAAATAAAGTATTGCATAATAGGGCTGGGCGGGGCACGATGGCGCATTGAGCGGCACTGTCGCCTCACAGCAAAAAGGTCCTGGGTTTTATTCCCACCTCGGGTGCCTATCTGTGTGGAGTTTGCGTGTTCTCCCCGTGCCCGTGTGGGTTTTCCCACGCGGTGGGAGGTTTCCAAAGACACGCTGCTGCTGCTGCTGCTGCCTAGGTTAATTCACCTGCTGCGTAAATTGCCCCAAAAAGTGTGCCCTGCAATGTACTGGCGTCAAATGCTGAGTATGCCCCCTCTTCCCCTGCCTTGTGCCCTCTCTCTGCCGGGATAGTCCCCGCCACCCTCGCAACCCTGTTACACGATTAAGGGGGCTTTGGTAATGAATGAATAATATAATTGGATGTTGTGAACATCGGAAAGTTTTTTTTTTAGTCTAGGTCAACTCAGCTCGTCACTCCTTCAGGGCGGATAAAACAAGTACATATACGTATACAGCGCTTTTTTTTTAGTCCACTGTTTAATAAATGGCGGTCATTTGACCACCGTATTTAACCGTGCACGTCAGTGCGGTGTTGTAACATATACTGGAGCACAGTGCAATGTGACGTTTGAGTTTACTGCACTGCCCTCTGCTGAAAACATGAGCCCACAGCAGCTGTCCGGAGCACGAGTTCTTGTTGTATGGTTGTGAGCCATTCCCTAAGTAGGCCGAGCCTGCTAGCTTCTGATATCTTTCATGACAGGACACATTCCTAGAGTTTTAGAATTTAACTTTTAGATTTTATTTATTTCAGCAGGAAAGGTCCATTGACAGCTAGGCTGTATGTCTATGGCGTCATGGTAAATCTGAATGGGTACCACTGTGTACATTTACCATCGGTTATTTTTTGTAGGGACTGGTTTGTTCGGGTAATTTCTACCACTGCCTCTTTACTGGGGGTTCTGAACAATTTGCACCTCGTGGTCCACTTGGTTCACTCTGGTCTGGACTGCATGGACCACGGGGTGACCCATCGGTTGACATTGGCAGCTCTGTACCATCTGACAAGACACTGGGTGCCACCCCAGTGCTCGGTTGAGCATCGAGGCACCGACGTTCGATCGTATTTTCCGACATTTTTCCGTTGACCGCCTCGTTTGCCGATCGATCTCTCCAGGTGTGGATAAGCTTTGCCAAGTTTGAGCTCTCGCTGGAGGGCAAGGAACGCGTCGCGCGCTGCCGCCGTGTCTACGAGGAGGGCAATCGCTCGCTGCGCACCTGCGAGGAGAAGGAGGAGCGAGTGATGCTTCTGGAAGCGTGGCGCGACTTTGAAGACCATTTCGGCAGCGAAGACAGCCGTGAGCGGGTGCACAAGCTGATGCCCAGCCGCGTCAAAAAACGCCGAAAGGTTCAGACGGAAGACGGGGTATGTACCCTTCGGTTCCCGAGGCTCGAATTCAACGTTTTTTTTTTTCACTTGCACCGTCACATTGTCTCCGTCTTCATGGATCGTAAACTATGTACCCCAGAGCTGTGCCATCTGGAGTCTAGCACTCCAGCTAGGGTCTCCCTTGGTGAAGAATGATCTGAAGGCCTGCGACTAAAAGAGTTTGTTAGGAAAGGCATTCGGTTGTAAAATTGTACTCCAATGCCCCACCATTTGGGATTATGAGCCAATGCTGGTCAGTCTGGATAGCAGCCATTTAAACAGGCAACAACAACTGTTGCATTTTCACCAGCTTTGAATATTTGCTTTAAGAACTTGCGTTCAATTCAATAAACCCCTGTTCTATATTTGCTGTTGAAAGGTTCTAGTTATTATTTTTCAACGAAAGTTGAAAATGCTAATAATAACTGCTTCACCTCTGTATATATGTGAAATAGTGTTTTTTTGCTATGTAGGACTTGCTTGCTAAATTGTTAGAAAGATTGCCCAAAACTTGGCGATAGTGCAAATAAAATTTGCCTTACTGGGCGAGGTGGTGGCCTTGCCAGCAAAGGCGGTAACCTCACAATGCCACACGTATCTCACCTCCCGATGATCTCATTGCTAACGTCACACTTAATACGCCGTGTTATTTGTGCTTTTTAAACGTAACAGTATTATCCCTAAAGATGATGTGAAGCTCGAATGTGCAAATGCATGATTGTATTACTTGATTTAATGAGGTTTAATTTACTGGATGCAAGCTAAATGCTTTTGCCCAAGCTCTCTGTTGTATGTCTCTTTGCAGTCGGATGCTGGCTGGGAGGAGTATTATGACTACATCTTCCCAGAAGATGCAGCCAACCAGCCCAATCTTAAGCTGTTGTCCATGGCCAAGATGTGGAAGCAGCAGCAGTACATGGAGGCTCACGGCATAGCATCGAGCTCCCAGGGGGCACCACAGTGGGTAGATGAACCATTAGAAGAGGATGAGCAGCATGACAGCGATGGTCAGACAAGTGTCCGACAGCCAGGACATCGGAAATCTCCCGTGACAGTGGGGGATACCAGTGACGACGACGATGATGATGATGAAAAAAAGAGAGAAGGTGCTGGTGAAGGAGATTCTGGCAGAGTCAGCGGAGAGGATGGAGTTGAGTCTTCTGGAGAGACGAGCAAGAAACCAGCGTTGGAGATGGAAGTGGTTGGTGGTGATGATTTAGCCTCCAAAGAAATGACACAGAAAGAGCAGGATAATTCTGGTGGCAGAGACCCAGACAAAGACCACGATGAGACTGAGGATTCATGATCAGACTGTCTTTTCACATTGGTGCCGTTTCACCCATTGTCTCACATGGATTCTCGGCAGCCAACATATGGAGGGATAGTTTTTTCAATTTGTAGTAAAAAAGAAAACGCCCTTTAGCAGTGGATGTTTAAGTAAATTTACAAAAGATCACCATCTTTGTCAAACACTGCTATAGAGCAGACTATCGGCTAATATTGTTATTAATAACCATGCTTTGCAGTAGTGGTACTGCAGTATTAATGACTCTTGATTGTTTTATTTGGTGGGCAGAAAGTAAAGCATAATTGTCCCTTGCATCAACAAACAGCAAGTAGATTTAGAAACCAACGACCCACATGTTCATAATGCGGCAATGCTTTTAATACATGGTTTACATCATTGTTTTATTTTGGTTAATAAACAGTGTGGCACTGTTCCATGTGTGGCTCTTATGTAAGTATTACATTCATATGCAGAATGTGATTACATTTAATGAAGTCAGGTAAAACGCAGACAAAGCTACTAAATTTTAAAAATGCCCTTGATTATTGCTTCGAAAAGCTGCTCTCTCGGGACAGCCGCGTCGCTCGCTCCCTCCTCTCCACCTCGCGACGTTTCGCCTCAAACGTTAGATGCATCCTCAGGTGCAGTGTGTCGTGTGTCTGACTCATTTATATGAAGATACTATTGTATGGAGTTCCCCTCCACAGAGTTGCTGCATTCCAGGATGAAACACTTAGTGATTCCCCTCTGATATCCGCATTTCAGAGTTCCATTTCAGAGCTCTATATCAATGACTGGCCTCCAGGTTTGGCTGAGCTATATATTTTTTCGTCCGTGTCTCAGTCTTGTGAATCTCGATTGCTTCAGGAATTAATCTTGGACCTTTATGGAGGATGGCTGCTCGTACTCGCAGCAATCATGCATCGAGCCGTGAAAATCTACATCATTACATATCCTACAAAGTTTGTCTACAATCTGAGTTTGAACTCCTATCATAAAGCTTATGTGATATTACATTGTTTTTACACAAGTATATAATAAATAATTACAGGCGTATATATATATATATGTACATTATACCTTTTTTGTAGAGTCTTAGCTGATGTGACACGAAGTGTAAATGTGTACATGCAGTACTTATCTTTTTCATTTCTAACAACGATATAAAAACTCACATGTTTTTCTCTAGAACCACATTAAATACGAAGCACGAATGCATTATATCCAGAATAATATGAACAATATATCAGCATTCGTGATACGGCATACATAGATAAGTGCTTATGCTTTCTACTCAATCATTTCTAACGGCTAAAATAAAACTTAACGTGTTGATGTACAACGGAATTTAATATGAAACACTAAAACTATGCAGAATACGTACAACATATCCACAATTATGACATAGCATATATAGATGATGCAGTGCTTATCCTAACAACTTTCAAAACGGCTAAAATAAAATAGAACATTTTGTTCTACAACTGTATTAAATATGAAACACTAATATTAATAATACTTAATCATTGCATTTATAGAGCGCTTTTCACTCGAGGGTCACAAATCGCTACACAGGGCTGCGGAGATAACGGCATGTCAATAACATAAAGAGAGTTCAACTGAAAGTCAAACAGCGATAAATTATAGGACACAGCAAAAACAACTAAATAATTCAACAAACAAGGAACAAATGTTCCCGAGCAGATGCATAAGACCTGGAATAAATGTTATATATTGACATTTATGGCAGCATATACAAGTTACCAGCATTACCATCTGCAAAATGCAGCTACTTTGTTTAAGCTGTCATTTCTGACAGCGACATGCTGTAACACCAGGTTACACACTTAAACATTTAATGTGTCGAGAATCAAAATGTAGATTTTCCACAACCATAAAAATTCGAAAAAAAAACCTCACTTTTTTGGTATAATGGAAAAATGTACATTCGTGTTGTGTTTCGGAGAGTCTGTATTGCACCTTGGGTCGTGTAATGCAATTCGAAACTTTGTGTGGTGACAATCACGTGTGTCTGATGCAATATGTTCTCAATTACAGGCGTTGACTTGAGATTTAACGCACTGACATTTCGACTGAAGGTATTTCCACTGCCCCTCTGGGGGAGGTCTCTGGCTACCACGAGTGTCATGGTTTTTTGTTCGTGTAACATTGACGTTGGCTATCGATGGCCGGTGGTTTGTACACAAAGTAGCAGCCAGAGTGACTCGAGATGGAGTTGTAAATGTTGCTTTGCTCTCGTACAACCGTGTGCTGAAGTAGAACATTGGCACGTTGTGTACCTGAGAAAAAACATCTTCCGTGTCCGATTTACAACACTAACGTGATCTTCCGTTATTATCCATACCATTGGTTGCCATCGAGTCCGTGTGTTGTTACCGGTGGCTTCCTCCCGCTGTCTAAAGACATGCTTCCGAGGTTAATTGGCCGACCTAAATTAACCCCCCTTCCCCTAATTCCCCACGATGGACTTGTATCCCATCATGGATATAGCCCTGCCTTGTGTCCTGTGTCTTCCGGGACAGACTCTCACCTAACGCGACCCTGCAGAGAATTGAGCAGGTACTGATTATGGCATATCGGTCACAAAAAACATGTTGAATATCTTCGGTTTTTGGCATGGTGCATTTGTGTTGTGCCGCTTAAGTCAAAATTGCACCTTGGGTCGTGCGAGTCACAACTTTGTTTCATGACTGTGTGTGTTGTTACGATGAATGGAGCTCTCATTCGCGGCGATTGGAATGTCATTTGATTCAGGGCAAAAGGTGTTTCCATTGCCACTGTCTCTCTTTGGAGGCATGTGGCCATCGCTGGTGTTGGGTCCTTGTAAGAGGGCTTTTCTGGAACAGTGGCTGTTGGTGTCGTCCAACGGTTTGTAGACGAAGTAGCACTCGGATTGACCGATGATAGAATTTTTGATCGTAAGCCTGGCCCACACGCTGTGCGGACAGTCACTGTCTTTAAGGAGATGCCACGTGCTCTGGCCCGTGGAGTTAAATATGACCGCGTATAGGCCAAAGGCCTTCGATTCGTTAGCCGGCACCTGAAAGTGGACGGCACAAATCTCGCACATCTCCCTGGCCGTCACCTTCTCCCGCGTGGCAAAGGTTTTGGCCATGCTGCCACATTTCCGAAAGGACACCATCAGCAGCGAGTTCTACAACAACACGGGCCAGATACGTCGATGAACAAACGACTCAACACTTTTAAAATATACATACTTTGTAAAATTTGCCTTTGTCGGGGCAATACGCATGACAGTCTTGACGCAGTGTTTAGAAATGGAAATACTTTTATATCTCATCTCATTGTCAGAAAGCGCTTAATCCTGTGCAGAGTCGCGGCGAGCCGGAGCCTATCTCGGCAGACACGGCGCAAGGCAAAGATATACCCACGATGGGACGCCAGTCCATCACCGGGCACTGCGAGCAGTTTAGTCTGCAAGCCAACTAACCTATGCAACAGCATGTTTTTTAGACTGTGGGAGGAAACCAGAGTGCCTGGCAAAAACCCATGCGGACACATGGAGAACATGCAAACTCCACACAGCAGGCACCCGAGCCGAGATTCGATCCCGGGACCTTCTTGCTGTGAGGCGACAGCGCTACCCACTGGGCCACCGTGCCACCCAATACTTTAATCCTGTCCATATTGTAACAAATATATGCAGTGTGGGGTTTCGCAACTGGAAAGGCATAATTTTTGGGGGTGAGAGCATCGAGCGTGCGCTGGTGGAAGCTCACCTGGCTGCGTGTGCTGTGTTGCATCGAGCTGTTCATCCGGCTCCTGCGCCACTCGTGCAGTGACTGCTGCGTGTCGGCTTGGAGCTGCGCTGTGGCCTGCTCTTGTAGGCTGCTGAGCAGCAGCAGGGCCGCGTACACGCTGGTGAGATAGTACCCTCCTGCGGAGAGTGGCAGAGGCGTTGAAGATTGTGCGCGTGACAAGGGCCGATGGTGAGCGTAAATCGTGTTGAGATGCGCGCGGTCTTTGCGCAACGTGTGTTGGCCGAGATTCATGATAGAATTGGGAGGAAATGGAATCAACTTGTTTGGCGGAGGACAGAAGAGAATAGCGAGTGGTAACTTGATTTGCAATAACGAAACGCAACTGTCTACACTCTCTACAGCGATGAATAAACTCTTCATAGTTTCGGACACACTGTAAGCCTTGTATCGGAATTTAAATTGCAGTTACATATACAATGCACTGCTGGACACTAGCGAGGACATGAATTGACCATCACGTCACTGGGGTAAGTGCGAGCTAAGGCCAGACAACGTGGATGTTGCAGCACAGCGCAGTCCTAACAGTGGACGCTGCCCCTTCTGGCAATGCAGCTGCTCGGCTGCCTACGCCACCTGTTCGGCTTAGGTGAAGCTGTTAACGCTATGGGCACTTTTTGCCAGTATACATATATCAGATTGCAACAGGTTTTACCGTACCTGGCGATTATGCAGGTGTTAAGATGTTAACACCTGCGATACAATGGGATCGGCTGCTTTCCTGGCGATTTCGTTCACCAGTGTTTCACATCAACTTTGCATTTTAAAACTCGGTTCGTGAATGTGCAATGGTGCGTCAGTGGTGATGTACGTACTCTCTCCGCTCATGAGATTCGGGTTCAGCAGCTCCACCATGTAGTCCACTTGTATCGCCAGCTCCGGGCAATCGCAGTGCAGCAGGCTGTATGTGAGGACTGGGAAGAAATCGTCTGCACCTCCTGCCACAGACGTCACAAGCGACGGCGTTCATTGCCAAACTCCTTCAACGGCGACTGGAGGTAACTTGAGCGTAGTTGGTGACGGGCTCTGCCCAAAATGATACTTCTACGGTCGTGTCTTACCACAGCCTCTCAGTTTCAGATGTTTTACAATAGAAAATAACGAAAAAGCCATAGCAAGCTGCCCTGCTCGAGGCCAAACGTGCCAGCTTTACATCACAATGCAAAGGGGTTCTCAGCTTCAACCATTTCTACAGCGAAGTGTTGTTTATTAAGCTCATGGTGCATATCTACTGTGAAACCGAAGTCAATTGTTTGATATGAGAAAAGTTATTGTAAAAAGTATACTTTGTTTTGCACCTTGAGTTGGCTGGTAAATGGACATCAGCACTGGTATATGTAAGATATTTAAATTGGAATTAACACATTGGGGCTATAAAATGACTACTTTCAATTAGCCGAAATACATTTAACATTTTACTTCAATCCACATTGACTTTAGCATGTACAGTTAATCAATACAATACATATTAAATCTAACAAATGCACGCAATGCAGTTTCTAAGCATGCCTTGGTTACGACTCCGTAGATTTTCACTGTTGGCTCTGCGATCTGTGTCTGATTCGCTGAATTTCGTCCATGGAACGACCACAAAACACGTCGACGAGATTTCCACACTGTGTTCATTTTGACAAACGTGGACCGGATTTCAAAACTCCTGGGAACCGGACGGTTCAGTGACACCCAGACACAAGCATGCCTCTTGCCTCCAACGCTTACCTTCACCGGCAGACCCCATCCCGTTGTAGATCATCTTGCAGACCTTGAGTAGGGTGTCCACCTTGACCTCGGGTGAGTAGGTGGATGACAAACTTCTCAGCTTCGCCTTGATCTTGTCTTGCGTTGCCGAGTCGGGGACATTGACACCCGGTGAGACGCCCAGCTCGGCAGGCAGCTGCGTGCGAGCCAGGAAGCAGTTGTTTTGGATCCGCTGCGAAATGCCCTCCTTGGCGTGTGTGGCCTGCAGAGCTTGCTCCAGAGTGGCCTTCAGCGGCTTTAGGATGCACTTGCACAGAGCCCTCTCCATGACGTCGTCTGTTGAAGGCGAGAGACGCACGCACACGTGTGAAACAAATCGTATCTTTGCTCATCGTTTTCCCATCACGACGGAACGACGTGGTCCCGAGTTTCTTTGAGTGCTCGCCGGGTTAAGCGAATTTAAAGAAGCTACGCTTGAGGTTCTCCCGTCATCAGCAGATGTGAAGTAAATAGTTTTCACATATAAGAGGCTAAGTGTAAACGTGAACATTTTCACACGCTGTGAAGTTGCGTTCTTGTTCTGGAGGAGTTAACAAAGTGTGTTTCTATCGGAGAGCTTTGTCACAGGTGTTTCGGGCGCACATACCATGTCAAACCATCGTCCCATTGCGAGACGCTTTTTTGTTCATGGGAATTTCCAACGTTTCTATTCAGATTCCATTCACTCATTAATGTCATTATGCATGCACTAACCAACTGTCCGTGCAACATTGGCCTCCTGAATAGAGTACATTATGGCATTCGCTAATAACTATAAACGTTCAAAATGTGTCGGTGCAATGACTCGGCAATTTCCCTTGCTGTGGAACATCAAGTCCCTAAGTTTAAACAATGGTGACGTGCGCTTTGTCTGCGACTCGAACACCCATTATAAATCGGAGCTGAAAGAAAATGTTCCAGAACATTCTTTTCTGAGTCCTCCACAATAGACATAGTCTCAAATGCATGTCAACATCCTCAATTGAAATCTCTACGCCTTCCCAGGACGTTAAGAGTCTCGTGTGTTTGTCAGCTGTGTTATAACGCTCATTAAACACGTAGTTCTTCATTCGCATTATATTGTGAGTGTGTTCGTGCGCGGACCCTTCACACTCAAAGCGAATGGTAACCTGGTTTACCTGGTTACCTAGGGCAACTTGGTTTACCCCACACTGGTGACCCTCGGGTGAAAAAGTTCTCTATATATGCAATTATAATTATTATCCTTGTAACAAGTAGAAAAAGTTTTTTTTTTACCATTTCTGGCAGTAATACAGGTGTTAAGATCTTAAAACACCAAAATAGACACCTTGCACAAAGTGTCTTGTTTGCAAACGTCACACATATTTGTGGCAAAATATGCAAACATGAAGCTTTGATAACGTATGGCATTGTCCTTAAAACTGACTGGCCTACACCAGACATGGCTTCCTTTTGAGCCTGATTGTCAGTGTTAGCTAGATGTTACCAAAAGGCAGTCAGCTCAGAACAATGCATTGTTAAGAACAATGCATAGGTTATCAAAGATTCATGTTTGCATATTTAGCCACAAGTTTGTGTGGCTTTTGGAAACTGGACACTTTGTGAAAGGTGTCTATTTTGGTGTTCTATGATCTTAACATCTGTATTATTGCCAGAAATGGTAAAAAACAAAAAACCTTTTCTACTCGTTACATACTTGGACTGGCAAACAAAAATACCCGTAGATTATTATCCTTATAGCGGAAAAGCCCAGCTAGCGGGGAGACATTGAACATTACCTATCTGGCGCTCGGAGATCATAGCCTCCAGCGGTGGCTCTATCTCGTTGCACTGGAGGAGGTAGCACTTGAACTGAGTCATGGTCTGCCGCGTAGACTTCAAGATCTCCCTGCCGTCGCCGGCGTCCTGTGTGCGCTCCAGGAATCTGTTCTTCAGAAGGTTCACGTAGTCCTGGACCAAGCACCCGAAGTAGGACTTGCGGGAGGAAGCAAGAGCCTTGATGCAGCGCAACACTCGCCGCTCAGGCATCTGCATGGTGTTGCTGATCGTGTCAAAGACATTGCGAAATCCTGGCAGGATTCCCTTGAACCGCCTGCCTGTGAAATGACAGCATGGTTAATAAAAATAATAATAATCATCTCTTCTTACGGTCAGAAACCGCTTAGTCTTGTACAGGGTCACGGGGAGCCGGAGCCTATACCGGCAGACACAGGGCGCAAGGCAGGGATACACCCACGATGGGACGCCAGTCCATTACCCGGGCACTGCGGGCAATTTAGTCTGCAAGCCAATTAAACCTATGCAGCAGCGTGTTTTTTGGACTGTGGGAGGAAACCGGAGTGCCCGGGGAAAAGCAACGCGAACACAGGGAGAACATGCAAACTCCACACAGAAAGGCACCCGAGCCTGGATTCAAACCTGGGGCTTCTTGCTGCGAGACAACAGCACTACCCACTGGGCAATTGTGCCACCCTAATAATAATCATCATTTATTCAATGTATATATTGTGCCTCTCACCCAGAGGTCCCAGTGCATTGCTAGAAACTGCAGAGAAGTGGAGTGGAGCAGCCACGCGATCAGCCAGACACTGCTTCCTATATATTATGATGTTATCGGTCAATTAATTCACACGTGATTTATTTTTTATTAGTTATGGGAGGAAACCAGAGAACCCTTGATCAGGGACGAGAGCGCGTGATGCCAGGATGATGGCTCGCTGCCAGCCTGCGCCTGTTCGGAAACATTTATTCCTTCCTTCGTTTGTTATTATTTATCGTTTGTTTTACGTCCTTTAATAAATTACAGCTATTATTTGACTTTCGGTTGAGCTGCCCTGATTGTTGTTGTTGACACGCCGTTCTCACCACAGCTCTGTGCAGCGCATCGTGACCCCCGGGTGAGAAGCGCTCTGGAAGTGGCGATCATTAATTAATTATTACCTTGCTCGTTGCTGAAGCCGGTCTCATTGCAGCACGGCGGCGTCGAGGGGGGGAAATTCACCTCCATGTCCGATTCCGGTTCGGACGACGAGGTCGAGAGGCGGTTGACGGCCTGCCAGCTCCCCGACACTCTCGACGAGCTCACGCTCATGGCGATGGAGCTGCGGCTGCTCACGCTGGACGACGTGGGTCGCCTCGCGCGCCCCTCGTCGTTCAGCAGCGGTGGACGCTGCCGCAGCGCGGGGACCGGCGGCACGGCGTCGCCCGCGCCGGGAGACGACCAGCCAGCAGAGCCTCGCTGCTGCTGCTGCTGCTGTTGTTGTACCGGGGGGGCGTCCACGGCGGCAGGAGACGGCGTCGAACATCGCTCGCCGCTTCTCCAGTTATCCATCCGCAGGAGCTGCGCCTGGCCTTGCGGAGAGCAAAGCGGCTGCTCGTGAAGAAAGAGCGGATCGACGAAGCACAGCTCGCTCCCGCTGTCTTTATCCACCCGCTCGTTCTCCACGTTCCCGACCGGATCCATCCTTACGTAGATGCTACCGCCGAGGGTCGACGAATGCCTCTTGTGGTGATCCTTGTGCAGCGGCGAACACCAGAACTCTGCGCAACAGATTGTTGGAAGTTAAGCTCACAAACGTTATGTGTCAGCTCATCTCGAGGAAGGTTGCGGACCATTCACGATCCGGAGACCATCCGACTCAAAGAGGTGGGCATCGACAAAGGACATCCACCAATAGAATTCTGCTCTAAAACCCTAGACATAGGGGAGCAAGCGGCCAATCCAGGTCAACCTGCACAGCGGCCATTCAAATCGGACGCAACAACGCGAAACTTTACGATTATATCGCGACGCTACGCAGGCGTGAACGCCGGTGGACAATCTTGAAAGAGCGCGCCGTGAAGCAGCGGAAACACGCGCGTCCGTGTCGATGCGAAGCCGCGGAAACAGGCACAGAGTGGTCGTACCAATTCCCATCTGGGCAATAGACTCGAGCTGCTTTCTTGTCGAAGCTTTCTGGATCACGGGAGGCAGAACGAGTTTGTCGTCCATGAGGTCTCTGCACGGAAAAGGAGGAAGGCCACCGCTGTTCAATCATCTTGAAGCGTGCAAGTCGATAGAATCAAAACAGTTGCGGTCACAGGCAATATCATGCTTCATGGATTGTTATCGATATACAACGAGGCAAGGCATGCGTCAGGGAACTGATCAGTTACTGGCCTCTCATCGGTTGACTGGCTCAGAGCTGATCGCATCATTGCCATCAAGAGTGGTGACCACAAATCTGGCTATTTGACATAGTTTCAAATGGAATGTTGTATCTGATTGTGAAGTCTGATTGTCATCATAGTTCTGCAATCTACCTGTCAGGTGAAACGATAATAATTGTTGCTGCGTTAAATGCGTGCGCATGTCAAATTGATTGGCTTTGCTGTTTCCGATGGTGGAGGATCTGGAGAACACGAATTTGGTCAGATTATTAATAATAATAATAATTGCATTTATAGAACGCTTTTCACCCTAGGGTCACAAAGTGCTGCACAGAGCTGCGGAGAGAACGGCACGTCAACAACAACGGCAGAGAATGGCAAATCAGCAACAATAACCCAAAAGTACTTCATGATGTAGATCATTGGTCTGGAAAGCCTTCGTTTAAAACTTACTAACGCGCGTCACTACTGCCATTTTGTTTCTAATACTTTACTTCCAAGTCCCGCATTTGTTTCTTCCAAGAAAGTTAACCGAGCGTTGGCAATGGTGCACATACACGCATAAACTGAACTCAATGCAGTCATTAATACCGCTTCCCTAAAAGCAACTTTTAACGTCACGGCAATCTCAGAAGAGATAAACCTGTATGTAAACTGCACAGGCCCTTCTCCTGGCCCTAAGGGTTAGCAGTTTGAGACTCACCGGCTGCTAGTGTAGAACGCGACAAGTCGGCACAGATCGGGAAAGATGAGCTTCGAGTTGGTTATGGAGAAGCCTGCACAGGGTGAACAAAGAACACAACGGAAACATAATCATGTATGGCGGTGGATAAATTATTTTCCTGTTTACTGTCGAGGAGGAAATGTGGGTTCAACAGCCTGCCTGAGCCCGTATCCTTAGCTACCACTGCAGGTCAAAAATCCGACTGTGATCTCAACCTCTCTATGTGACTGATAAAGATTTCGAGTGGTACGGGGTGAGTGTGCACACGGAAATACGGGTACTTACATAAGCACCGATAGAAACGCATGAAAGAGAGTCATACAAGGTGTGAGAGCACTGCCCCAATCGAATGACTTCTACATAATAAATGTTGGGCGGCACGGTGGCCCAGTGGGTAGCACTGTCGCCTCACAGCAAGAAGGCCCCGGGTTCGAATCTCTGCTCGGGTGCCTTTCTGTGTGGAGTTTGCATGCTCTCTCCCCGTGTCCGCGTGGGTTTTAGCCAGACACTCCGGTTTCTTCCCACAGTCCAAAAAACATGCTGCTGCATAGGTTGATTGGCTTGCAGACTAAATTGCTCTCAATGCCAGGTGATGGACTGGCGTCCCATCGTGGGTATATCCCTGCCTTGCGCCCTGTGTCTGCCGGGATAGGCTCTGGCTCACCACGATCCTGTACAGGACTAAGCGGTTCCTGACAATGAGATGACATAATAAATGTCAACGTGATTTTACAGAGACTGTCCAATAGTGCAACTCATTATTATTATTATTATTATCGTGCAGTCCTTTGTTACCCTCGGGTGAAAAGTGCTCTACAACTGCGATTATTAGTAGAAATAATTCAACACGTGCATAACTTGACACATAAATAACGTAACACAATGGTCAGATTGTATTTTACAGCTTCCAAACAATGCAAAGCAAACGTGTGAGCGGCGGAACATTGTTTGAATGCAGAACGATTAGGAAAGAATGTGTTGTCAACATCTCAGTCTGTTGTTATTTCCAGACTGTTGAGGAAGCGTCTGTGGTTCGAGCGCTAAACTCAGCACAATCTACAGATCAACCCGTTCAATCTCACGGAAATCCCCCCACCCCACGTCCAATAATCGGTTCATGTAAATTAGTAGACAACAATTATGATAATTGCTCTCAATAGCTGCTCTTTTGGGATAGGCGTGTCGAGCCGTCCTCCTCTCTCGTTTGCGACACCGCTATCCCAAAAGAGCAGCTCTTGACACTGAGCCATGAAAATCTTTAAGCCACAGTCAGTCGATCATTTGCATACAGTGACGCAAACTGTGGGTATTTCCCCCATTCTTTCAAGGCCAGAGTGAGGAGGAGTGGGTCAATCCACCTTCTGCAATGGAACGGGCGAGTGGGTGGGGGGAGCCTTTTCGCCATTTTGCACCGCAAGACCAACTTGATTGTGGTTTTTCCACGGGCCGCTAGACGGCGCTCGAGGCCCGCTGATGGGTCGCGACCCGCTGCTTGAGAACAATGGCCCTGTAGCGTCCTCCAGCGGAGGCGCTTGCGGCAGCAATGGCCGCAGGGCCCCCAGCTTTGCGCGAACGATGTTCGGAGCGCACTGGCGCCCGCGAGTCGGAACGCACCCGATTGCGTCTCCCTGATGGGGTACTCGCGCACAAAGTGACCGCTCCTGTCCACCGGGCAGCGCACGATGATGGTCTTCTGGTGAATCTGCGACGAGCGCTGCACGATGAACGTCTGCCCAGACGGTGACAGAAACACAGTCGCTGTCACCACGTTGCAGTGCATTCCATTGATCTGACCGCAGCCGCTCACGTGACACTCCTGCCTTCATTACAGCGGTATGTTTTGAAGTCTGACGGGGGTTAGGGGGTGAGGGGGGGGGGGGGGAAGGGGTTAACCCAGGCTAAATTATGCCAAGTGGCGAAAAGTATGCCTTTGATCGCTTTGTACCTGTTTTTTTTATCGACAAGTCAGTGGCAGAAATCTGAAAAAGCAATGCATGAGTAAAGGTATTTGTATGTTTTAATTATCTTGTGGTAAAAGTTTTACACTGGGTTTTTTGTTGCTTATGCGTTTAATGAATATAGGTGGCAGTCCTGGTTTGAAGGCATAAGCCTCGTATGGATCGTAAACCTCATCGTGACGGAGGGGTTTGCGTGTTGCCTGAACGAGAATGGACCCCGGAGGATGTGCGCCATGGAGATGGAACGATGACACAGTTCACGTGTAGGAGCGAGTGGATCGTTATGTGAAAAGTCATCAGGAGAGATCGATGCTGGGAACATCTCCAAGGGGAGGAGGAATGAACAAGTGAGAGCATTAGAGCAAGGGCCTACGGACATTCTCGTGAAGGTAAAGGGAGTTGTGAAGGAGGCGGTTCTGGGCACAAAGTCGACACGAGACAAAGATACAAGTAGTGGGAATATGGCAATTAGTGGGGCTATGGGAATTAGTGGGGCCATGGCAATTAGTGGGATTATGGGAATTTAGTGGGGCTATGGCAATTAGTGGGGCTATGGGAATTAGTGCGGCCTATGGGAATTAGTGGGGCTATGGGAATTTAGTGGGGCTATGGCAATTAGTGGGGCTATGGGAATTAGTGGGGCCTATGGGAATTTAGTGGGGCTATGGCAATTAGTGGGGTTATGGGAATTAGTGGGGCTATGGGAATTAAGTGGGGCTATGGGAATTAGTGGGGCTATGGGAATTAGTGGGGCTATGGGAATTAGTGGGGCTATGGGAAGAGGCAGCTGAGGCGGACCAAGAGTGAGAGGAAAGGACATGGACGGACAGAGCAAGAGGGACCATGGATGAATGTCAGTAGACAACAGGTGGTGAAGAATCGAGATTCCAAAATCCGAATGTGAGCATCTGTCCCCCACGCGTTGGCTTCATAATGAGCAAGCGTGTGGGATCAATGACCCCATGCGGTGAAATCCTCCATCCAACAGTGGCTCGATCATGGTTCATGGTGGCTGCTGGCGATAGCGACGTCGCAAACGGGTCTCTTACCCCCGGCGGCTCGCCGTGCAGCGTGTGCAGCACCGCAGCGCTTGCCACCTCGATCCACAGCCAGACGGGGCAGGTGAGGCTCACGCGCTCGAGCAGGCCGATGCTCGGCTCCGTGAGCCGGCGAACGATGCCCGAGCCAGGGAGCCGCGCGGAGCCGCTGTAGCCTTGACTGCCTGGCTCCTGCTCGTCGCCATTGTTTTCGCTCCCGTCTCCCCTTGTGTCGCTGTGTTTGATGACAACGTTGGCATTGTTAGAGTCTACGGCGCGCACGGCACGTGCATTGAGTCTACGGCGCGCACGGTACGTGCATTGTTACAGTCTGCGGCGCGCATGGTACATTCGACTGCACGGTGTTGGG
>JAZEWT010000013.1:2102274-2119839 GCA_036362905.1 Mordacia mordax
GAGTTGTGAGCATAATGGATAGCGGATGGAACGTTAATGGTTATTCCAGAGTGGAGGTTTGTTGACATTTGGAATGTGATCGGACACAAAGAAAAGTCTTGTTTTTCCGGTTCTGCTTAATAATGCGGCTCTGGGCTACAGGAATCTCCAGCGCACAGGGTGCAGCAGTGTGATAACCCCCCGCACACGTGCATACGGAACAGGATATAGTGCAGAAGATATAAATAAGCTTAGTGTCTCGCTACACTACGCATGTTAAATAACTGTAATAAAGGGACATCAAGGAGGGTTTTAGATGTTTTTTCCCCTTACTTTATGTCCTATAATTTATCGCTACGATTTGACTTTCAGTTGAACTGCCCTGATGTTGTTGTTAACGTGCCGTTCTCTCCACAGCTCGGATTTGTTAAAAAAAAAAATCCCAAAAATATACATTATTGTTGCTGATTTTCCGTTCCTATGTCGTTGTTGTTGACATGCCACTCTCTTTGCAGCTCTCTGCAGCGCTTTGTGACCCTCGGGTGAAAGGCGCTCTCTAAATGCAATATTCAGCCATGGCTAGCACCAGCGAGAAGTGTTCAGAATCTGAACTGATCCTGAACGCCCCCCGTCCCTCACTCACACAGTGAGGATTCACAAATCCTCACTGACAAGTGTTATGGTCAGAGGAGCCCCACGACCAATAATTAGTTGACACAGAGATAGCTGCACGCAGTTGAATATTAGCCAAGGGCTGTAAATGCCACTATTGAGAATTGTTCTCCATAGCTGCTCTTTGGGGATATACGTGTCGAGCGTTCCTTTTCCCCCCTTCGCGATCTTTCGCCTGATGATAGCTCAGACGTGGGAGGCGATACGTCGCGGATGGGAGAGCAGCAGCGCTCGACAAGACTGCCCCGAAAGAGCAGCTATGGGGAGCAATTCTCATACATGGAGCTATGGAAAACCTGCATCAGTACAATACTATCAGTTTTATTTTGAACAAAGCATCACATTGGCTGGCTGAGCCCACCGTACCGCAGACGTGGTAGCAGGCAACTTAATGTGATTATTGATAGAGGTAATGAGATATTACTGCCATTCATATCCGAATAAAGCACGTAGAGCATGATTGGAAACTTCGGACATAATTGATTAACAATTACATATTACCCATGGGTACTTTTTTGCCAGTATAGAGTTGTGAAAACGATGTTTTACCTATTTGAGAAAAGGCTTAAAAGGAAGCGGTCTCTGATGCGGGTCAATCAGTTTTAAGGACAATGCATATATTATCAAAACATGTTGTTTGTAGTTTTTACCACAAACGTGTGTTGTTGTTTTTGTAAACTTGACACGTTACACAAAGTGTCTACTTGGTGTTTTTTTAAGAACTTAACCCTATTATTGCCAGAAATATGGTAAAGCCCCTTCTCTTTTTTTACAAGTACATATATTACGATTTATAACACGCACGCTCTTTGTTCAAAGACAAATGTATTCGTTCGAACAGAGAACGAACTCAGCAGCGCAAGCGAACCACAGAGAGGTGGTGGAGAGGCAGCCAAGCAGTCAGCTGATGCCAACACGCGCCAGACACTGCGTCCTGAAGTTTACAAAGTTATCGTCCAAATTATGAGTCTTTTCTTTCAGTAATGGGGAAACGCACTCGGTGAGTTCGCAGGAAATCCACGCCTAACGACGGGGGGACCCACAAACCGAACGCAGAAAGGCGATCGATCCGCCTCGAGCAAGAGACTTTGCGTCTGGCAAAGCCACGCATCCCAGCGTTTCGTGTCGCTGGCGCGGCGGCATCATCATCATCATCGTCGCCGTCGCCGCCGCCGCCGCCGCCTCTCACCTCGTGTCGAAGTGGGAGACTCGCCATGGCAGGACCGTCCGCCAGGAGCTGTTGCGGAGTCGGGATTTGCTGAGACATCGATGCGCGCTCTCACGGCACGAGCAGCAACCGCCGGTGTCGCGCAAAGGGCGGCCCCTTTGTGCCCGCAAAGCCGGTTCGCGTGCCTTCTTCAGTCTTCGTGAAACCACGCCTTGGCGAGGGGAAAGTACGTTGTCGCAATTAGGGGGATGGGGGGGGTGCCTCGTACAATTTACTCGCTCAAACGTCGCCTTATTCATTGCTGGGCGCGATGCAGGGCGTTACCATTCGCGCGTGATGTTCGGAGCCATTGGCAATAGCAGAGACACTCGAATCCGGGAACCTTCTCGCTTCACAGCGAAAAGGACGATCATCGTCCTTGAACACGTGTAAACGCTTTCACGACCAAAGTTTAGATTCATAAATGATTTTAAATTTTTGGGTCAGATCGCAAAACGCGTTTGACTTACGAGGTCGCATCCAGAAATCACTTTGAAACCACCACCATTAGCCATGATCAATCCACGACTGGATTAAATATGCCTGTCTCTATCGATCCTGAGATGTGATGAATTTATCTGCAACATGCACACATCTATTACTCTTGGATGCATTCTATTCTTTGGCTGCCACACCGCATGCTTTCTTGCCCAGTAACCATCAACGCTTTTGGACACGGGTCCGGTTGCTGTTAAAATATTCGTCTCATCTCATTGTCAGAAACCGTTTAGGCCTGTACAGGGTTGCGGTGAGCCGGAGCCTATCCCGGCAGACACAGGGCGCAAGGCAGGGATATTCCCACGATGGGACGCCAGTCCATCACCGGGCACTGAGGGAAATTAAGTCTGCGAGCCAATTAACCTATGTAGCAGCATGTTTTTTGGGATTGTGGGAGGAAACCGGAGTACCCGGCGAAAACCCACGCGCGCACTGGGAGAGCATGCAAACTCCACACAGAAAGGCACCCGAGCCGAGATTCGAGCCCGGGACCTTCTTGCTGTGAGGCGACAGCGCTACGCACTGAGCCACCGTGCCGCCCTGTTAAAATATTACTTTCCCTAATAATGTGAAAGCGTGCAATAATTAAAAGTTAATCTCAGTATACAGCGACACAGTATTACGTTAGTTCTAACCTTTGTTGAATCGCAGGAATCTTAAGCTTGCAAGCTCACTGGGTATTTTCTCCTGTAATAATAGAGATCTATGACTGTGCAACAGGTCTCAATTGAATAAGAAATGTATGATCTCAATGCATTCGTGCCGAACAATACATTGTCTATCCCATATCAAACTTCTAATTACAATAACCATCTCAAGTGTGTGTGTGTGTGTACTGTTCACCTGTACCTCAAGTTTACAACTTCTGTCTGAGCTTTGCGCGTCAGCGTTGTTGTTAAATCTCGTTTGCCAAGCACGGAAATGTGCAGGGAACATTCTAAAAAACAGGTTTATGGTGCTGAAAAATGCCTTCGTCTATAAACCGACCGCACATGCTTCCCTACTGATTCATGTTGGTAGGTGTACGCGCACAGCCTAGTCTATGCACATAGCACATTACGCGACATTAAATAATTCGCAACTTTAATCGTACACTTAAGACTTGGGCAAAGCTGCAATTTACATGAACGCTTTATTCTGACATTAAATATGTACCCTGTACACTTACACCAAAACCAAATCGATGCAGTATCGCTATAAGTAAAATAAAATTCATGTAATCATTTTACGTTATAACATTATATTTGTGGTAAATGACCACATTGGAAGTAGTATAATGTAACAAAACTGAAAACCCACCAGATGTTGGAGGTCGCTCATAGAAACCACGGCCCAAGTCGAACAATTGTAGACACGAAGTGAATTTGAGAGCGAGAGAAAGAGAGAGATCCTGTAATGTTTTTGGCTGCGTGCTGTCAACCCGTTTGATGAAACATCGTCGCGTTTTATAATCAGCTCGCAGGTGCCCGGGGCGCATTCACGGAAGTGCACGCGGGGATTTTCCCCAGATCGTTTCTATGGGGTGCAACCACAACAGCAAAATGACCGCGTCCATGTACGCGTGTGCGTGTGATTAGTTGATGCGAGGAAAATAAAAATAGGCGACGAAATGCAATGATCGAATTCCGCAGGCACGCTCACGATTCGTGCAGGTGTTTGAAGGATTGTGGGCCGCGCATATTTCCCCGTGCGCACCATTAAAGGTCGTGGAAATATCCCACAAACGCATGCACCGCGTGTCAAAGGTGAGGTTGTTGAGCGCGCAAAGCTTCAAGAGCCGACGCGCGGAGTGAAAGGAGTCACTCATCTCTCATCTCAGAAACCGCTCAATCCTGTACAGGGTCGCGGTGAGCCGGAGCCTATCCCGGCAGACACAGGGCGCAAGGCAGGGATATTCCCACGATGGGACGCCAGTCCATCACCGGGCACTGAGGGCAATTAAGTCTGCAAGCCAATTAACCTATGTAGCAGCATGTTTTTTGGGATTGTGGGAGGAAACAGGAGTACCCGGCGAAAACCCACGCGCGCACTGGGAGAACATGCAAACTCCACACAGAAAGCAGCACCCGAGCCGAGATTCGAACCCGGGACCTTCTCGCTCTGAGGCGACAGCGCTACCCACTGGGCCACCGTGCCGCCCTGAAAGGAGTCACGAGACTCTTAAATTATCTCAGTAAAAACAAACGAACCCTCGTCAGTACCGTGTACATGGTAAGGTGGCCCGTTTGGAGACAAGAAGGTCCCGGATGACGCAGTATTTATTTATTTGCACGCCTAATAATAATAATAATAATGTTTGCACTTCTAGATAACAATGCATTGACTTGCCGAATGGTTGCGAGTTTAGCGTTTGATGCACAGCTTTGTGGTTTGAAGGCGACGGCCGACCTGGTTAATAATGAACCAATGTATACGCACCGTCCGATTGACAGTTTGATGTGCTTAGAAAACAAAAAAAAATCTTTGAAACAGGGTGAAATTTAAGAAATCATCCCTAATGTGTATTGCTTAATTGAGTGGGGAAAAAAAAACACTTAGCAACATTGACGCTAACCAGCAAAATAAATCCGCGTGTGAGACGCATGCCTTCGCGATGGCATTGACATGGCATTGGCCGATAAGAATGGAATAAATAACTCTAGATAACAATGTTGGAGCATCACAAAGGGCCGGCTAAATTATCTCAGCTGTTTACCAAACAGCTGAGCGCCCTGAACTACTACGGTTTCTGAACCTGGAGTTCAAACACGAACAGCTAACGTCTTGTGTGGGTTTGCTGGAGTAAAACAGATCACCAGTGACAGCGCAATGCCCCCTAAAATCCCCGAAAAATATTCAAATTGTAGGATTTTTATTCTAACATTTGACTGACATTTTCCACCGAGTCAACGGAAGGAATTTGGCTCGGATGTACGTTTTCACGATTCGATCAACATTCATTCATTATCAGCTCTCGCTTCATCCCGTACAGGGCCACGGGGGCGGGGCGGAGCCTATCCCGGCCAACAGAGAGCTCAAGGCGGGGGAACACCCAGGATTTAACGCGAGTACATCGCAGGGCAAACTTTTAGGGGCAATTTATTACTCAGCCTAATTAATGTAGGCTTTAAGCCTATTCGCCGTGTAGACAAATGCTATTTGTGCAGTGAGTAACGCTACAGCCTCACGGTTCAATTCCGGGCTGCTCGGGTGTGTCTTCTGTGCAGCGTTTGGATGCTTTCCAAGTGTCTGCGTGGGTTTCCTTGGCGTGCACTCTTTCCTTCCACAGTCGAAAGACTTGCTGCTGCTGCTGCTGCCCCTGCTGCTACTGCCCACGTTAATTGGGCACGCACTGAAATGCCCCCGGTGCTCTGCGATGGACTGGCGTCCCATAACAAGAATAGCTCTTCCGGGATAGGCTCTGGCTTTATCTCAAACCTCCACAGCATTAAGCGAGCACTGAGAACGGTGCGAGACGTTTCCACCGCGAGTCTGAGGATGGCCGATGCTTTGCTTATGCTTGCTTGTTGACATTTTACACTCAAACATAACACTCCTAGGCATGGTCGCGTGTGATTGGCAACTTGCAGCAGCTAACGTTACTCAATATGTACGGTATTTTATTTTTTGCATGTCACAGATAACATCAGTGGCTATAGCTGTACGAGTTCTGGCGTCCCCTTGACCAACCTGCCCTGGTCGGGGTGAAGATTTATGGATAAACAAAATTTGCATGACGGACATAATATGGGGAGACCATCACCAGTGACTTGACAGTGTTCTCTGAATTATGATCTGGCGCAGTGAGCAGCGCTGTCGCCTCACAGCAAGAAGTTCCCGGGTTCGATTCCTGTCTCGGGTGCCTTTCTGTGCGGAGTTTGCGAGTTCTCTGCCCGTGTTCGCGTGGGTTTTCGCCGGGCACTTCGGTTTCCTCCCACCGTCCATAGACACGCCTCTGCCTGGGTTAATTAACCTGCTGAGTAAATTTCCGTCAGTGTTCTGCGATGCATTGGAGTCACATTATGGGTTTAGCCCCGCCTTGCATCCTTTGTCTGCTAGGGATAGGATCCAACACCCCAGCAACCTTGTGCAGAATGAATCGGGTATTGATGATGATCATCATTAAAGTATTTGCTGACAATTTATTTACATACATGTATATATCCTGTGATAATAATAGTTGCATTTATAGAGCGCTTTTCACCCGAGGGTCACAAAGTGCTTCACAGAGCTGCGGAGAGAACGGCACGTCAATAATAATGGTACCAGAATGGACAATCAACAATAACAAATTTTATTTTGGATTTTAAAAAAATATATATATATATATACACAGCGTTACAGAACAACAAGTACAACATGATCAGACCTTCAACTACAATCTTAAAATGCAAAATTATCAGTGAATTTTATACAAATATTGGGAAATGGTTTAATTCAACATTTATCATATAATAATTACAATCGCACTTCTAGAGCGCTCATCACCCAAGGAGTAGTGCCCGACACGGCTGTTCCAAACGAACAGCTTTGGTGAGCAATCATCATGCATCGAGCAGGTAAATCTTACATCAGTAAAAAAACATTTTGTTGCTGAATGTTTCCCATAGTTACGGAGTAACCTTCCACTTGTAGCTTCAATTTACTTCAACATTTCCGGGGAGTGGTTTGCTATGTTTTATTTTCAGAGAGCGCATAGGGTTACATATAAATATATATATTTATATCCTCGACCAATACCTGCAAGCATTGCTTTGCCTGTGTGAGAGACTCAAAAAAATCCCCTTCTCAAGCACAGACATTCACGGACCACTGGGGAAAACCCAGCTCTCAAGGAAGAGCCAGACCTCTGTAATGACGGGGTGCCGTGTACCGTCATTGTTAGTCGGTATTACCAATATAAAATATATAAATATATATTCACGTGACAGGACGGTGCACATCCGAAAAGTGTAAACGTCTCCCCGTTCCGCAGTTTATTGGACTCCACCTTGAGACTCGCCACCTGTGCTAATAATAATAATAATACTATTTATAATGCAGCCGGAACGCAAATTACACGTCTGGCTATGGAGAGGAAATCACAGAGAGGGCGGGAGTCAGCCGTTATGATCGGCTGGCTCTATCCACTGATACCTATACATGCAGCTGTTAATCGGCCAATTTATAATTTTTTTTAGTTGTGGAAGGAAACCGGAGAACCCAACAGAAATCCACGCCGAATAGAGGGAGAGAATACACAAACTGCACACGGGGCGGAATACGAACCGCCTTGGGCAGGACTTTCTTTTTGCGAGGCGCAGATGTTTCCACTGCACCACTGCTTGATGCATCCGCTGTCCTGAGAAATCTGTGGGCGCCCAGCGGGTGAGGTGAAGAGGCGCCGTTGTTCTCGGTTGCGGAATAATAGCAGCACTCGAGACAACGTAACTCTCACCACTACAAGTGCTGAGAGATCTCACGCGCGTTGACCCAACCATCCACAGTGCACGCTCCTCCATGGCATCAACCCTCGATGTGTGTAATTGTCCAATTTCCTAATTAGCATTTGAACGCAGCAGTTTGTTAAACGTGCAGAGGTGAACGGTAGTGGAGAATTCGGAAACCCTACCATAACTCCGCGGGTATGTGTACGCTGCGCGGTGGATTAACACTGGATGTGTAATAATGTATGAATTCATCTCATCTCATTGTCAGAAACCGCTTAGTCCTGCACAGGGTCGCCGGAGCCTATCCCGGCAGACACAGGGCGCAAGGCAGGGATACACCCAGGATGGGACGCCAGTCCATCATCGGGCACTGTGGGCAATTTAGTCTGCAAGCCAATTAACCTATGCGGCAGCATGTTTTTTTGGACTGTGGGAGGACACCAGAGTGCCCGGCGAAAACCCACGCGGACACGGGGAGAGATCATGCAAACTCCACACAGAAAGGCACCCGAGCCGAGATTCGAACCCAGGCGCTTCTTGCTGTGAGGCGACGGCGTTACCCACTGGGCCACCGTGCCGCCCTATATGCATTCGCCCATTGTATATTTATTTTCGCTCAAGCTCGTGATTAGGCGCTGATGTAATTCTATTTACACGCCCCATGCATCATAACTTCATCGTGGTGGAGGGGGTTCGCGTGTTCCAGTGACTCACAGAGCTATGTCACCTGGAATCTCGCATGTCTGCTAGGGTCTCCCTTGGTGGACAAATCTGGAGTTTAGTGGCTCCTGCTAGAGTCTTGATTGGTGAGCATGTCGAGAGTCTAGTACACCTGCTCGGGTCTTCATTGGTAAGCAGGTCTGGAGTCTGATGATTGCCTCCAAAAGCTGCTCTTTCGGGATAGCCGCGTCGATCGCTCCTCCTCTCTCTTTAGCGATGTTTCGAGTGAACAGGTGTTGAGGGTAAGTTCGATATCAATACCCTCCGACTAAAGCAGGTTGGAGCATTTACCAGCAAGGTTCCAAAACCGCCACGAATTCAGAGAACCCACTGGCTCTGCAACGGAAAATGTTAATACTCTGCTCACAATCCTGTATTCAGAAAACTTAACGTAATCTGCTCTTCGTCTTCTTACTAAAATGCTAGTAATAATAATAATAATTGCATTTATAGAGCGCTTTTCACCCGTCAGTCACAAGGCACTGCACAGTGCTGCGGAGAGAACGGAACTACTGCTACATGTATTGTGCGGTTGTTATGTTTTAAACCTTCTGGGCGATTTCAATAATGTTCTTGCGAAATAATCACATGAATACCCGAGCGACTTGAAACGTTTTCAGGGATCAAATGTGGTGGCGACGGCCCGCTAACAAAGTAGTTAACGTTACGGTGGAGAGGAACCAGCCGGCGGCCAGCAAACAAAACCCGAGGCGGAGAGAAGAGTTTGTGGAATCGCACTACACATTGAGTGCGTGCGCGAGATTTTCTCCGGTGGGGCCACCGCCCCAGTGCAATTCCCACCACCCCACGTGCATCATCACCTCGAGCTACGACCGCGCGTCGAAAGCCACGTCCGTCACTCACGTGGCTGGGAAAAAACACGCGCTCGAGGTGGAGTTGTGTGACGCGGGCACGTGCTTCCAATGTCGGCCGCACACGGAGTGAGAGGCAGAGAGGGGAGGGTGGTGATTGGGTTCGTTTTTAAAGACCGTGATAGAACGAGCGCGCCGTCACTACCGTGGTGCATGGGATGGCCGCTCGCAGTCATCACCGCTGTCGGTCAGCCTTTTTTTGTGTGTGTGTTTAAGTTGGAAGGAACCGCCAAGATATGCGGCTCTTTTTAACATTTGTCCGGTGGGGATGCGTAAGCAAGTTGCAACATCTCAAGCCATCGGGGGCCAATTTAGTCAGGACAATTAACCTAGGCAGCAGGTCTTTGGACTGTGAGAAGAAATCGGAGTACCCTGCAAAAAACTAACGCCCACGTGGGAAAACATGCAAACTCCACACAGACATGGACCCGAGCCGAGAATCGAACCCAAGATGTTTTTCATCTTAGGAATCAGCGCTACTCACAGGGCCACCGTGCCGCTGTGAGCCGAATCGACAACGTGACTTGACACAATTCAATCTCTGAGTCTGGTGGGGTGCAATAGGAATCATCGCATCCTTCCCGCTAGATGTACGGAATTGCTTGATCATAACCACTCCTGGCAGAAGGACCGCCACTATAGAGAGCTCTGATGATCCCCCTATAGAGGGTGTCTTTGGTCTACTCTTCCACACAAGAGTTGGGAGTACCCACACTTCACCCCACCCCGCGTGCGATGCCGATTGCATGTAAACTGTTAGGTAGAAACAGGTTGTTGTTGTTAGTGTTGTCGTTATTTCAGGTTTTAACGACTGGTATTCAGCTTGACCTGGCTGGGCGGAAGCAGAATTTTACGGTCAAACGGCCAACTCTGTTTGTCGTTAACCAAATTGACCTGAGAATGTTACGGCTCGATGCCAAATCTCCTGCACCAGGAAGGTCTTCGGTTAGTTATTAGTCTGGAACCCCCCCCCCCCAGACCTGTTGACCAAGGGAGATCATAGCTCTAGACTCCAAGTGACAGCGCTGGGGTTCATCGGAACGCGCAAAGCCCCTCCATACGATACTGCGATACGGTTACGATGCAAGGGGGTGAGGGGGGGGCAGAGGTGGGGTTATTTAATATTCTTGCCCATTAGTGTTAACTGCCGCATCGAGGACTCAAACCGGTGACTGATGTGCATGTGAGCGTCTGCGGATTGCAAGTCAGTTGCGCTAACCATTACACCACGGCACCACCTTAGGAGGGCCAACTTTACGAGCTTGCAATGAGTTCCTCATCGACTGTGTCCGCCTCTATTTCAAAGGCTAGACTTTGTCACGTCTTTGGATTTCTGTTTGCAGTACAAGACTCTGCTGATGTGAGCTCAGACTCGTTGATTGTGTTACTGAATTGCGCCTTCCCACGGACAAATGCCAAGGTGCGCGCAACCGTTTCTGACGAAAGTTCATGTATCGTGTAACTCGAGTACTTTGGTTCACGATTAGGCGACGCACATCGCACGGTGGCCAAGTGGGCAGCGCTGTCGCCTCACAGCAAGAATGACCCAGGTTCGAATCTCGGCTCGGGTGCCTTTCTGTGTGGAGTTTGCATGCTCTCTCCCCGTGTACGCGTGGGTTCTCGCCGGGCTCTCCGGTTTCCTCCCACAGTCCAAAAAAAACCACGCTGCTGCATAGGTTAATTGGCTCGCAAACTAAATTACCCGTAGTGCCCGGTGATGGACTGGCGTCCCATCGTGAGTATATCCCTGTCTTGCGTCCTGTGTCTGCCGGGATGGGCTCCGGCTCACCGCGACCCTGTACAGGACTAAGCGGTTTCTGATAATGAGATGAGACATCATAGTGTAACGTGTCAACACCTATATCGTGTACGCATGCATGGCATTTACAATAGTTATAACGAGAAAATCCCCAATGATGGAAAAAATATCTTGTCTTTAAGACATCGTCCCACGGCTCGATGTGCCAGAACTGCCCTGATAAGATGTTATTTCCTTCATTACGTTTCGCATCCCATGTTGATTGGTAAGAGGTGAAACTTCGCGAAGGAGGAGAGAAGGAACGCTCGACACGCTTATGCTGAAAAAGCAGCTCCTGAGAAAAAAATGCCCATTCTTTCTCATCGTCTCTTGTCTCATATTCTTACAACCTTGTTCAAATCAAGAAACGTGTTCGCATCTCACCCAGTGCACCTTCGTTTGTGCTGTGAGTCGCTTCATTGGGTCTGTACTCAGCAAACGCTATAATAATATGCATTTTTAAAAACTGGGTTGCATTTTGTCTAACGGACAGCAAACAAAAAAACTATTGTAAGAAAGAGACGGACAACAGAAATAGTTAATCACTCGCATACTTTCCATAAGCAAAAAGTCCACCTTTCTATGGTGGCAAATTTAAATAGCTCATAAGGAAGGTTTCCACTCCACTTCAATATAATAGCCAGGGGTCAGTTAACAACAATAGCATGCATTCACAGGGTGCGTCAAAATCCATTTAGCACAAAAGCAATAATGCACGTCCATGAGCGTGGAACATTTCTAAAGTTCACAGCGGTCCAAAGGCTATGTGAAGAGGACGTACCCACTCTTGTGCAATATGTATTCTCCAACTGTACGTTATCGCAAGAGGCTCAAGTGAATGTATATAATATATTAAAAGGGACACAACTATAAGGCCATGGTGTGTATAAGAAACCGACTGATGTGTGAAAAGATATGAAGACCATTATTGTTTAAAGCCATATTTCTTTCTGACAACAATGATCAGGATGGATCCTTTGTACCGTGGTGACAGTGGTCAACGCCAGCGCTGTAAACCAGCCGGCCTGAGTGTGAGTCCGGGCGACGGCTGTCATCGCTGGGCAGTTGCCCGGGGCCCCCACGAGCATAGGGGGCTCCATGCTAATCTATGTATGCTGTGACTTGATGTCAATAAATAACTAAATACTACACGCAACCAGTGTCAACTGGGGCCCCCTCTTGCTGTGAGGCGACAGCGCAACCCACTGGGCCACCGTGTCTCAATCTGGTAATGTGTTTACAATGCTATGGGTACTTTTTTTGCCAGTATACATATATAAGATTACAACACGTTTCACCGTATCTGGCGATTAATCTTATATGTGTTTACAATGGTCTGTACATTAGTTGTAATGCCAACACAGCAGTTACCAACGAAATCCACAAAGAACCTCTAACAGGTGTTAATAACATGCAGCATATCAACATGTATTGAAAAGAAGGCTATTGTTATTAGCCATGTTTCGTTCACTGCTGAATGAAGGTCTCCCTATACGGTCACCATTCATGACGGCCCAGTGCACGAGTCGGCCTTTCTTTTATAACGCATCGGTCAACAGTCATTTTCACGCTGTATCTCATCCAACCTCTGGATTGTAACACCTGTCTGCTCACCATCACACAGTGGCAACTTCTTTTCAATCTTGACTGTGAAATGAGATTGTCAGTCATGTCTTGCACCCGCAGTGCGCCAGAGCCTCTCCCGGCAGACAGAGGGCGCAAACGGGCCATGCCAGGACATGTCCTTTGGACACAATTCACCCGCTGAGCGCTTTAATGTGACAGTGCCCTCTACTGGGCCAACGTTATTATTTGTTTGTTAAGCAATTAAATTCACTGCATCTCATCTCATTGTCAGAAACAGCTTAGTGCGTACAGGGTCGCGGTGAGCCGGAGCCTATCCCGGCAGATACAGGGCACAAGGCAGGGACATACCCACGATGGGACGCCTGTCCATCACCCGGCACTACGGGCAATTTAGTCTGCAAGCCAATTAACCTATGCAGCACCATGTTTTGTGCACTGTGGGAGGAAACCGGAGTGCCCGGCGAAAACTCACGCGGACACGGGGAGAGAACATGCAAACTCCACACAGAAAGGCACCCGAGCCGAGATTCGAACCCGGGTTTCTTGCTGTGAGGCGACAGCGCTACTCACTGGGCCACCGTGCCGCTCATACACTGCATTATAAACATATATCTATTCAATCCACCAGTTGTGTTTGAGCGATATCTATAGTCTATCGCTATAGTCTAAAATATGTTGTTGTTGTTGACGTACCGTTCTCTCCACAGCTCTGTGCAGCGCTTTGTGATCTGCGGGTGAAAAACACTTTAGCAGTGCAAATATTATTATTATATGCATTGGTCAGTTCGAGCGTTTGTCGGAACGCAGGGAATCCCGCATCCAGAGCTTGCAAGCTCACTGGGTATTCTCTGCTGTAATCATAAACATCTGTGCATAGAAAAGGAAGTACTGTAGAGCATCTGCACAAACAAGGACATTGACTATACAGCCTCACAAAGTACTCTCACCCAACCTCCTACGCCAGACTATTATCCACCTCCAATGATAGCCCCACAAATCCACACCGTGGTGTATTTTCCAGTTGCGTTCCCCCAACAATGATTTAATTTTGTTTAGAAAAAAACTTGCTATTTTGCGAATAAATAGTCTTTAACCCCAAACTGTCATAGAAAAACAGTGGCGTTCCAGACCTGATGATGGTACATTATCTCGTGATAGCACTACAGTCCATATTTCCTGGGTAAGGAGGAGACGCCTTTGAGTTTTTTTCATTCCACATTCAGCAAGTGTTTACAAGCGAATTAAACACGTCGAGCATGTTATACTGCAGGGTTATTCCTCCCTGTAAACGAAGGGAGACACAACCCTAATTTGGAGAATCGTTGACCCATTACTTCCAAAGCTAGGAAATCATAGAAAGACGCGTGTGTGGTGCTTAAATGCACGACAGCGAGGTGGCTTTAAAACGTTTTGTTATGTTTGCCACTGATCACATTAGTGCTTTCATTGAGATTATCATCATTATCAATACCGGCTTAATCGTGTAACAGGGTCACGGGGGGTGAGGGGACAGAACCTATTCCGGCAGACAGAGGGCGCAAGGCGGGGTTATATCCAGAATGTGACGCCAGTACATCGCAGGGCACACTTTTTGGGGACAATTTACTCGCAAGCCAATTAAACTCGGCGGCAGCGTGACTTTGGACGGTGGAGGAAAACCGGAGAACCCGGCGGCAATAACCCACGCGGACACGAGGAGAGAGAGAACACGCAAACTCCACACACCCGAGGTGGGAGCCGAACCCGGGGCCTTCTTGCTGTGAGGCTAGAAGGTCCCGTGCACCTGGGACCATGAGAAACGTAATTTAGTTCCTCTATACGCAGTCCTTGTGTACGGATGAGATAACAATACAGGTGATCTTATCTGTTGCGCTCACCCACAGTTGGTGCACGCTCGATCACTGTTTTGACCACGCTAAGTTTGGTCACCACTGGCTGTTACAACTCTGGGTTCATCCCAGGTTGCTGTGACGATGCCGCTTAATTAGGCAATCGTCTATTGATGACGCGGCTGTCCCGAGAGAGCAGCTTTTCGAAACAATCATCAAAATCCTACTTCATTACATAGAATCAGTCTATATCCTCAAACATGCTGACTTAGTGTTCTGATCATAACTACCTTGTGTTTGCCTGTAATTAACTGTGCATCTCATTGGTAACACTGTAGTGTAACGTGCATCGCGTCAGTGAGTTGGTGTCACTTCCCGTGTTGAGTTTGATGTGGAATAAGACGTGTGTGACAATCTGGGGGTTGTCAGAATGAGACCATTTACTCGGGTGGCACGGTGGCCCAGTGGGTAGCGCTGTCGCCTCCTCACAGCAAGAAGGTCCGGGTTCGAATCTCGGCTCGGGTGCCTTTCTGTTTGGAGTTTGCATGTTCTCCCCGTGTCCGCGTGGTTTTTCGTCGGGCACTCCGGTTTCCTCCCACAGTCCAAAAACATGCTGCTGCATAGGTTAATTGGCTCGCAGGCTAAATTTCCCGCAGTGCCCGGTGATGGACCGGCGTCTTATCGTGGGTGTATCCCTGCCTTGCGCCCTGTGTGTGCCGGGATAGGCTCCGGCTCACCGCGACCCTCTACACGACCAAGCGGTTTTTTTCTGACAATGAGATGGGAGATGAGATTCATGAGAATTGCTCCCCCATCGCTGATCTTTCGGGAAGGCAGCGTCGAGTGTGTCCTTGACTTCGCGACGTTTGGCCTCCGAACGTTGGACGCATCCTTGGGGCGGGTGAATGATCCGGATGAAGAGCGGGAGAGACATCTGTCGAGCAGAGGCACTCCCACACCGGAATGTGCGATGACTGACATTTTAATCGACTAACAGGACACACGCACCGCTGCAGATGTAAATGACGCAGCTGTCGGACGGGCTATTGCGAAAGAGCAGCCCTTGAGAGCGAGTCAGTGATTTATTGTGGTGCCCAAATTCTTCGCAACAAAGTAAAAATAATAATATTTAAATACAATAAGCCGGCACAGTGAGTTTCGCCTCCCACGTGGAAAACATGCTCAGGCGTTCCGTCGCTCTTTTAGCAGTTGCCCAGCGGGGATGGGTAAGCAAGTTACAACATCTCAGGGCACCCGGGGGCGAATTATTCAGGCCGATTAACCTAGGCAGCATGTCTTTAGATTGTGGGAAGAAACCAGAGTACCCGGCGGAAACCCATCTGGACATGGGGTAGAATATGCAAACGCCACACAAAAAGGCACCCGAGCCGGGAATCGAACCCAGTCGCTTCTTGCTGTGAGCTGCGCCACGTGTGAACAGCATCAAAGGAGAGAGGCTACATGACTTCGCTGGCATTCCTCTCGCATGAAAATACATTCGCAACGGTATTAATAATAATAATTGCACATCCAGAGCGTTTTGCACCCGCGGGTCACCAAGTGCTGCACATAGCTGTGGAGATGACGGCATGCCAGAAAACTCTAACGCTATTTCAGCGTAAAATTCTCACTTTTTTTTTACACCAGTACCATTATCTCGTACTAACAAAATGAATAATCATTCTCACCCATGATTTATCCACTGCTGGATGAAAACCCTCCTCCCCCCCCCAGGACATCATTGTGGCCCCACAGTTTTTCCCATGGAATGATCCCTCCTCCGCACGAGCTGTTCTCTCTGCGGTGAACGTGCGCAGTGCGTATCGTCCGGCGCGTTCCTTCCTTTTGCTGCCGCTCCGCCGTTCGACTCAGCCACTGGGCCAGCATCGCTATATCAGCAACGTGTTCTGCCGGGACGGGTGCTGCGGGGGGGGGGGCGGTAGCTCAGTGGTTAGCGCGCTCGGCTATTAACTTGGCGACCCGAGTTTCAATTCAATCCCCGCTCTCGGCCAAAGCCAGCGACGATTTTGTCAACGGCTCGTGGACCTCCCCTAGATCGACTCGGCCTCAAATGAGTACCCAGTGTGTAAATGCCACCATCTGGGGAGACAAAGGCTGCGGGGCGCGGTGCTAGTCACCCACCTCCTCCTGTGTCGTACTGGCTTTCACAAGTACTCCTCCCTAACAGCACTTGACTCTACAATCTCTTAGGCGTTAGGGGAATCTTTGTATGTGCTTGGGGTGCGGCAAACTCATTCTAACATTCCTTTCGTTGATAATAGACCACTGTAGCACTGCAACTTGTGCAAAATTGCACTCTCGTTATGTACGCGACCTTGCGTCGTTTGTGTTCCTTCTACTTCAGTCCTTGAACAATGAACTTTGGACTCATTCATCATGTGCACGTAGGTAGACGTCATTCATTATCAGTACGCGCTTAATCTTGCGCATGGTCGCGATGAGCGGAGGCTATCTCGGCAGACACGAGGCGCAAGATAGAGGCAATTGAGTCAGTAGGCTAATTAGCCTAGACAACAGCATGTCTGTGGACTGTGGGAGGAAACTTGAGTATCCGACGGAACAATATCATTGGTGTTGTGGAATTGTTTTCCAAAGCTGTTCTTTTAGGATAGCAGCGTCGAGAGAGTGGGAGCGATCGAGAGAACAGTTTTAAAAAGCAATTCTCATACATCAAGCCGTGCAAACCTACAATCAGTACCCTGACTCATGGATACGCTAACCTTACCAGGGCGTTATTCTCTAATTAGTATCTGAACAGCATTAATAAAAACTAGTACGTTTCAGAGACACACGATTATATCTCCCAATTCTTGGAAAGGCTTGCGGTATACAACATGCACTCGGGTTTGGCTTTCCGTGAACTTGTCTCTCCTCGCTGAGTCTCCGAGCGGAGAGCTATTTAGTAAATTAATTATGTGGTGAATGCTAAGTATTTAAGTTTGCGGTTGCAGTATAGTCACTGGGGGGGGGGGGC
>JAZEWT010000013.1:2137982-2158393 GCA_036362905.1 Mordacia mordax
GGAAGTGTCTGGGGTGAGGGAAGTTTGGGCATCGCTGCTTAGACTGCTGCCCCCGCGACCCGGCACCGGATAAGCGGAAGAAGATGGATGGATGGATGAATTGCTGCATGTAGAGAAGAGCTGTTGACCGGGTGCAAAACTACATTTGTATGAATGTCATAGCTGTGGACACATTCAAGACATTCTGATTATACTCTCTGTCTCATAAACACAAGAGGTTGATAATGCATCACATTCACGTAATTGTTATTGGGCACGTTTTGTCAACATTACATTTATTGCATCCGATACTGCAGTTAAATTTTGGATGACTTTTTACGGGTCCATACAATCGGTGTCAGGGTTTTAAGTACATATATTAGTGCAGTTTATAACGCTTTATTTAAGGTTTGAGAAGTGCTCTTTCTGCACTAGCACTATGGAATTGATCGTAATGTTTTAGTGCGATGTCATGCTATCATTCAGCGTGTCCCATCTCCCTACAGGACACACACGGGCGAGAAGCCGTTTGTGTGTGAGGATTGCGGTGCGCGCTTTACTCAGAATCACATGCTGATTTACCACAAGCGCATTCATACGGGTAAGCAGCAGTCACAGTTACATGCCACTGCACAAGTACCACATTCCGTTGAGGTCATGTTTGGCAGTGAGCTCATGTGAAGCCAACTTTCTCACGCTACAGGCACCAGTTGTAAAATTTACTTTGTTATGCTTTTGTGTCATCAAATGGCAGCACATTTGATTTAGGTGCAGTAAAAAAATTGCTAATCAAATCTTGAGCTTTTTGAAATCGAATCTTTTTTAACCCACTTGGAATATGTATGCATCCATAGATTGAAATTTCCTATCTAATTGTCATTAAAATGTCTTTTTTGCTAAATGTTATTTAAAAAAGATATATTTTCCTGTATGTGTCATTTACACCTTTTACACAATCACCAAGTGGTGGTAGTACACACAAATCACCGTCAATGTTAATTTGCACGTGTGTTTAAAACTATATTCAGTACCCATTTACTTGCCTTCTCCATAGAAATCGTTCACAGCGACGTACACGTTGAGAAACTAGGCTCGTGCTGCTGCTTGCGGTCAGCACTGTGTCGTCTCAATGTTGCAGGGGAACGCCCGTTCATGTGCGAGACCTGCGGCAAGAGCTTTGCCTCCAAGGAGTACCTCAAGCACCACAACCGCATCCACTCGGGCTCCAAGCCTTTCGTGTGTCACGTGTGCGGCCGCGCCTTCGCACAGCGAAACTCTCTCTACCAGCATGCCAAGATCCACACCGGTGCGGCACACCGGACGGCTCGCCGCGCTGCGGCACAGCCGTCGCAAACACTGCCCTGCCCTGCAGAGGGCGCGTGCGGCGGTATTGCGCCGACAATAGAGGAGGGTTGGACATGTGCGTGTGTGCAGGTTTAAATAGCCATTCGCGTTTCTAAGCGTCTTTCACCCAACCGTCGCAAAGCGCAGTACGTAGACAGGACGGCACGCACACCGATGGACACTAAAACGGGTAAAAGCCATATATCAAGGCGATTAAAATGAAATTAAATGAAAATGGAAATAACACCCCAGCAAAAAATAGCCGATATGCTTATGATAGAAATAAATAACAATTGGAAAGCGCAAATAATTTATTAGAATTGCTATGCATAGCTGTTCCAGAGCAGCTTTTCTAGAACAACTACACACAGCAAGTCTCATCCATCCAGTCATGAAACTGACACCCGTACAATTACACTGCAGAAAAGGTGAAGGGGCAGCCGGCACAACCCACCAGACACTGTCCCATACCTAATATTATTAAATGCAATATATACTACCATGTAATCGGCCACTTAAATGTGTTTTTAGTTGTGGGAGTAAACCAGAGAACCCTAAGGAGACCCACGCAGCACAGGGGGGAGAACACGCAAACGCACTGGGCTGGCCGAGTTTGCTGATTGTGCGCCGCGTGTCGCGTGCGGACAGGCGAGCGCCCGTACTGCTGCGACATGTGCGGGAAGCAGTTCACGCAGCTGAACGCGCTGAACCGCCACCACCGGATCCACACGGGCGAGAAGCCCTACATGTGCAACTTCTGCGGGCGCTCGTTCACGGACAAGTCGACGCTGCGGCGCCACACTCTGGTCAGCAGGCGAGGACACCGACTTGGTCGCGCGGCGCACAGCGAGCGTGTCAACGACAAGTGTGCACGCTCTTAGTGTCGATTTGAAATCTCTTCTTGACTTTGTCTTCATTCGTGATGGGTATCAAGTTAGATGTGCTGATAAATGTTTTGTACCTGAAAGTTTCAATGTTTTATTTGTCCTTTCATGTCATTGCAAATGTATAAATGCAGCCTTGTGATCACATTGGGCTCTGCCATTTATTTAGTGTTAGAAGGGTTGAGGAACTGTTTAAAAGCCCTATATTAATCACATTAGGGCAAGAGCTGGTGAAAATCCCTTGCGACAAAATGGGCACAGTAGTGATTGTGGAGTCCCGTACTTTTTTCTCACTCCATTGCTCACCTATAGACCTCTGTGGACGGGAGCTCCGTAGAGCCCCTTTAGAGGGCATGCTCCTTCACGCTGACCGGACATCTTGTAAGAGGTGGCAGTTCACACAGTTAAACGCACAACACGTAACCTGCCAATCGAAACATCGAAATACCCATTTATACAGGAGGGTGGACAAAGGTGGAGTGACTTAAGACGCTCGACCAATGTCTCAACCACAGCATCATCTTTGTCCGGCGGATGAGAATGCGTTTTGACTCCCAAACCTCGCAGGTGCACGACAAGAACGCGCCTTGGCAGACCTTCCTGATGGTGGTGGACAGCAAGGACAAAATCTCTGGCCGCGTGCTGCGCAGCAACAGCGCGGACGGCGGCTTGGAAATCCTTACGCCTTTGACGGGCGAGGACGCGGGCACGCAGTGCGATGGGCACGCGTCGCCAGCGCAGCTCGGCGCCCCCAAGTCCGAAGAGTCGGTGTACACGGAGACCGTCGCGACGGCGCTGCCCGGCGACGACGGCCAGCGTGACGACTGCAGCACGTGGCAGATCGTGACAGTGGTGGGCACCGACGACGGGGAGAGTCTGCCGATCGAGCCGATGCAGACGAACGTCGTGACGGACACGGAGCCGCCCACAGATGCCGGAAGTCTGGATATGACAGCGGCCGGACAGGTGACGGCCGATCTGAACGCAGGCTCGGCTGCCATTCCCATCATCCAAGTGATGGACCTGGCAGTGCTACAGGGCAGTGGCACCGAGGTGCTTAGCCAGTCATTGCCAATGTAAGGCTGGCCACCAGCTCGTCGGCTTACAAAACAGCAGTCTTGCTGGGGTCGAAAGAGATTGCTGCAGTGTACAGTGTTAACCGATAAATATGGTAATGTTGCTCAAAATTGAACAGCTGGTCTGGACATATACTACAGTGCAGTTGACTATTCGCAATACATAAGCAACTTAAGGTGGTGTGCAGTTTAATGCTTGCATAATACGCAGCAGCCAATGGGTGCACTAAAACGTATGATTTATGGCATTTTAATGTCTAATGTCTCATGAACTTTATATCTGCTATAATGGAATAATGATTGAGAATGCATGTGGCCCAGTATTGAAGCAAGGAAATGGATCATCGTTATCACCCATTATCCATCCACAATCATTCCGCGCTACGATCCATTTAGCTCCTGTGCATCAGCTGCTCTTATTACTCCATCTCCACAGTCTAGGGTGCGATCTTTCAATTGCTACTCCGTTTTTCAGTCTCGATTACCAGCCAACTAGCCAACATGCCTTACAGCAGCATGTCCTGCTCACTCCCACGTTTCTTAAAATTCATTATGATGTAGCTAACTCTATTGTTCCTGTATCTTCTTACTGTCTCTTGGTCTGTTCCAAGCATGCACCTGTCTGTGCTTTACACATGGACAAGGCATGACAAAGATTTGTGCATGGAACAAGTATATGCAGGTTTCATGTCAGGCAATAATATATAAACATTTAATACTTGCCCCATAACAGAGGTATCAAACCTTTGCAGAGAAGTTTAAAATCGCAGATAGTCTAAATTGTCATGAAGACAAATCACAAATGTAAAAAGGAAGATAATGTAAAAAGGAGAACTTGTCATTTGTTGTATGAACCACAGGAGACGAAATCTAAAGCAATGAATTGTTACTTCAAGAAATGTGAGTTAACCCAGCTCTGATATTCCATATCTTGTTCTCACATTGCCTACTTCTACATATCAATGCGGCTGAAGTACTCATTCGGGCATGAATCTCAACAGTTCACATGATATTCGATCACCAGTTGAGAATGGCAGCTCTTAACGGAGCGTTGTTTAATTAACTCGGTGTTTAACGATTTACAAATTAAATGAAACCTCATTATCGCAATAGCCATGCAGTGGAAAATCAAGTACGGTATGTAAATTTGGCAAGTGTTACATGTATGTAATTGAATCAAGCAAGGCACCAAATATAAGCTTACATCGGATACAGTAAATGAGAATTGAATTTTACTGAGGCCGTGTCTTGATCTGACCAGATTAGTGGCATTAAGGTCCTTCACATACTGAAAACAATTAGTTACGTGTACAAACATTTGACACTAATTGTTTCAGCATACCCGCAAGTTGAAAAGCAATTCTCACAACCAAAATATGAACCTAAGTGTTGAGTAAAAATTAGACTTTAAAATGACTACATTTAACCACCCTGTTCCTGTTATTAATTGAAAGGATACAGTGAAGGTAATGGTTACTCTATATCGCAGCAAACTGCCTTTAAGTCTCATGGCTAATTATGTATATGTGGAATCATTCTCCATTACAAAATTAGTGCTTGTGTAGATTTTCTGAATTCTAACAAACTTGACTACCTTAATAATAGTAATACAATGTGTAACGCACACAAACTCCATGCCCGTCATGGACAAGATGTGAATACAGAGACCCAGGGAAACTGCCATGCAGACAGTCAGCGCCAGGCACTGTCCTATTATATCAGCCAATAAATAATGAGTGCTTATTTTTTCAGTTGTGGGAGTAAACCTAAAGAAAACTCTCGCAGTAGAGGGGGAGAATACACGCCACACAGCAAGGCGCCCGACATGAGAATTTAATTGCTGTGGGCAGCACTTGCTACGATGTGCAGTTGTTACCAATCCACTACCCTACCACTCAGAATATATTTTGTGCATTATTTGTGGTCATTGGCATCATTCAACTTTGGACAAAAAGTAACTTTAAAGAAATTAGCAATGTTTTGAACGTGGTTAAACGACTTATTGTGAGACTGGCATTTTTATATTCATATGGTCCATCACATCTGAGGTCATCACGAAATTTCAAATAAATTGAATTTTTCTAATTTAAAAAGTATAAATTAAATAGAAAGGTCTGCCGAACAACACATGTACACTTCCACGATGAGTTTAAGCTGCTGTACGAACTGGGATAGCATACATGTACGTACCCACTCTTTATCCGACCTTGAGCGATCCAGGTGGCTGCACCGTGCTGGTTTACTGCTAATACAGGCAATGTGAGATGAATAAAGTCTCCAGTCTCAACCGTCGTGACCCAGGCGTCAACATTGTAGTTGAGTCCATATGACTACCAAACATACTACCGTGTACAGCATATGCACATAGCACCCATTAAAATATATTTGTTTCAGAGACGTGTAAAGCTAGTTCATAAATAGAACATCACGAAAAGCTATTGGACAGTGTTAATGCGACATTGATTTAAGGTTTCGATTGAGTTATCTTGTGTACGTGTGTTATTTTGCAATGTGTTATTTTGCGACTGTGACCCACCACCACCAAACAGGCAAATGAGCTCGAGACAAGAGATCTGAGCCTCTGTTCACACCTCACGATATTTGATGTCATCTTCAGTGAAACGTATACGCTCGTCAGAACTTAGCGTTGCTTCGCATATTCCAGATGGCTGAAAATCAAAGTGAATCGACATTTGTCCGCGTGACTTTATATTGGATTGGCCCTGTTGGGTGGTGGACGGTTCTTAAATTTTACATACGCCTACGCCATCTAATCCAGCCGAAATTACGCATCAAAACGTTATGAAAAGTATGTATAAATTAACTGTACACTGTTGAAAGCTTGAAGTAAACCTCTACTTCAGCTCATGCTGGCTAAAGTAAACACTAAACAAATAAATGACCTGCACCTGTCCATTGGGTTACTTTGTTGAACTGCAATACTTACTAATTATTTAATAGTCGTCGTTGTGGGAATCGTACGTGATATCACGTGTAATGCATCGTTTCGTCACCTTTGATTCAGTTTAACACTGAACTTGTGGTAATGTGAACATCATTCCTTCACATCTCCTTTGGAGGTGGGTGGGAGGTTTAAGCCTAATGCCACTTCAATTGCAACACACACAATGTGTTTTAATCTCATTATCTGTGATTAAACTAGGTCCATGGATGTAGTGATTTATTAATGGTCTGAATAAGGTCACCAATAAGTACAAGAAAACTTGAGATTTTATTTGTATTTGCTTATTCCAGTGCTTGAGAAATGTAATGTTTTCAGGTGGCTGACATGTAGCACTATTTACAGGACAAGTGTGGCTAAAGAGCTTATGGAAGGAACTTCAAAAGTGCTGCAAGGGTGGTTCAGTTTTTGTTCAAGCCAACATGAAACAAATATATATGGGCACACTGGTCTTTTAATGTCCAGTTGTGCCTATGCATTATCTTTCATCATGGGATATGACTGCAGTCGTGCAAAAAATATCAAGTACCAAGAGCATACTACAATTATTTATCAGAAGCCCTTTTCAAGGAAGACCTACATCATTGGAGGTGCAGCGAGACCAGAGATGGAGGAGAGGCAACCATGCAGTCAACTGGCACCAACACCTGCTAGACATTGCTTCCTATTTACTACGATGTTAGCCAATTAATGAGTGATAGTTGTAGGAGGAAACCGGAGAACCCGGAAAGAAACCCACGCAGAACAGGGCGAGAACACAAATCGTAGGTTGGGAATCGAACTTCCTTGGGCAGGACCTTCTCTTTGAGGCGCAGATGTTACCACTGCACCACCCTGCTACCACAGCCCATTCACCATGGATTTACTGACTTCACACAGGTTGTCTCTTGCCAAACGACCCCCGTGTTTTTATATTTCCTTCAGCGGTTTTCTCAAAAAGCCCTGCCCACTGCTTGAGTTCCACATTCTGACATGGCAAGCTCACATTGGGAGGGAAATAACTACTTCAAAATCGTTGAGGTATAGTGTAATTGGCTGTACTATAAATCCCAGTAAGGGCGTTCGTTGTGACAATTTGGGCCAGAACATTAATCAGCCCTGTTTACAATGAGTCATCTTGGGCACAGTTCACGAAATTTCCTTAACGATAATGGTGACTGCTTTTAAAGGATGTTCATTTGGGATCGCTGTCTCGAGTGCTGCTCCTTTGCGGAGGCTTCCAACGTAGGGGGCAAAACTTCGTGGAGAGGAGCGCTCCACACAGCTATCCTGAAAGAACAGCTTTTGAAAAAAAGCAATCGTGCATCGAGTCATGAAAACCTTCATCAGGACAATAGCATGACTCAACACATACTCTGGATTCTTTTCCCATAACAGGATTGTGACGAAACTAATTATTTAATAAAGTGATTACAAGGTCCAAAGTTTGTTATACTTAGATATAACAAATCTATAGCAAGTTATGAATATAGTACATTAAGTCAATATGCAGAGTTTAAAAAATCACAAGTTCTTTGAATTTACGAATAGTAAATTTAAACTTGCTGCTTTTAAATATGTGGCATATGTTGATCAAACGAATTGATGTGCTTTTTCAAATCTTAAAACGAATACAAGAGCTTACTTTCACCATGCTGGTAGAAAGGCTTCCACGAGAGAGTGCTGGAGACCTTCTCGAGGCTATTTATTGGCTACTCGTCGATACTGGGCAGACACCTTGAAAGAAGTGGGAGAGAACTCCTCTCAACAGCTGCTCTTTTGGGATGTACTGTTGAGTGTATAAAGGTAGGTGGACTTTAAAAAAACTAGCCCCTTGTTTCAACGGTCGCATTTGAAGACTTAACCGGTGGCCTGGATTGAGCATTCTAACCAATAAACCAAGACAGCATTCTTTCAAAATATAACAATATGCTTTTTTAACATATATTTTTTTATTCGGATTCAACGATAAGCAGTTTCATTTTATGACATCTCAAGTTAGCATAGTGAGGACTTTAAAATGCTTTTGCTACAGAACAATTTGCAAGGAGCATTGAAACTCAAGCACAATATACAAGACAGCACTTACAAGGACAACGAACACTGTACACACGCAACGTGGCAACAGCAAGCACAGCATCTGAATTGCAGAGTGCTGGGCCGGGCAGAGAAACTTAATGTTTTAAAGGAAAGTGTGATCGTAAGATTCTTTAAAACCTGCTCTACCACACCAACGTAAACAGCATTTACACTACGTAAGATCTGCAAATGTTACTTGAACACAATTGTTTATGCTCACAACATAGGACCCTGTTAAGGACTAATTGCATGCTTTATCGATTTAGGTGAGCCCTATTGTCTGTATCTGTACCACATATTTTAATGTCTGCGGTCTTCATGCAAAAATAATGGCATTGCTTGTACTACCACTACTCCTGACAACAGCATTGCACTGGTATAAGTGGAACACTGTTAATAGCTAGAGGAATACTGAATCGCACATGTGACAAACGCCAGTGCCCTTAAGATCAAACTACGAATTGGTAAACATGACAATCCAAATCATCGTGAAACCATTTATCACAGCCCACCTATATACAACACAAAAAAAGGGTATTCTTTGATAAACAATTACTAACATTTGGTTTGGATTAAAGAAGCATACATTGCTTCCTAGATCACGTATTTTAACTTTGTGAATGTATTTTTGCAGCATGGCTAAATGGCGTCCGATTTTAACACGGGAGGACACAATAATAATGTTCAATCGCTGCATCTGGATTGGCACAGACCGAATTCCCCATAGCAAAAGAAAATGTGTATGTAAAAAAAAATCTTCAAATATTGGATCTACGCACGTCAATCCAACCGAACCTATGTGATAAATGGTCGAGTGTGTGTGTTTTTTGCCATAGCTATGCGGCAGGTTTGCATGCACAGCTGTATGCGGAGCAAGTTTCCCCACCATTGCGTCTATCGCAGGTCTCCGTCACCATCACCTTGGATGGTCTTCTTGATGCGCAGCAGCATGGTGGTGAGCCACTGATCCAGGCGCGAGAGAGAGTCGTACTCTTTCACCTGTAATTTTGTACCCACACCCCCGAGCACACTTAGATCAACGTGTTGACAGTCCCTCCACAAGCTCTCGTACCACACACACACAATTCCATGTTATAGGTGAAGGGAGAGCGCAAACTAAGTTTCGGTTGCGTGCAAGTGTGCGTCATCGGATATTTGAAACCAGTACACTTGTTTTTTGTTGTTGTTGCTTACCGCGTCTGTATAGCTTTCCAAATTCTGTTCTTCATGGGCGTCAAGCAGTTTCTATTGAAACACAACAATACATTGATAGTGCATTTACTGACAATTATTGAAGTGATGATTGCTTCGAAAAGCTGCTCTCTCGGGACAGCCGCGTCGTTCGCTTCCTCTCTCCACCTCGCGACGTTGGAGGCGCCTGAGGATGCCTCTAACGTGTGAGAAGAAACGTCGCGAGGTGGAGAGAGGCAGCGATCGACGCGGCTGTCCCGAGAGAGCAGCTTTTCGAAGCAATCATCATGCATCGAGCCGTGAAAACCTACATCATTACAATTATTGACGTTTAATGAACAAGGAAAACCATAACTATTTTGGCAAGAATACCTTACCTGAAGCAGCTTACACTCTCGGGAATCTGAGAAGACTGGGAACATTTCTTCATACTTTTCCAGGGCAAGCTGTAACAGACGTTTAAAACCAGTTATATAGGTACTGTGGATGCAATGGCTATAAAGCATGGTTAAGTACGAGCTAAAATTAAAAATAAATCCGCAACAAGCTGAGAATTAATGGTGCTCAATATCCTGAATAGTTAGAACAGATGTTACCCAACGCAACTAGCTTAGCCTCGACTCACAATGATAAAATTGTGAAATTATTTAGATGTAATTTAAAGGGACCTGCAATTTTGAGAGTAGTAAGTTGTGAAATGTAATTTGACACGTGTCATAATATTTTAAACCCTAAACGTTGAAGTACTTTTCAAAGTAAAAAAAACCCCTAAAGAATGCATGTTTAACCACCCTTGCATACGTGACAAGCAATCCTCGTGAGTTATGTGCGTGGCCTGCCCACATGACTAACTGCCATGGTCACATGCACAGTTTGGCATTGCTGTACAGCAGTAATAACAAACTTGGCAATGATTCAACCTGGGATCATGTGAACTTGACAAACGGCTTCTTAGAACGATAAACCATAACTACTTTTCTACCAAGCAAGTTAAAAAAACAAAAGTATGCTCTCCGCGTCATTATATCACAAAACAATGCTTTTGGTGGCACCATGCATGCAGGGCAGAGCCCATTTAACAAGAAGTAACGCATGGATGCAACCACACAACCAGCTTATTTTCAAGGCTGAAAAAAACGGGGGGAGACTAAAAAAAACATCTCGGCAAGAAAAAAAAATGAAAGCGACCAAAAATAAATTATGCCATTTTCTCTATGGAACACTAAGACTGGATCCAGCTGAGTACACCTTTCATAAGGCATCTGCTGATGCTTCTGTATCCAGCCTGTAATACATCCAAAACGTGTTTAGCAACAAACAGATCTCAACAGGAGGCCGAGAAGAGAGCCACTGCTCTTGTCAATTAGAATACCAGACTTCTTGATCTCACAGCAGAAGCGAACACAATCCTTTAAACAGGAAGCAGGGTTCGATTCCCAGCTCGGGTGCCTTTCTGTGTGGAGTTTGTGTGTTCTCTCTCTCCCCTTGTGTCCGCACAGGTGTTTGCCGGCTACTCCCGTTTCCTCCAACCGTCCAAAAACATGCTGCTGCCCAGGTTAATTGGCCTGCTGAGTAAATTATCCCAAAAAAAATGGCCCTGCAACATACTGGCGTCACATACTGAGTATAGCCCCGCCTTGCACTCTCTGCTGGGAAAGGCTCTGGCCACCCACGACCCTGTACAGGATTAAACGGGTACTGATTCTGATTGATATCCAAAAACTGCCATCTCCATTTATCCATGCAAGTAGTCACGTGGGTTGATATTGTTGCTTGTCTTAGGTATATATGGGCGTCTTTTCACATGCCTTGTGTCGTGTTATTTATATTTTTAACTAATGTTTAGAACAACCTTTACGCTGTCCCGTCTATTGCGAGATGGCACAAATTAGGTTATGTAAGGTGGTGGCTCTGTGTTCACCCTGTTCTGTATTCACAGATTAGACAATTGATTAATTGAATAATAAGACTCCGTGTTCCACTTGAATTGCATGAAATTGGAGTCATTTATAAATTTCACACTTCTCTGCCAAACTGACAATTTAGCATCACATCGTCCAGTTAATGAACTAACTCTTTGAACTCCATTAGCTGACGAGTGGAAGGCAATGAATCTCTGAACGTTTGAGATGCGATGCATGAGTCATTAGGTCACTGGGTTTGTATCTCAAGGCAGCCCACCTTCGTGTTCAGCATATCGACGCAGAAATGGCAGAGCGCAGCTTTGAAGAAGTATTCTTTTGCACTGTACTTCAGCAAGGTGCTGTCCATAGCATTGGTGGCGACCTATGACAACAGCATCACACAAAAGGCACGGTTGGTGGAGACGAAACAATGATGGACCGTTGCAATCTGTTGACCTGGATAGCTCACCACTTGGGTGTTTTATTCAACAATGTAGCTATAATATCTCAGGGTAATTCATCTCATCTCATCTGAAACCGCTTAATCCTATATAGGGTCATGGTGAGCCGGAGCCTATCCCGGAAACACAGGGCGTAAGGCAGGAATACACCCGACGACGGGACGCCAGTCCATCGCCGGGCATTGCAGGACAATTTTTAGTCTGCGAGCCAATCAACCTATCCAGGAGCATGCTTTTGGACTGTGGGAGGAAACCGGAGTACCCGGCGAAAACCTACGCGGACACGGGGAGAGCATGCAAACTCCACACAGAAAGGCACCCGAGCCGAGAGATTCGAACCCGGGACCTTCTTGCTGTGAGGCGTCAGCGCTAACCACTGGGCCACCGCACCGCCCCAGGGTAATTCAAACAACCCCATTTTCTTATCTTATCGGTTACACCAAGATAAAAAAAAGTTGAAGTATTTAATTTCACACAGCCAACTGAATCGTTTTATGGTGTTATAAACATTCGTCATTTGGCCAGATGATGCAATGGTAGAGTGCACAGCTGGCAAATTAGAGGATGCACATTTAAAATCGTGATGAAAGATAACAAGCCATTCATCCCTCTAGGGTCAATAAAATACGTGCACTTTGTGCAAAGTTGATGGTGGCTTTCCTGAAGATTGCTTTCCAAAGCTGTTCTTTCGGGCGAGCCGTGTCAAGCGTACCGAGTCTCAATGCACATGAAGATGGCCCCCGACATGGAAGACGAAACGTAACAAGGAAGGGGAGTGCTATCCCCAAAAAGCAGCTTTGAAAAGCAATCGTCATGCATTGAGCCATGAACCAATGTACTGATGTCGATCATGTCTTACAGAAAGAATTGCCACCATCATAATGTGATAGTTCCACTACTGGTTGGCGTTGTACCAATAAGATAAGCGCTGCAAAAAATTTTTGATTTGAGCTTAAATATTCAATTACGAAATTGTTCTTGGCACATGCAATGCGACCTTACATTATGTGCTCATGGACTATGGTTTCCCAATGTACCTACGTTGGATGTGCTTACTTCGTCTAAAGCGATTTATTTAAAGTTTAGGCAAACGTGTGTGTGTATTTTGAAATTTAAGCAATCTATATACAAAATATGCTGAGATTTGGCAGTTTACAGTCATATTTGCTACATGCACAGGACTGTAATGTCAAACAAAAATGTATATAATCTGGGTCGAAAATTATAGTACATTATTCTCGTCATCTCAAAACATAAATGACTTTCCACTGCTTTTGTGCATCGACAAGCATGACCAGTTGACATGACTCAATTAGTCATCACTCAGAAGATGACATCTCATGGCTTGCATCTCATGGCTTGCACGATTATTCAAACGATAACGTCAAAAGCGACAGCTGGGATATTTAACAAAATCCCCCACTGCTTGTCTACTTTGTTCAAGCGGATTAAGACAGTGTATTGTTATTTGAAACCCAATTCCAGTCAAACAGCCAGCTGTTGTGCGAATATAATGTGTCGAGTCACTGGCTGTATAGAGGACTTGAAACACAGAGGTCAGGAGCCTCTAGCCCTCAAGACAGATACAGCTTATAAGTTATCTTCATATGTCCTGCTGCCACATAAGGGCCACCACTTCTACACAGCCTGCAAACAATATTTATCCATCACTGCAAGTGCCTCGGCCACATTAATGAGATACTTTCAGTAAAATGTCTCATCTCATCGTCAGAAACCGCTTAATCCTGTACAGGGCCGCGGTGAGCCAGAGCCTATCCCGGCAGACACAGGGCACAAGGCAGGGATATACCCACCATAGGACGCCAGTCCATCACCAGGCACTGAGGGCCATTTAGTCTGCAAGCCAAATAACCTATGCAGCAGCGTGTTTTTTGGACTGTGGGAGGAAACCGGAGTGCCCGACGAAAACCCATGTGGACACGGGGAGAGAGAACATGCAAACTCAACACAGAAAGGCACCCGAGGTGAGATTCGAACCCGGGACCTTCTCGCTGTGAGGCGACAGCGCTAACCACTGGGCCACCGTGCCGCCCTAGTATAACGTCCTCAATAACAAAACATTTTTTCTGACTTTAGTGCCCTCAGTCACTTCTGCCAATGCGGTGAAGGTGAGTATTACTTACTTCCTGCGTTAACGGTATATGCCAAGGTGTGTGTTATATTGTGGTTTTTCATGTCTATTTCAAAGTGTTATTCTTCTCTTGTTGGGTAAAGGCTTTCCCATACCTGGTTACAATGCGAGATAACTTCTTACCTGCTCATATATCTCGATAGCTCTTTGGTATTGTTCCAATTGCGCTGCATAGGCAGCCACCTTTAGTAAGCATTTGTTGGCCGAGCTGCAACACAACACAAATATTTGCCGTCACGTCACATGTGGATCACAATTACTGGAATTTGTTTTAACAAAACAAATCGGCAAATGCATGTTGGCAAGGAAAACGTTACCTATTAGACTCCTCCCCTTTGTAATAGTCTGCAGCCTGTTCATAATGTGCTATTGCCTGCAAGACAATACAATGCTCGCTTTGAAACAAACACACACACCTAGACATGTTCCACAATCTAAGTTTCTAAATGTTCACGTGCCACTTGTTTCAACGTTCACTGTGTCGCAGGAATCCCACATCTTAAGATTGCAAGCTCACTGGGTACTTTCTGCTGTATAATAAACACCTATCTACAATTATTCTATTTTCCACTTTGCCCTGCCGGCAATGCGGAATGGGATAGCGGTAATGAAAGCAGTTAGTCTTACCCAATGTGTTTTTTGCTTTTAAATACAAATGAAACTGTTCAAGTTCGATGAAGGAACGTGTGTTTGAAAGGGACAAACCTTTTCAATGTCGACCAGATCGGTCTCGTAAATCTCGGCGACGGTGATGTGATGCTTGGCCGCAATAGTAAATCGCCCCTGTGGAAATAGACGAGTTTATCAATACATTGTTCGCCGTACATGTGCTCACAAGTGATTAGGCAAATTAAGGTTTGTTTCCATGTTGCCTGGACATACTTACCATGTCTGTGTAGATCTCAATTGCCCGATTCATACATTTGATGGCCTCTGGAAGAACAACGTTTTTGAAAAAGTACAATTAACTTCAATCTTATACCCATTGGTTAACAGACATGCAATTCTCTGCACGCACTCTCATGAAATTACACATAGTAACTGGCTGTTTGAAACATGTGTATGTGTTTAAGGCTATATAAACGAACAACAAGTTTTACACCACGTGAAAAGATTTTTGTCAGAAGGTAGCAATACTATTTCGATGGATGTAGAAGATCATTCACACCTTGTGGGTCAGCCTTCTTGAAAGCGTTTCCCGCGTCCACAAAGTTGGTGGCTGCATCGTGTTTGCTCTGCAACTGTAGATGCAGCTTTGCCGCCTGACAAAATGCATTGCCAGCAGCTGGAAATTAGGAAATAAACACACAAGAGATTACTGAGGACATGTCTTTGCTTAGAGTGGTGTCTGCAAAGCAAAGTTACACTCCGTTAATTACAAAGATACTCGCGTCATCAACAGCAAGCTGAGTACGCTGATGCAGACATTCCGGGAGACGTGTGATGCACACTCACCACTCCAGTTCTTTGCCATCTTAAACATGTTGGCAGCGCGGGCATACATTTCACAAGCATCCTCCTGCTTTGAGGATCCACCCCTACACAGTGTGTTAACGAGAGGCAACATTACACATTAATCTAACCCGATTATGCACACTGACTGAACATTAACAGTGACTAACGGTTCACACGATCTAACATCACTTTCTGGCAGATCTACTTCCTTAAATATTAAAACCATTAAAAAATGTAGTTAAGTGCTTTTGTGGTTAGTACTTTATAGAATTGCCATTTTTTGAAGAACCTCAAGCTATTTTGTTTGTTCTGACACCGAAACTACATTACTGATTTGTGCACACACTTTATTTTAAATGACTCCAGAGTGAATGTTAACGTGCGTGATATTTTCATATCTTTGTCATATATATCTTCATATAGCACACGTTCTCCCCGTACCCGGGTTTTCGCCGGGTACTCCGTTTTCCTCCCACAGTCCAAAAAAAACATGCTGCTGCAAGGTTAATTGGCTTGCAGACTAAATTGCCCGCAGTGCCCGGTGATGGACTGGCGTCCCATCGTGGGTATATTCCTGCCTTGCGCCCTGTGTCTGACGGGATAGGCTCCGGCTCACCGCGACCCTGTACAGGACTAAGCGGTGTCTGACAATGAGATGAGACGCGTTAACATTCATATTGACCAGGAGCCACCATGAGTTGAGACAAGGCAAGTGCTACTACGTTGGCACGGCACTAGTCATTTAAAGGCGCAGCACAAAGTCAGCTGATGTCAACACAATGCACTTCCTGTCTACTAAACCTATTACACAGGACAAACGTAAGCACAGTGCAGGAACTATTAACTAGAGTAGCCTAAACAAGAGAGAAACTAAATCATGTTTAATAGATGCTGCGTTTCATACATAAAGCCAAACAGGCCCATTCATCATTAAATAGTGGCAAGTACATAAACAAGTACATATGAAACCTCGAGATAAATGTACGGTTTTTAAGCCTCTTTTGGGTACACGTCTCAAAAAAACCCTTCACCGTATCAACCAAAAAGCTTTGATGAGCCACTGCTGTCAATAAACAGGCCTCAGGCCCAGACTGAAGCATTTTTAAACCTGTACAGATATCTGAACTGATCCATGGGCAAATGGGGCGGCAGCGCTTTCTCCTGAGTTCCATCTCGAAAGAGATCTGATGTTTTAAAATAATGTCGCTATCCGATTGTCAATAAACGTTTCACTTGATGCAACCATATAATTACAGCCGCTGGGAGTCAACAATGACGTGTCACCGACTTCAACGATGGGCCACCACAAACACCAACATTTGACCATCACTGCCCACGGTGTTCAGTCATCATTCAGCTCAATATTGACCCATGAACGGCCCACGGTTGGGCCAACTCGGCCACATTTTTTTATAGATGCCCCTTGCACCCAGTCAACATGATGGGACTTTGGGTCAACGCTGGGGTCACCAGGTCAACATTTGTCCACCGGTCGCAGCCACGTGCCAACGCTGGCCAAACGCTCAGCGTTTACGTGAAACGAGGGCTGCGTTTCAACGCTGCCATTAAACAGCAATTATCCGTACAGCGGCTTTGCCCAATGCTCGTTAATCACGGTGCGGCACTGCGACACCGCCAGCGAGGGCCGCTGTCATCGGAATCCATCGATTTCTATCTCCCCCCNNNNTCCAGACGAGAGCCCCCCCCCCCCCATGTAAAGTAACATCACACAGGGCAGATGATGTGGATTAACATGACGGAGAGTGAGCGGACAGACGATGACAAAGTCGGCTCGGACAGACCCGCGTGAGACCCACATCGCGATGGACACCGTGAAGAAGCAGTTTTTTTTTAATCATTACCCGAAAAGGCCTCCGAAGAACGACTGCGACGACCGCAGTTTCTTCTCGGCGTCCGCCATCAGCTGCATGGCTTCCTTCTCCTTACCGCTGTTGTCCATCTTCGCTTCGTCTCCAACCGGCGACGCGTGTCCCCGTCTCCGACTGTCTCACGATCGAGAGTCGAGACACGGCTCCGCGAGACGCCTCTCTTGTGTCTGATTTCCCTCTCCTCTCTCTCCTCTCTCTCCGGCAGCTCGGCGAGGACGCCTTCTTATCCTCCTCCTGCTGCTGCTGCTGCTCTCCCCCTCCCCGACAGGAAGACTCAGCGGTGATGACGCGAGATGCGGGCGCCCGGCGACTCCGAGCGCCCTCTTTGTACGGGGGGAGACAGGGGAGAACCACGGGACGTCCCGTCCGTGTCCCTTTAATTAAAGGCACCCGGGTATGAGAGCGGCCGTGGCGTCGGTTGTGCCTTCAATTAAGAGTCGCAGAGCAGGGGCGAGTGGTGGGGGAGCGTCCTGTCCCTTTAATTAAAGGCGCAGGGTTGTATAAGAAGCGTGCTCTTGTCTCTTTTAAAGCCCACTGTAACGCCATATTACCCCCTCGAAACATGCTTTTAGAGTTCGTCTAATTATAGACAAAGGGTATTGGACGAGGGAGATCCCATCAGTGTCTCTTGAAAGGCGCAGGGTATGGAAGAATAGTCTCTGCACAGAGTCCATTTTATAGTAGTAATTGCATTTATAGAGCGCTTTTCACCCGAGGGTCACAAAGCGCTGCACAGGGCTGCGGAGAGAACGGCGCGCCAACAGCAACGACAGAGAACGAAAAATCAGCAAACAACGTTTAGGAGTTGTTTTGTTTGTTTACAAATCCGAGCTGTGCAGAGAACGCCACGTCCACCACAACATCAGAACAGTTCAGCTCAAAGTCAAACAGTAACGATGAACCATAGGACATAAAGCCAGCAATATTTTTTTTTCTAAAAAAAATAAGACTGATGAAAGCGGCAGGCTGTGTGAAGCGAGCAGCCTATCGCTGGTGTCCCTTCAATGCAAGCTGCGGGGTAGGAGGGACAGCGTGCCACGTGCAAGGCGCCGGCTGTCTCATGGCGTGGCCTGCGTTCCAAACACACAAGACCAACACGTGGCGGCGCGTGCGGCGTGACGTCATCGCGCCGGATGGCGGCGTGACGTTGGCACGTTGCGTTTACTCCTCCTCCATGTTGGTAGGGGAGTAGGGGAGTGCACGTTAGAGCTCTGTGGTTGTGAGTTATTTGTCCTCGTTGCTGCTAATAACGCGGTGGTGGCCCAGCGGGTAGCGCTGTCGCCTCCTCCTCACTGCGAGAAGGCCCCGGGTTCGAATCTCGGCTCGGGCGTGGAGTTTGCGAGGTTCTCTCCCCCGTGTCCGCGTGGGTTTTCGTCAGGCACTCCGGTTTCCTCCCACAGTCCAAAAAACATTTGACTGTATACGTTAATTGGCTCGCAGACTAAATTGCCCGCAGTGCCCGGTGATGGACTGGCGTCCCATCGTGGGTATATCCCTGCCTTGCGCCCTGTGTCTGCCGGGATAGGCTCCGGCTCACCGCGACCCTGTATAGGACTAAGCAGTTTCTGACAGTGAGATGAGATGAGACAAAAAGTTAACTCCCCGAGTCGCATCAATATACTTTGGCCACAAAGTTATGATCATCATCATTAGTGACACCCGTGCCTTTGGACGGTGGGAGGAAACCGGACTACCCAGTGACAACCCACGCAGACACACAAACTCCATACAGAAAGGCTCACCTTAGTCATGTACCTTGTACATGACTATGCGGTTTCTCACAATGAGATGAGACAATGAGATGAGATGAAACAATGAGATGAGACAATGAGATGCGACAATGAGATGAGATGAGACGATGAGATGAGACGATGAAATGAGACAATGAGATGAGACAATGAGATGAGACAATGAGATGAGATGAGACGATGAGATGAGACAATGAGATGATTGTATGTGTTGTTGTTGTTATTGTTGTGTTGGTCGTTCAGACGTTTGTTGTCTCGCAGGAATCCCACATCTAGAGCTTGCAAGCTCTAGTCAAGTCAGAAACAGCCGTTGCTTTACCAGATGTTATAAATATATATACCATTTTCTCGGCAGGTTTGTGCATCGCTTTGTGACCCTCGGGTGAAAAGCGCTCTAGAAATACAATAATTATTATATTTAATGGCATTCTTCGACTAATTTTCAGTTTTAGCACTGGTGGTGGATCTGATTAGTCAATTAATCGAACTAGAATCGATTAATTACCCTGGCTCGATTAATCGTCCTTGCTCCAGAATCTATAACAAACCGAATAATGAATAAATAGTCCTGGTTTCTAAGTATTTGCAGCACATGTGCATTCATTCTTGATTAGCAGCGACAGAAACCTGCACAGGTCAACGGACCCAAGCAAACGCAAGCCGCGAGCCAGGGCTGTGCCCCTAGTGGGACGCCAGTCCATCACGTGGCAAGGTGGGGCAATGTTGACAGCAGCGTGTCTGGTGGGCGGGCACTCTGCTACTGTGCGAGCGAGGCGAATCTGCAGCCGAATGTAGCCGCCGCCGAATCAGCGGCCAAGTCCTCCCCAACGCCCGGCACCAGCACGGCGATGGCAGCAACAGCAGCGCGCTTGGTGTTGCGGCCACTTGCTTCGCTGTGCGGCCGCGGCGGCGGCGGTCGCCTGGCTTCCTCCTCCTCCTCCTCTTCCTGCTGCCTGCGTCTCCCTGCCACCACGCCGCCGGGCAGGGGCCGCCACGGCGGTCGGCCGAGCAGCAGCTACAGCACCACCTCCTCCGGCTGCTGCTGCTGCCGCCTGCGTCTCCCTGCCACCACGCCGCCGTGCAGGGGCCGCCACGGCGGGGCGGCGAGCAGCAGCTACAGCAGCGACAGCAGCAGCGGCGGCGGTAGCAGCAGCAGCTACAGCAGCGACAGCAGCAGCGGCGGCGGCAGCAGCAGCAGCCGTCTGTACGCCCACGTCAGAGACGGATACTCGGACAAACCGGAGCTCGACATGGAGCACGTGTGCGGCCACAGCGAGGCGTGGATGAGCAGCGTGGAGGCGCGCAAGG
>JAZEWT010000013.1:2212966-2225069 GCA_036362905.1 Mordacia mordax
AGCCGGTTGTGTGCGTGCGTGTTTCGCGTTCGTGTTAAGCACGTGAAGTATGGCACACGATCAAATACTCCCGACACACGCGCACGTGTGCGCTCGTGTGTGTGTGTGTGTTTGTGTACAGTTGGGTGTAGGGAGAGGCGCTCGCTAACGGCACTTGACCCTACAGCCTGTTGCGGCTATGCGGGGGATCTTTGTCTCGGGGGAGAGGTGGTGTAGTGGTTAGAGCGCTGCGCTACAAATCACTCGAGTCTGAATCCCATTCACGGCCAACGCTGCTGTCAATTTTCTGAACCGGCTTTAGGCCTCCCCTAGGTTGATTCAGCCGCAAATGAATAGCTTTGCGCAGTATGTAAACACCGTCACTAGGGAGACAAAGGCGGTCGGGTGTGGTGCTGACCAACAACCCACGTATGTTGTGCTCACCTTCATAGATGCTCGCTAACAGTACCTGCCCCAACAGTCTGTCAGTATATATGAGCACTGTCTATATACGCGGACAACAGTGAAATGCAACCATATGCTGATATGACCGGAAAATCATCCAGACTGAATAATTAGTCAAATGTGTGATAGATTTGAACAATGCAACTTCTACCATAATAATAATATATTTTCTTACAAATGTTTATTCACAAAGCCACGTGTTCATTTACCCACACATAACCCAGGCAGTGTAAGTCCAATTGTCAACAAGGCGTTTCTCCTTTTAAAAGCCAAAAAACGAAAAGTCAATTACTGAATCAACATTATCAACTTAATCCTGTACAGGGTGGAGGGGGCGCAAGGCAGGGCTATACCCATCATGTGATACCAGTACATCGCAGGGCACTGGGAGCAATTTACTCAACAGGCCAATTAACCGAGACGGCAGCGTGTCTTTGGACGGTGGGAGGAAACTGGAGTGTCCGGTAAAAACCCACGCGGGTACGGGAGGAGAGAGAGAGAACATGCAAACGACACACTGAAAGGTACCCGAGCCGAGACTCGAACCGGGGAGTTCTTGCTGTGAGGCATCAGCGCTTCTCACTGCGCCGCCTCGCCGCTCCCATTTCTGAATCTCGCAGAGTAATAATACGGCCCCGCGCGTCCTATATTGGTCACCGATAACATTGTTCATATGACTCAGTGGCTCTCTATCTGCAGCAGGAATGTTTCCTCTCACATATGCTCGGCATTGAGATCATGTGCCACGCGACTGCTGAACTTAAATTTTTAATTCGCAAGGCTGCAATTTAGGCAAATAAACTACGGACAATTTTGTTAACATATGTATCTTCTTCACTATATCTACCCGCTTAGTCCTGTAGAGGGTCGGGGTGAGCCACAGCCTATCCCGGCAGATACGAGGCACAATCAGGGTTGTAACCAGTCCATCACAGGGCATCACTGTGCACTGGAGAGATTTTTTTTTTTGGCAGCATTCCTTAAGCAGCAGCATGTCTTTAAACGTTTGGGAGGAAACCGGAGTACCCAGTAAAACCATACGCAGACACGGGGTGAACGTGCGAACCCGGTGCACAGAGGCACCCGAGGTGGGGAATTGAACCCTTCTTGCGCTGAGTCGGCGACGCATCTATTTGTGTGCCGTGTGTGCAGTCATTGGTGGCCGGGATGTCACCACCGAATCTCAACACTCGCCACGGGTTTCAGCGCGGACTCAGAGTCAGGATCTGAGCTTTAGAAGGGACCGCTGAGCCGTGTAGCTCTCTTTTTAACAGTTGTCCAGCGGGGGTGGGTAAGCAAGTTAGTGGATTATGTGGGCTATTCCAAGGATGGGACGCCACTTCATCACAAGGCATCGGAGGCAATTTAGTCAAGTCATTTAACCATGCAGACAAAGCTGTATTACATAGCTACACCTTAACATACAAGTTTTTCACATACTTTCTTTAAAAAGTAGAAACATATATTTTGTGTGTGAAATCGTATTTAATTCAACATATGCCGTGGCCAATCATTCACGTCGAATGGTCTTGATGTATAATTCATGGTGCAGTCAATGGTCCAGTAATGACATTTAACATTCTGTGGCTTTGTTGGAATGCACAGAAATCACTGCTGCTCTGTGCAAGACGGCCTTGGATGTGTGCGTGCTTTTTCTCGTTCTTGCTGCGGGGATTTTTTTTTCTCCTCTCTGCAAGATAACCATTTGAAACGCGCAATGTGTTTGCACATCAGAAAAGAGGAATTCCATGTTGTCCAAACAATCAAGGCCCCCGTTGGCTTTGTGAGCGTTTTGGCTCCGCTGAAGGCCCAAAGAGGCAATGCCTCTTGAGCCCAGCTGCACCGGATACCACAACGGGTGCCTGCAAGGTCACGGTTTGAAATTCTTCATTAATGGAATGGTACAAACTGTGACGCACCGCTTGCTCGCATGTTAAACACAACAACCCACCGGCTGATAACAATAACAATGGTGAGGGTGATGATGGCTCACAAGCTCTGGAAAGGCTCAGCTGAGTCTCGAGACATCTTCTGAAGAGCTCTGATTCACTGAGCGTGTCGCTCGTCCCTTATCGCCGAAGAGATGGGGCAATGCAAGCAGTGCGAGTACAGGAGTTAGGAGGATTTGAAATACAGCAGACTCTTTGGAGATGTTTAAGGCTTGTGGAAGCCTTCATCCAAGAGTCATGGTCATGGCTGAGGATGATGATGATGTGGCAAGAAACCAGAGCACCTAGGAAAATCCCATGCATGCCCCGGAGATAATGCTAAATAAATCTATATAGCGTAGCATCCTACTTCCTGTGCAACCCCCTCACTGTTCTTGGAGGTGGCAGTCTGGTGCACACAGCTAAACTCTGCATGAGCCATCAACTCCCTTGTGCAAAGTTCCGCCTTACCGCAACTGGCACTGTGCGTGCCCTTCTCGGGACACGATAACTGCACTAAGTGACCTTTAGTGATTTACGCGTAACGCCAGAATCAACCTTGTGCGACACTCGCATTGTTACCAGTGCGGCACTGATGCAATCATCGACATTATCGCCATCGTCAGGCCTGATCAATCAACCACTTGATGAAGGCCTCCCTATGCTAACGCCATCCCTCACGGTTTAGCGATGCGACAATCCATCTCACTACGTTACGTTAGCCAATCGCATCACTCCATCTCTGCGGTGGACATCCATCCCCACGGGGGCCCCTCCCGTCGGTCCCATCCATCGACGATCACTCCTTCTCGCAAAGCGATTTTCACCAAGTGGAGCGACCTTTCAGAAATCCACCGTGAGAGTCTCCGATTCGCATGCGTCGAACGACGAACGTGTTCGAGAATTGCTCTCAAGAGCTGCGCTTTCGCGATAGCCGTGTCGAGCGTTCTTCCTCTCCCCTTTGCGACGTTTCGCCGCCCTCGTTGGTAGAGCCCGACAGTGCTCTACCAGTCAATGTCGAGATCTTGTAGCGGGGTGAGGCGGTGGCGGACTGTGGCATCAATCGAGCCGCTCAGTCTGAAGGACATCAGTGCGATTCCTGGCTCGAGTGCCTTTCTGCGTGTGTGTGCAGTTTGTGCGCTCTGTGAATTTACTATTAATCCGATCATCATCATCAATCATCAATACCCGCTTAATCCTGTGCAGGGTCGCGAGGGACTGGAGTCTCCATCTCGGCAGACAGATGGCGCAAGAAGGGGTACACCCAGGATGCGACGCCAGTACATCGCAAAGCACTCAGGGCAATTTATTCAGCATCGTGCCATCGGACGGTGGGAGGAAACCGGAATACCCGGCGAAAATCCACGTGACCACGGGGAGAACCGGCAAACTCCACACACCCGAGCCGGGAATCGAACCCGGGGCCTTCTTGCTGTCAGGCGACAGCGCTACCCACTGCGCCACCGCACCACCCTATTCATTCAATCACGTCTTTATAAACGGAGGACACAGTCTTGCTGCCTTCCCCCTCCGCATCCTCTCCCCGGGTTCTCCCCGTGCCTCCGCGCCGTTCTCTGTCTCCGAGAGCAAACGAGAAGAGCGCGGCGCGTTATCCGCGGCACGTTATTATTATTATTATATCATTATTATTATTATTATCATCATCATTCGCAAGGACAGCCGGTCCGATGAAAGTGCGGCGGGCCCGGCAGCTGCCGCCGCCGCCGCTGTCGCCGCTGAGCTTTAATGTTTAATCCATCCCCGTCAGTCTCTGCGGCCAGACGCTGGGACGCAAAGGGGCCACAGCGCCTAACAGAAGGCGAAACAAAAAAAAAACATTTAAATCGCGTGAATGGCGAGGATTGTTATAAGAATGTTAGCCGTGGCTCGGGAGCGAATCCGCCCACGGTATCTAGCAAGGGCAAGCACACGACCGCCTTTGTTAAGCTTCCCTTAAAGGTCTCTCGTCGAGAGGATGGGCCACCGAGGGCCCGTAAGCCGCAAGCGGCGCTTCCAGAGGCGAAAGTAACTTTCTTTCCGGTACGGTCCGCTCTGCCACCGCTCAGTGTTTGTTTTGCGTTTCCCTTTCCGTGTGGAGTTTGCGAGTTTCTCTCTCTCCCTCTCTCTCTCTCTGTCCGTCTCTCCCCGGGTTCGCTAATCGCGACACCAAACAACTCCCCGCCATATGTATATTAGCGTGTAAAGATACACTCTGCTATACAACACCACTTGGGAAATTAATAGACCAAGTTTTTCACTGCAGCAGCAAATGTGGTATTAACTGAAAGGCGCTGAAGTTTAAATTACATATATTGTAGACTGGAGCGTCTATTGGGGGCACCCAGTGTATAGACGAGTGGTGAATCTCTGCTCGGAGAATTAGAACTGCTGACAGCCGTACATGAGGCTTCTCTGGGACGCGTGACAGGAAGGCACGACGACAGTGGCAGTCAGTCAGTTGGTTTCTATTTCAGCTGGCAGGAACCGTTGTCCAGAGGGGAAGGGGAAGCAAGTTACAACATCTCAAGGCACCGGGAGCAATGTAGTCAGGACAATTAACCGTGGCGGCGTCTCTTTGGACTGTGGAATGAAACCAGAGTTCCCGGCGAAATCCCACGCAGACACGGAGAGAGAACGCAACAAAAACACATGAAGGCACCTGAGTGGGGAACCGAACCCGGATTATTCTTGCTGCGAGGCGACAGCGCTGCTCAATGCGCCATTGCGCCGCCCAGGGGAGACGTTAGGCGCTTAACGGCACAATGGTGCTCAGCGGAGTCTCAGTTGTAATCAGAGCCGGGCTACTACAACATTCACAGAATGATAGCTGTGTGATTACATTGTGTGCTGATGCATTATGCCTTTGTGAGTCACTTTATCAGAAAATTGCGCAGAGCCAGCTCGTGAACTTCATAGAGCCAGCAGTTTCAGGGGTCTGTCTCTCAAAAGGATATGAATTGAGTCGCTACTCTCAATCGCCGTTTCAGTTATAATTCCAGCCTCTTGCTTCAGGGAACAGTGAGTGTCAGCTCGTTGTACACATGACCTCGTACGTAGACCCATAGATTCGCAGAGAAACCCACAGACTCACAAGACCAATAGATTCGCACGGAGACTTATAGATCTGCATCGAGACCTATAGACTGACACAGAGCCATACACGAAAACAGAGCAAACGTAGACTCACACAAAGACCCATAGACTCACACATAGATAAACATAGATGCAGAGATCCATATACTCACACAGAGACCTACAGACTCACACAGAGACCCACAGACTCACACAGAGACCCACAGACTCACACAGAGACCCAGACTCACACAGAAACTCGCAGCCTTGCTGTGTTCCCACTGTTCACTGTGGTTCACCACAGTCACAGTTGTTGGGAATGGGTTTTCTTTTCATCTCACTACGCGAAGAGAAAGTTTTCTGCACCTGTCATGGCCAGATCGGATCCAGTGCAAGTTAGTTCACTGCACGCAGGGCAGATGGCCTCTCGGCGTGACCACGCACTCTGCACATTTCCCCGCTCGTTTACATTCAGAGCGGCGCTAGAGCGAGCTCCTCAAGCTGCTGTCTGTCGCTCGACCGTTGAATAGAAGCCTGCGCGCGGCGTGGGCATTGCTCAGGAATCACCAATGCGCCGCTCGGAGCGACAGTGTGTTGGTGAACGGGGTGCGGGGGGGAGGAGGAGGAGCGGGGGGGGGCAGGGAATGGGTGATAGGGTTGGGGGGCGGACTCGTCCCGCTGCGGATATCACTCACCACTGGTGTTAGCCGTCGCCGGGAATGAGCTCAGGCCACCACGCTGTCTGATAACAGTGGCAGGCGCTTAACACAGTACTCACGGGCTGTACGCACAGGTCAACACGGAGGCGTGTACCCCGATTGCACACGGGGAACCTGGAGTGTCGGCTTGAAGTGATAGAACCCCATTCAGAATGCTTTTGTACGGAATTCATTGAAAATCCTCGCAGATCCTTGAGCGTATGCTGCATGGCAGGTAGGGATGCTGGCTTGACACAGAAAGACGGCTGTCTCATAAATGATTAAATTCGGCGGGTGAAACGTGTGTTCACGCACTGCATCGTTGTGTGCAGCCTGTGTGTCGTAAGCGATGGATGGATAGAGAGATTCTAAGTTTGTGCATCCCCCAAGGATCCCGGGATTGGAGGGGAGGGCGTGCGGGGCCTCTATACGCTAGGGATCTGCGGGTAGAGATCGGGAGGGAGGGAGTCAGCTGCCACGCGGTCTCTGCTTTAAAATCTCTAATGAACCTACGACCACTCGCAGCTGTGCCTGCCATTGCCTCTACCTGCCAAGCGAGGGAGGGACGTAGATATAATGTTGGCTGTGTGGATGGACGGCAGGGAGGCTGGACGAAGGACTGGGGAGAGGAACAGGAGGACCGGCCATTAATGATGCTGGCTGGCCGGCCCACTGGGGCCCCGAATCATAAATTCATTTTTGGCCTCTTATCTTTTATAACGAAGAAAAAACTGGAAGAGATGCGGACAAGAGCCGCTGTCAGTCATGTTTGTGAAATCTCGTGTACGGTACAGGCTGAATCACCTACAAAAAACCGTTATTGTTGCTGATTATCCATTCTTATGTCGTTGTGAAATCTTGTGCGCGGTCGAGGCCGCATCATTATAAGCGATAAACAAGCAGTGATGGATGCGAAATGTGGAGAGGAGATCGGGATCCGTGGAGGTGAGGGACACAGATGACGCAGAAATGCAGTTCAGCGAAAGAGATGCAGTCGACAGCGGCAGATGTAATGAGATGCGGGAGGCGAGAGCTGCAGACCATTTAATTATTGTTAATTGACTTTTTTCGTTTAGCTCTGAATTCGAACTGCTGGTGGGGGGGGGGGGCGGTGGTACAATGAGTAGCGCTGCCGCCACACAGAAGAAAAAAACCATCCCCAGTTCGATTCCTAGCTCAGGTACCTTTCTGTATGACTTTTGAATGTTCTCCCTGTGTCCGCATGCGTTTTGACGCGGTACTGCAGTTTCCTCCCACAGTGCAAAGACACACTTCCTGCGTTAATTGGCCAGCTGACTAAACGTCCCTCAGTGACCTGCAAGGGACCAGGGTCACATCTTAGATGGTACCCCGTCTTGTGCCCTGTGTCTGCAGGCATAATCTCCAGGTTCACCGCGACCTCTGCAGGATTAAGCTGGACTGATAATCTCATCTCATTGTCAGAACCGTTTAATCCTGTACAGGGTGGCGGTGAGCCGGAGCCTATCCCGGCAGATACAGGGCGCAAGGCAGGGATATACCCACGATGGGACACCAGTCCATCACCGGGCACTGAGGGCAATTTAGTCTGTAAGCCAATTAATCTATGCAGCAGCATATTTTTTGGACTGTGGGAGGAACCGGAGTGCCTGGTGGAAACCCACGCGGACACGGGGAGAGAACATGCAAAGTCCACACAGAAAGGCACCCGAGCCGAGATTCGAACCCGGGACCTTCTTGCTGTGAGGCGACAGCGCTACCCACTGGGCCACCGTGCCGCCCTGGACTGATAATGAATGAATGGAATCGAGCTGATGATGCTCGATGGGTGTTCTCTCGGGAGAGCCGTATCGAGCGCTCCTCTTTTATTCTTCGCGGCAGATGCCTGATCGTGCCTCCGACGTGGGAGGCGAAGCGTCGCGGAACAGAGTGGAGGAGCACTCGACACGGCCATCCGGAAAGAACTGCTACGGAGAGCAATTCTCATCCATCGAACCGTGACGAAGCCACATCATTACGATCGTTGCCTCCCTTGCTGTTGCTTTGTCCATGAATTCGGGGAGCCCTTGAGCTACTCAGGGAGGGGGCCCCGTACGCTTTTGCCTTTTTCCCCGCTTAAGATGTCCTGCCGCAGAGTGGTGAGCGAGGAGGCGGCGAGAGGAGCCGCGTCGCGCGCCTGCTCCGCTGCAGGCGCGACACGGCCCGCCGCCGCCGGCGGCGATGCGTTATTAACGAGAGTGTGGAGAGAGGCGAGCCGTGCGCACAGAGACAAAAGGCAAGGGCTCAGAGCCGAGAGTGGAGCCGCCGGTCATGCTTGAGAAGAAATGTGACAACAGCGGTGGCCTTGTGAATTACGGCTTGAAAAGGAGCAGGTGTCGCCTCGATTGTGTCCACGTGTGCGCTCAGCTTCGACAAGAGAACACGCGCTCACGCTTCGATGGGTAGCAACTTAACATGACTAGTACGCAGACTCCGGGAAATGTTGCCGCGGGCTTACAGCGTGGTTGCCTTCCCCCTACTCCGCCTTCTTGCGGCACCTCGCGCCTCTGCGCAGTCCTCCTGTTTCTTCGAGAGTGAACAGAGCGTTATAAGTGGTCATTATTATAATTATCTGCTTACTGGTTTGTCGCGCGTGTGCGTAAGAAACGGTGTCCACACATCCACACGGTTTGGTTAAATCCCGCTTTGCGATTCACTGTTGACTCGTGGTCTCTTCCTACGCACTAGCCAGTGTCAGGGGGGAGGGGAGGGGGCGGTTGTCATTGTATTTTGCCCTGGGCCCCAATATCACCAAGACCGCCCCTGGTCCCACGAACGCGTCAGTCATGGGGTTTTTGTTGATCATACTTCACCGCGTAAGTAATTCTAGCTTCAATTAGAGGGTGAGTTGTGCAAAATAATTGTTTGTTAATGATCAGGAGACACGCGACAGATGCTGGGCGCCTAGCAGTTTGATTACTCATTATGCGATCACTCTCATCTCATTGTCAGGAACAGCTTAGTCCTGTACAGGGTCGCGGTGAGCCGGAACCTATCCCGGCAGATACAGGGCGCAAGGCAAGGATATAACCACGATGGGACGCCAGTCCATCGCCGGGCACTGTGGGCAATTTAGTCTGCATGCTATTTAACCTATGCAGCAGCATGTTTTTTTGGACTGTGGGAGGAAACTGGAGTGCCTGGCGAAAACCCACGCGGACACGGGGAGAGAACATGCAAACTCCCACACAGAAAGGCACCCGAGCCGAGATTCGAACCCAGGTATTCTTGCTGTGAGACGACAGCGCTACCCACTGGGCCACCGTGCCGCCCATCACTCATTATGCGAACACTCATATACCGTACGGTATATACAATTGATGGACTGCGAATGATGCTCCTTTATCTAATCCCAAAATGGTAAATTGAGATGCATCTGGGCCCTGCATCTGTTCGTATAGGCTGGTGATACATATGCTTTGCTGTGGCACCTCGGGGTGTGTATAGGTGCTGGCTGGACTGTGACATCACGTGATTGTGACAGATGGCGATCCCTTGGGGGGAGGGGGGTGCAGCGCTTCGTGCAGCGGTGGATCGACCATGGCGGATGAAGATGATGTCTCACCGTGCTTTGTGTGGCCCTCGGGTGAACAGCTGTCTATAATGCAATTATTATTATTATTATTATATCCTCGGCATGCCGTGCGCACCACAGTGAGTCGCACATCTGTCTCACTGGGGATTTGTTCGAAGATCGGATATGCGAACGTCTAATTTCGAAAATTACGGACCATGTGCTTGATCGTCACCGAAGAGTGACATGTTCATCGCACGCACGTGTTCTACGCGTTCCCGTTTCTCCGTTCTTCCCTCGTGTATGCGAAGAGAGCGTCCGCACGCACATCCCTATTGTTCCGCTCCTTCCTATTGTATCTCAAGGCTACGTCGAGAGACGCGTCAGCCATAGTCCTCGCCACCGCATCCGTAACAATGAATCCACGGTTACGTCATTCATTCCAGGCATTAATTATGTCACCGCTCGGCGCGCGAGGGTTTGTCTTTGTAATGACGAGGGGGGGATGGGACAGGGAGAGACGGAGGGAGGTGCTGATGTTGATCGAGAGTGAGCGGGAGAATATTTTAGGCTCTATCGTTTTGGGAGTACCTTGCTACGAGTGTGGTGCGGTGGGGGCAGGGCATGGCTGCGGGAGTGGGGAGCGGCTGCGCTTGAGGGCAGGTTGTTGAGACGGCGCTCTGGGATCCGCTGCTCTACTGGAGCGTTTTATTGCAAAGAAAACCTATTGATTCTCTCCCCCCCCCGCCCGCTCCCTCTGTCCCCCCCCCCTCTCCTCCCAGTCCTCCTTTGTCTCGGTGTTACTCAGAGCAGCGGCTCCTCGGTGCGCCCCTCGTGTCTCGGCGAGAGGCGCTTTGTAGCGGTAATTAATGCGCCCGTGGGTTTCTAGCGCGAGGTGCGCCTGCGAGTGGATGACGCGGCGCACAACTACCGCCGCTCAGGAGACAAAGGCATCCAGGCGTGGTGCTGGCCACCCACCCCCTTGTTCGTCCTGCTGGCCTTTGTAGGTGCTACTCGCTAACGGCACTTGACCTCACATTCGGTCCATGCTATTGATCTATTTGTAGTTATTGGTACTCGCTAACTACACTTACCCCAACACCTTGTTAAGGCTATACGACGCTTTGTCTTTGTGGATGGGCGGGGTGAATAGGAGCGGTGGCGCAGCGGTTGGCGCGCTCGTGGTACGAACATTTCCCACCCAGCTCACGGAACCCAACACCAGTGACGATTGTCTGAACCGACCCTCGACCTCCGCGAGGTCAACTCAGCCTCAAATGAGTACCTTGTGCAATGTGTAAAAAAATCGCCACTCGAGAGAGACAAAAGTGGCCAGGCGTGGTGCTGGGCCACCCACCCCCTCCTGTGCTGTGCTGGCCTTCATAGTGCCTCGCCAATGGAACTTGTCCCAACGGCGTGTTAAGTCTATACGGGAAATCTTTGTCATGTTTTTTTTGATGGGGGAGGCGTCTCTGTCTCATCGTGCGAGCGTTAGTTCGCGAGCCTCACCTCTGGAAGAGCGAGACGGAACCTCTTATCTCATCTCATTATCTGAAACCGCTTAGTCCTATACAGNNNNCTCCACACAGAAAGGCACCGAGACGGAACAAAAGGGCCTGTCAATCAACGCATTTCGATATGGACCTCTGTCATGTCTGTTCCGAAATGCGACCTAACCTGCAGACCTCTTTAATGCCTATGACAGTGTAGGAGTCCATTCATGTGCGTGCGTGTGTTCTGTCATTGCGCGGAGCGGTGGCGCAGCGGTTAGCGCGCTGGGCTACAAAACCCGGCCACCCGAGTTCGAATCCCGCTCACGGCGAACGCCGGTGACGATTTTCTGAACCGGTCCTGGGCCTCCCCTATGTCGACTCAGCCTCAAATGAGTATCTCGTGCAGTGTGACAACATTACCACTAGAGATACAAAGGCGGCCGAGCGTGGTGCTAGTCACCTACCTGTTCGTGTGCCGTGTCGACCTTCATAGGTGTTCGCGAACGGCACTTGACCCTCCAGTCTGTGAAGGCTATACGGGGAATCTTTGTCTCTCATACGCGCGTGGGGAGCGGCAATGGACCGATCAACCCTCTGCACTCTGACTTTATCCACACGAGTTCGATTCCCGCTCTCGGCCAACACCGGTGACAGTTATGTGAACCGGCCTTGGGCTTCCACTAGGTCGACTCAGCCTAAATCGAGAACCGAATGCGATGTCTAAGCATCGTCGCTAGGGATACAAATGCGGCAGGGTGTAGTGCTGGCCTCCCATCCCCTCGTGTGCCGTCCAGGCTTTCATAGGTGCTAGCTAACAGTACTTACCCCAACAGTCTGTTATGGCTAACAATGTGACCTTTGAATTGATAATATGATGTAGTCTGTGGGCGGCACGGTGGCCCAGTGGTTAGCGCTGACGCCTCACAGCAAGAAGGT
>JAZEWT010000013.1:2259470-2273448 GCA_036362905.1 Mordacia mordax
TGTGTTGCCACCTTTGGGAATTTCCAGCACCGTGGACAGCTCACTCTCCACCAGATTTGTCTTTTCATACACATTCAACATAAGAGCCCTGCCGGATAATGAAACCATCAAATAAGCTACATATCTATTTTTTTTTATATTTTTCTTACGGGTTATAATAATTATTTAACGACACACGGTGACGCGCATTGTATTTACAAAACCTCTGAACCTTATCCAGACTACCTGCTCAAAAGAACTGAATGTTTGGTCATTTTGTCACCAATGGAGAAATAAGGCTTTTGTTTTTTTGTTCTTGCAATGCTTTTGCTGGGCACCTCTGTGTGTTGTTCATTCTATTTATTTCCAGCCTTACTTTTATTTCCTGCTGTGATGGGATTTCTTATCGTTTACACGTTTGAGAGATATATATATGCATTTTAAATGCATATTTTCAGCCCCATGTACATGGTGTTGGTCATTGGCCTTGTGCTATCATACTTCACTATGCTGGTCAGTGCGAGTCGGTGAAGAGGGTGCATTTAGAGTTGCCACTTCGGAGGCACAAATAACAGGGCCATGCTATGCATTGGGTGAACAGAACAAAAGAGAGAGAAAATGATTTTACGTGTCACTGACAAAGAACACAAATGTTGAATTGTTCAGTGAAAATGTAAACATTTCCCTGGACCAGCTGCCTTAATGTGGAGGACAATCATGGCATAGGCAGGACAAATGGCAAGCGTCGGTGCAGGGCACCGGTCCAAACATCACCAACCACTGACGTTAGCCGTGACTGCCAACTCACCTCGTGTGTTGGGGCACATAGAGCAGCGTACTAACCACCATCATTTCGGTCATAAGTAAAAATATAAGCTGTCCACAATTTCATATTAAAATAATTGGTCCCATAATTATATTGTCAGCATTTTTACGTTTAAAATATATATATATGCTGTAATACTCCAAGATAAGAAATTCATGAAAGAAAAATATTACGTCTCAAAGATGCCTCTCAACTCCGAACTGGAGCAATAAGTCTACATGTTAATCATTTATTTATTGCATAAGACCAGCCTCTGGCACACGTATTTGCTGCATCACCAACTTTACACACGTTTACAAAATTCAACTTTACCATATATTTTGTCGGAAAGGAAACAACGTTTCACCCGACCGCCCTTCATGGCAAAGAAGTGTGTGCATATCGAATGTTTGTGCGCTTTGTGAAGGCGCTTTAAAAATGCATATATTATTATTATATACCCTTAAACATAATTCGTAGACAAAACCCCTAAAATGTGTACTTGACACAATCAGAAGACTCTTCAAATCCTGCCCAGGTGTTTAGTCAGTCTGTAAACCCTCCAGGGTCAGTAGAATAATCACAACTTTGTGCGATATTGGGTCGTCCTGCTGTCGAGTCTGGAATCCCACCGTGGCATTAATAAATGTCCACCACTGCCTCCGGGGCATCAACCGACTTGAGCCCGAACGCCTTTATCTATGGAACAGGGGGACACAACTAAGTTCACCTTTTAGCCGCGTTACAAATTTGCCGCGTTCACCGGATAGGTCGGTAGGTGAGAATTGCTTGCCGCAGCTGCTCTATCACGATAGCTGTGTCGAGCGTCCTCCCTCCCTCCTGCGTGTGGACGCGTCTGAAGATGGGGGTTCGAAACGTGGTGAAGGAGAGAAGGGGGATCGCTCGACACGGCTGTCCTAACCGTACAGCTGTGGAGAGCATTTCTCATATATTGAGCCTTGAAAACCTACGTCAGGTTGGTAGGTATCGTCCTCACATCCTCACACCCACGATTTGCCCAGAATTCATAATGGAATGATGTGACATTGCACACTTAACAAGACGATAATTAGTACTTTGATGTCTGTTTATTACACGTCACTGCATCTCACGCCTGTTTGTTTTGAGCGTTTTCAATACCGATGATTGCTTCGAAAAGCTGCTCCCTCTCTCCTCTCCTCGCGACGTTTCGCCTCCTCACACGTTAGAAGCATCCTCACACGTGAGAGGCGAAACGTCGCGAGGTGGAGAGAGGGAGCGATCGACGCGGCTGTCCCGAGAGAGCAGCTTTTCGAAGCAGTCGTCATGCATTGAGCCGTGAAAACCAACATCATTATTTTTCAGCAGTAATAAACTTTTTGGGTTTTTTTTTAAATATACACGTCTTTGCAGAACAACATGTAAAATACGATCATACTTTCAACTATAATTTTAAAATGGAAAATTATAATATAAATTATATTGCACGTGGTAGGGAATCGTTTAATTTAACATTTATTGTCTAATCTCATCTAAATTGTCAGAAACCGTTTAGTCCTGTACAGAGCCGCGGTGAGCCGGAGCCTATCCCGGAAGACACAGGGTGCAAGGCAGGGTTATACCCACGAAGGGACACCAGTCCATCACCGGGCACTGTGGGCAATTTAGTCTGCAACCCAATTAACCTATGCAGCAGCATGTTTTTTGGACTGTGGGAGGAAACCGGAGTGCCCGGCGAAAACCCACGCGGACACGGGGAGAGAACTCGCAAACTCCACACAGAAAGGCACCCGAGCCGAGATTCGAACCCGGGACCTTCTTGCTGTGAGGCGACAGCGCTACCAACTGGGCCACCGTGCCGACAACTATAATTTAAAAATGCAAAATGATAATACATATAAATTACACTACATATATTGGGGAATCGTTACGTCACATTTATTGTATAACAATAATGTGCCCTCGCTGTGCTCTCACCTAGCGAGGTAGCAACCCCAGTGTTGTGCCGTCTCGTTCGCCTGCTCGCCGCAGCGTCATGAGCTACATGGCGGCGGTGACGTCTCCCGACGAGCGGCCGTGCCGCATGGGCGTGCTCGAGGCCATGATCTTCCTCGGCGGCACGGTGGGGGGGTTGGCGGAGGGGGCGACGGTCGCCCGCCTGGGATTCCTCGGCGTCTTCGCCATCCAGCTCGGCTGCAACCTGCTGGCGACGCTGTACGCGCTGCTGTGCGTCCCCCGGCCTGCCGCGCCGCGCAGCTGCGAGGAGGAGAGCCAGCCGATCTGCTCCGAGCAGGTCCGAGCGGCGAGCGGTTCGCCTCCTCCCCCCCCCCTCCCCCCCCGCAAGCCTGACTGCTGACCGAGACGCCGTGTGTCGAGACGACGGGTCGACCGTTTGCTTGCGTTGCAAGGATGCTGGCGAAGGTGAACGCGTTCGCGGGTGACGTGCGAGATGCGCGTGGTGTTGATGTAGGCTTTCACGGCTCCGTGTTTGAATAGCGATCTGAAGAGTTGCTCATTCAGGATAGCCATGGCGAGCGGCCCTCTTCTTGCTCAACATGGCTTATCCCGAGCGAGCAGCTCTTAGGGAAAATTCTCATACATACTTACACTTTTAATGTCTCATCTCATTTCATTGGTCAGAACCGCTTAGTCCTGTACAGGGTCGCGGTGAGCTGGAGCCTATCCCGGCAGACACGGCGCAAGGCAGGGATATACCCAAGATGGGACGCCAGACCATCACCGGGCACTGAGAGCAATTTAGTCTGCAAGCCAATTAACCTATGCAGCAGCATGTTTTTTGGACTGTGGGAGGAAACCGGAGGGCCTGGCAAAAACCCACGCAGACACAGGGAGAGCATGCAAACTCCATGCAGAAAGGCACCCGAGCCTGGATTCGAACCCGGGACCTTCTTGCTGTGAGGCGACAGCGCAACCCACTGGGCCACCGTGCCACCCATTTTTAATGTGGTGAGACGAATTTGTTCAGGAGACGTTATGATCAGTTTGTTTGCAATGAGCAACGAGCGCCTCCACCAGCTTCACGTCAAGGCATCTCCCATTTGCCACCTCGTAAAGTAAACCACACGGCTTCACCGAACGATCACTGCCCGGTGATCATCGTGAGCCCCGACGGTCCTGAGCGGGCGCTGGACATTTGCAAGAATCGCGCGAACACCAATCGCCCGTACGGTAAACGAATCCCGCTAGCGCACGACGCCGCGTCACACTGGCATTGCCCTGCCAATTCCCCGCCTCCTCGCCTTGCAGTCGGAGGTTCCGGACGCGCTCACGGCCACGCCGCCCATGCCACCCATGAGCTGGCTGGATGGGTTGACCACCTGGAAGGTGCTCTGCCGCAAGCGGGTCGAGCAGGGTGTGCGGGGCCGGCTCGTCATGCTGTTGCTGCTCGTAGTGAGCCTCCTCAACATGGCCTGTGTCGTCGGTGGGTCCCGCGGTGGCACGTGGCAACACCGGCTGCTCTCGAAAGCTGCTATCCTGAAAGAGCAGCTCCTCAAAGCAATTCTCGCGCATGGGGCCGGGAAAACCTCCACCGATACCGAGGGAAATTGCTTCCCGTTATGATTATCCCCACATTAATTGGATGCCAATGTCCAGCAGTGGACAGCTCGCAGCCGCTGCTGATGGCCATGGCGACATTGTATTCCACCAGCTGGCTGTAACAACATCGCGTGGGATTTGAATCCCGCTTTGCCGTAGCGCGCAGAGACGGCGATAAAAATCACCATCTCTGAAAATGACCCGGTTGCATATTGACAATGGACTCTCGTCAGCTTCACGAGAGTAATGCTGCCGTTGCACAGGAGCGTGAGCATCGCAGCGCCGGGCACGTGGTAAAGGCAGCGCTGTTTGCGCGCTCGTTGTGTGTCGTCCGCCGCAGGCGACGGGCAGATCCTCGTCATGTTCCTGCAGTACCCGCCGCTGCACTTCACGAACGCGCAGTTTGGCTACTTCAGCGGGGCCAGGACATTCTTGGTGGTGAGTTCTCGCTCACGCGACGCCGTGCAAACAATTCAACATTCGTCTCGTCTCGTGGTCGGAAACCGCTTAGTCCTGTACGGGGTCGCGGTGAGCCGCAGGAGCCTATACGCGCAGACGCAGGGCGCAAGGCAAGGGATATACCCACGATGGGACGCCAGTCCATCAACGGGAACTGAGGGCAATTTAGTCTGCGAGCCATTTAACCTATGCAGCAGCATGTTTTTTTGGACCGTGGGAGGAAACTGGAGTGCCCGGCGAAAACCCACGCGGACACGGGGAGAGAACTCGCAAACTCCCACACAAAGGCAATTCAGAATTCTACTTTGGCGTTTGGTTTGTTACATTTCCCACCGTATTGATGTAGGCTTTCACGGCTCCGTGTACGAGAACTCCACTTAAGAGATGCTCTCTCTGGACAGTCGTGTCGATTGTTCCATCTCTCTCCTGATGATGACTCCAATGTGGGAGACGAAAGGGAGCGATGGAGAGAGGAGAAACGCTCGACACGGCGATTCCCGAAAGAGCAGCACTGAAGAGAAATTCACATTTTCCACAGACAACATCTGGACGAGTAAAATCAATGCCACCACTGCTCAGTACAGATTCATTCATGCCACCCAGACACCAGTTCCCAGACTGTCCAGGTCAAACTTCAACAGTCAAGCATAGACACGTGGAAACTAATCTGGAATTCCACCAGCTCAGCAGTGCTTTGCGTCCTGTCAAAAATGTCTTATGAACATGACACTATGAAACTGCTTCTGCAGTCAGTTCAATGGCCACCTATGGTTAAGCATTCCAAGGCTTAAATCAGGGGCAAAGCTTAAGTAAAACCCACGCGTGTGCGACGGTTTGTTGTGCAGTCACTTATAAATGGGATGAGACTTGGAAATGTAATCTGATGTGTGGAGTTGAACACAGGATTACTGTGGCACCTTCTTGTCACACGATCACTCAAGTCACTGACTTGGCGTTTAAAAATATCCTTTTCCCCATAAGTGTGAGGATGATTTACTCGTGTGAGCATTTGCACAACATTAAAGAAAGAAGGTTTTTATTGGACGATTATTTGTCGGCTAAAGGCAGTATCGGTGTGATTCGTCAGGTGGCAAAACTTGCTGCACCTACGACCGACATCCCAAAATATGCATGTGCCCAAGAAGCATAACACACATGGGGCGGTTACCTAAGGTGATTGCACAGGATGCTCACTGAATCAGTTCCTCCATGCTGCTTGGCTGTGGAATTTAGAACCTAGAAATCTGTGGAGGCACTATGGGAAGGCTCGTGTCCAACTCCGACGTTAGGGATGAATGCCTTGGGCTGTTGCCCCTTTCCACAGATTTTCTCCTCTTTTCAATGAAGTGCTATTTAAAAAGTAATGAATTTATCCGCGCCTCTGTCGAGCTGCTGCGCTTGAACTCTCCGGGAGCCACATGCGGGCACGCGAGTTACGGTTTGGTCACCCGCGGCCTCTACTGTCTGCTTGGTTATTACGGAACTCATTATGTGTTATCGATGAAATTCATTTTTTGGGTCGGGTCACGTAGACAATCAAAAAAATAGTGTCGTTTAACCCTCCGCCACCCGACGCGGCCAATTATTAAGGCGTTGTCACGTGAACAGAAAACGCGCCAATTCCTTTACCTTCTGATGATGCTGAATGTAATTATCAGCAAAACGTCGTGTGTATCTTTAATTATAAAATATTGTGGGGTTGCTTTTCAACACACCGGTGTGCTGAGATAGTGAAGCAATTGGCACGTTTTCTGTTCACGTGACAACCCCTTACTGATTGGCCGTGTCAGGTGATGGAGGGTTATACGACGCTATTTTAGAATTTTCTACGTGACCTGACCCAAAATGAATATCATCGATAATATTGGTCAGAAAAGCCTTCGAATTAAAGTCATCATACGTTAGCCGTGTTCTTCCTGGGAATGCGGTGAAATGCATGCGGGAGATACTTAGTATTCTAGTCTTTGTTGGGCAGTGTACAGACTGCCGAACTCACGTGGGATGCGAGTGTGATTCACCTCCCCTGTAATCAAGTTTAATGTTTAATATGGCCTCCCGTTTTAAGCATCTCTAAGGGTATCAGCATATCCGCCAGGTTGACTGCTTTCGACAGGAAAAAAAAGTGCACCCCGTCCAGATTTTACATACAGCCTCCTGTGTTCATGCTTTTTAAAAAAAAATCTTATGCCGAGCCACATCCTTCATCAATGCATAGACCTGTCCGCTCTATGTTGCACCTCTTCCCTCGTCACATCCACCGTCCTGCTCACATCTCGGCCTCCTCTACCCTTCTCATTGCATCCTCTGCACGCTGCTAAGCCATCTCAGTCTCACTGCCGTGACCTTCTAACGCATTACACCCATATACGTATAGAATATCGATACACGCTTCATGATCAATACCCGCTTAATAGTATAACAGGGCTGCAGTGAGCCAGAGCCTATCCCGGCAGACAAAGGGCACAGGAACAAAAAGACTGGCATTGATCATTATTCATTGTGGGGAAAGAGGAGAATCGTTACATCTTTACTATCGTCCGTGTTGTGTGGACACCTCAACAGGCGCTCCGCTAACAGCGATCTCCCAGAAGGACGAGCCGTTTAATTGTGTGTGTGTGTGTGTGGCGAGCAGGGCATGTGTCTCCTTGTGCTGTTCCCGCTGCTGTTGAAGCTGACTCGCGGATTCTCCCTCGCCAAGATGGCAATGCTCCTCCGGATCATCTCATTTGGCGTCATGGCGTTTGCTTACGCCCCCTGGATGGTCTTGCTATGTGAGCTGCTGGTGTGACGAGACTGCGTCATACCTCCGCAGGCTAGACTAGTCTGTGAAACAGCGTCCTCAGGAGAGCCTTTGCACAATAAGAATGGTGCAGAGACCGCACGCGTGAGTGATTTGATTGAGAGTCAGTGCATTGGCAGGGCGGAAGATCAGGAGCCAGACTTAGGTGGCGGTGCCGTATCCAATATTAAATAAGCCGGCTCGGCTGAGCAAGTGGGCTCGGTTAAATAACTCCCAATAACCCCCAAGTCAGGGGAGGCCTTCATTCAGACATGCTGCCTAGATTAGTTCGCCTACCTAAATTGGCTTCCGGTGCTCTATGAAGGACTGGCGTCCGATTGCAGGTATAGCCCAAATTACCTACAGATTGCTTTACCCCTCGGTGCTGGACAACTGTTAAAAAGAGCTACATAGGTGAATGGTTCCTACCAGCTTAACTAAAAACTAACTCATCCAGCAGTCGAATGACAACAGGCCTGTACATTTTTTTAAATGCTAAATATTGGCGGTAAAACATTTAACTTCCCGTTTGAAGTTTTGTGGAATATTGCAAATTTTGAGCTGTGATTGTGTGGAGTTTGCGTGTTCTTCCCATGTCCGCATGGGTTTTTGTTGGGTTCTCCGGTTTCCTCCCACCGTCCAAAGACACGCTGCTGCCTAAGTTAATTGGCCTGCTGAGTAAATTGCCCCCAGTGCCCTGCGATGTACTGGCGTCACATCCTGGGTATAGCTCCACCTTGCGCCCTTTGTCTACCAGGATAGGCTCCAGCCCTCCGTAACCCTGTCCAGGATTAAGCGGTTACTGACAATGACGAAATAACGTGCGAGGACTTCAAGATGCACTTAGCAGACATCTGTACTATCCCAGCTATGAATGTATCATTACTTGCCCGGAGACAACTAGATTGTCAGACAGAACGTTAAGAGGCTACGCAATGGCATTTGTTCAATTTGTCTCATCTCATTATCTGAAACCGCTTAATCCTATATAGGGTCACGGTGAGCCGGAGCCTATCCTGGAAACACAGGGCGTAAGGCAGGAATACACCCGACGACGGGACGCCGGTCCATCGCCGGGCATTGCGGGACAATTTTAGTCTGCAAGCCAATCAACCTATCCAGGAGCATGCTTTTGGACTGTGGGAGGAAACCGGAGTACCCGGCGAAAACCCACGCGGACACGGGGAGAGCATGCAAACTGCACAGAAAGGCACCCGAGCTGAGAGATTCGAACCCGGGACCTTCTTGCTGTGAGGCGTCAACACTAACCACTGGGCCACCGTGCCACCCCCTTGTTCAATTTGTACTAGATTCAACCCTAAGGTGAAACTTCCCTCCTACCAAACTTAACTTATCCAGAGGGACACAACTAAATAAGATGCGTGCGCAATGTTAATCAAGAGAATTGCCAGCATTGATTTAAGCCGATATTGTTGCTAATGTTTGATCAACTTGATACTCATTGTTTACATCTGTTGTGTGTTTTATTACAGCTGGTGTGCTCGCGAGTGTGTCTGGCATCCCTGGTGCCATGATACGGGCAACAACGTCAAGGCTGGCCACCAGCTCAGAACAAGGTGCAACCTCCTTTGTGTAATTGGTTAATGTTATTAAAACCCTTACGTGTCATGACCAGCGATAGAGTCCCAGCCGTATGGGATATACATTAAACAGAAATGGCTGGAATCTTTTTGAGATGAGTCCCATCCCATTTTGATCTATTTGTAAGTGATGGCTGTCAATGGCTTGGACAATGTTCATAGTGATCATAAATAATACAGCGATTGAGTTAATATTATAATGTATCATGTGCACAGTGATAAATATGGAAGGTGTTGAAATAGAGAACGATTCGGAGGCACGAGGGATGCACAGAGACATGGGGTGAAGACGGCACTGGCGAAGCATGTGGCAACATTGTCCAGACACTGCGTCCTGTGTCTTAAGATGTTATCGGCCAATTAAGGAACACTTTTTTAATTTACGGGAGGCAACCAGAGAACCCGGAAGAAACCCTTGTAGAACAGCGGGCGATCACACACACACTCAACACAGAAGGGTGCTTGAACTTGGAATCGAATCTCCACCTCAGGCTAGACTGGAGCGTGGATGTTACCACTGAGCCACCGACGATTACAACCGATGATCAGTTTGGTAAAATTGACGATGATGGTGGTGTCTCGCAGGAGCGGTGTTCTCGGCGTTCACGTCGCTGGAGACTGTGTTCGTCCTCATCACCTCGTCCGTACTGAGCGCGCTCTACCCGGCCACGCTGCCGGACTTCCCCGGTTTCTGCTTCGTACTTCTGGGAGGACTCGGCGTCATCATGCTCATCCTCTTGCAGTGAGTCGCTGGACAGACTCTCCCTCACCACCTGTTTCACAAACCCCACCGCAGAGCTGGGATGGACCTTTGTCGAACTGTACGGTTGGCTTAACCATCATCGGTTCTGTTGCTCAACGAATCGGCAAATACGTCGGTTGTAAGAACAATCTCACCTGTTCTCACACATGTCACTATCCTCAATGGACATGGCTTGGTTTCATTATATCAAAAAACCCCAACCAGTAGATCTGTCATCTTCATTTGGTGACAAAAATGAGTGTTGGTTTTGACTTTCCTGCGCTTTCATTGCAGTTNNNGGTGTGGGGTGATGGCATCACCTCACGCTCTCCCGGTGTGGGGTGATGGCATCACCGTGGGCTCGAACCAACAACTCTTTGCACCCAAGCCCGCGACGCCACCAAGATTTACTCGGACCCCCCCTGCTCTTAACGTCCACAAGTGCACGAGGAGAACTCTACAGCACTTTTACAATGTACACAAATTAAATTAAAAAGTAAACTGCATGTAATTAGCAGGGGTTGCAGAGGTAGCTGCTCAGACATAATTAAGAGCAATGGGAAGGATACTATACCGAAATTACATTCACCAAAATGCACCGCCTCCTCGAAGATGTAACAGTGGAACTACTTTGAGTGCTCACCTGGTGAAGTAATGGCTATGAAAATGAACCGAACGTGTGCACGGAAAGCTGGGTAAAAGACTGGCTTTCTGACCGTCGTGCCGCATTCAGAGCTCCCTTGGCAGTTTCTCACAAGCACATAATTGGCTTCTACCACTGAAATGTCTTATAAATATAATCATACAACATGCATATTTGTTTAATGCGAGCATAATCAACCATGGTCAATATGCTGCTGGGTGAAGGCATTGTCAAACTGCCACCATTCGCAGCTGTTTGCAGCATTTTGTGACCCTCGGGTGAAAAGCGTTCGATAAATGCAATTATTATTACTTGTACAGATGTAGGGTTTCATTCTGTTCTCCATCATCCATCGCCATTGTTCTGCCACTTGTTATCCAGGTCGCGGAGGCAACAGGCCCAGCAAATCGGCCTTAACGTCCCTTTTCTCAAGCACTGAGCTCTTCACCCGATCTCGAAGGCTGAACGCAACAACCCTACGGAAGAACCCGATTTCATCCACCTGTATCCAGGACCTTAACTCTCTTCGGTCATTACCCAAAGCTCGTGGTCATAGGTGAGGGTTGGAATGAAAACTGAAACGTTCTTACTGTTCTGTGTAAGATAATTGTTTAAAAAAACTGTTTCAGGATAGTTACGTCCAGCGCTCGCCTCTCATCCGCAACGTTTTGTCTCCCACGTTGGAGGCAGTCTCAGGTGTTGACAGTTCTTGTGACTAAGTGAACCGTGACTAAAGTAGCGATTGTTGGCCCCCTTGGACTAATGTAAAACGCTTCACATTGCTGCATGGAATGCGATACACCTGTCTGGAGCGCATTAACTAAATTGGCTCAAACATATAAGTAAATGAAGACAAAACAAGTCACACACAGAGTTCACTCAGCCACAAGAACTCGCGGCACAATGCCTGAGGGTGCATTTAACGTGAGAGAGGGAAAAAACGTTGCCAATAACAGGAGCCAGCAGCTTTTGAAAGCAGTTATCAAGGGGGCTCTTTGTACAGCGCTTGGTGTGAACATCACCATCACAACCAAGTACTGTAAAGAAAACTTTATTGAGTGAAGAGCAGTAAAAGGCACAGGAAAATGGCAAGCGTTTGTGTGACGTTCTATTTGGAAAGACAAGCAAGCTTAGGGAATCACTCAGTTATTTATAAAGGAGCCTTGGGCTCCTGCATGAACACTTGCTAAAGTGGTACCAGAGAGCTGTTTGGTGCTCACAACTAATCATGTACTTTGAACCAGTCAATTATTACCAAGTGGGGTTAGCAGTCAAGTCGAAATTCAAAGGACTACCACTGGCTAATTCAACAGCATGTGTGTCTACTATCTCAGTGAGTAGCACCAGCGCCTCACAGCAAGAAGACCCCGGTTCGATTCCCAGCTCTTGGTGACTGTTGTTCTCCCTATGTCCACATGGGTTTTTGCTGGGTACTCCAGTTTCCTCCCATCCTCCAGACACGCTGCTGCCGAGATTAATTTGCCTGCTGAGTAAATTGCCCCCAGTGTCCTGCCATGTACTAGCATCACATCTTGGGCATAGACCCACCTTGCATGTCAGGATAAGCTCCACCCCTCCTCCCCCTCCCCCCACCCATGACCCTGTACAGGCTTAAGCAGGTATTCATGATGATGAGTATCTCGTCCCTTTTCACTCTTCCCATTACTCTAGTCCACTGGTCCAATTGGCAGTCATACCTAACACGTCGCCATCATAAGCAACAGCTGCTCATACACACGTGACGCACAAGAAACACATTTCAGCCGAGTCGTCAAGCCTGAAGACTTAACCACCAGCCAGCTAACTAGTCCGTCAAGTCTGAGGAATTAACCACCATCGAGTTAACCAGACCATCTCCAGCTAACCAGACCATCTCCAGCTAACCAGACCATCTCCCCCCACATGACAGGGCGGCTCACTTGACGCGGTACAGGACCTTGCGCTGCACCCTGTGCTGCAGCTCTCCACGCCGCAGCATCAGGTGCAGCACCTTGTAGATGGCGTGCTCCGGGTATTTCTGTCAGGAGGCAAACGCAGGTTAGGTTGCCCGCGATTGCATTTCCATCTGGCAGTGTAGAATTAAGTCGCATGATTTTAACGAGCATCTCTGATCGAAGGGGAAAATTACAAACGAACGAGTGAAGCAGAGCAATTCTGTAGAAATCCAATCCGTTACCTTTGGCCCAATTTCAAAGCAGGCAAAAAAGCCACACTGCATAGGGTTAGCGTAATTCTCTCAAATAGAAGTTACTTAATGTTCACAAAACCTATTCCTGTACTGGAATGAGGTCCAAGTGAATTGCCAAAAGTACATCGTGATGTACATGTGTATGAAACATGGGCATCAGCACTATCTAACTCTGCCGCTGTAGGAGCTTTGTTGGAACGTACCAGATTTTTTCACAATGTGCCTAGTGTGTCCAGGTTAGTTTCACCAAAACGACTTCAACACCACCGATTATCACTTAATAAAAGCACAAAATGTTAAATAATACGCTCGTTAAGAAAAATCATTCTTATTTAAACAAATCCCATTAACTTTCACTCACACACAAACACGAACATCCACACGCAGACATTGAGTGGCTTGGACTATGAAGGCTTGTGACAAGTGGAGGTACAGTAGCTTGCGATTAAACCACTGTGCAGTTTCAACGGCAACAGAGGGCATCGAGCACCTGCTTCAGGAAGTCCTGGATGATGCTGTGCTCCGACACTTGAGAGCCAATGGCGAAGCGGCGCTTGAGCTGCTTCTCAACGCGTGCCAGAAGCTCCTGGTCCTCTTGTGTCGTGAAGCCCTCGGCGCCTGCCCATCGATCAACAAACACGTGGCCACGCCAGCCGGCGCTATAGATACCAGACGATTGTCGATGATAACTCGGACCCCCTTTGAATAAAGGTGACGCCCGTTGCGCTACGGTTAGTTTTCAACGGTGACCTGCCCGCGAAGGGCAACAATGGTGGCATGTAGGAGTTGATAAAATAACAAGAACACGACGTTGAGACAATAGGCTGGTGGAGATGAAGTAGGTGGGAAATACGGTTTAGAATGTGCCCCACACCCAAGAACATGTGGAGGGCCTCTGTCCAGCAGTGGATGGACAACGACAAGCAGATCACTCCGACTGCTGCACGTGTTATTACAGGCGTCCAATCAGTAGCTGAGACGTCGGGGGAGAAGGCGTGTATGTGGATGCACTGTGCGTGGGAGCAGCAGTATAGCAGCAGACAACAAACCTAGCAACCCAAGCTAGATTCCTCGTGACAATCTTTCACTGGTCCCAGGCCTCCTGCAGGCTGCGTTAGCCTTTAAATAGGTGCTCGCCAACACCACTCGACCCTCGCGGTCTTCAATCTTATCAAGAGCCTGCGTACCCGTCAAGCTGCCGGAGAGCGCCGCGTCCAGGGTGGACACCTGGAAGAGCCGCAAGGC
>JAZEWT010000013.1:2296332-2325035 GCA_036362905.1 Mordacia mordax
TAATCCTATATAGGGTCACGGTGAAGCCGGAGCCTATCCCGGAAACACAGGGCGTAAGGCAGGAATACACCCGACGACGGGACGCCGGTCCATCGCCGGACCCATCGGGTGCCAATCCACTGCTGGATGAGGCACCTTCACGCGGTGGTGGTTATATGCTTAAAAAAACCCATACCATTGCACTGTTTAACTTGTTTGTCTATTATTATTGTAATTTTGAGTGCTACCGTTTAATTCACGATTGCAGTTCGGGTTTCAGCTTTTTACAAGTTGGCGTTGTAAGTGTGCTTATGTGTCACTGATTACTTTTATGTTTGTGTCATGTGTTTAGAGATTGTTGCTGTAAGTGTATGCCTTTATGCGTTGTGGCCTTGGCCATTTTCGGAAGTTTGACCAGTCGCGGAAATTCTGCATCTAGAGCTTGCCAGCAAACTGGGTGCTTTCAACTGTAACAATAAACATCTGTCTATCTGATTACACTTAGCCACGTTGGTCAGTGCACGTTGGTGAATCCGTGGGTTTGTAATTACCACTTTTGGCCACTGCTTCGTGTAGAGAACATGGTCAGGCCTGCCAGCCACCCACGCACGAGACAACCTCTCATCTCATTGTCAGAAACCGCTTAGCCCTGTGCCTATCCCGGCAGACACAGGGCGCAAGGCAGGAATATACTCACGATAGGACGCCAGTCCATTACCGGGCACTGCGGGCAATTTAGTCTGCAAGCCAATTAACCTATGCAGGAGCATGTTTTTTGGCCTGTGGGAGGAAACCGGAGTGCCCGGCGAAAACCCACGCGGACACGGGGAGAGAACATGCAAACTCCACACAGAAAGGCACCCGAGCCGAGATTCGAGCCCGGGGACCTTCTTGTTGTGAGGAGGAGGCGACAGCGCTACCCACTGGGCCACCGTGCCACTCGGCGAGACAACGTGTACCTCTCAATCTGTGACTCTCTGTGTTAGACACTGTCACCATATGGTGAGGTGAGCATGCCCGTGTCCGTGTTCAGTGTCATTTTTGTATAGCTGTCTGTTGCTGACGTGCCGTTCTCTCCGCAGCTCTGTGCAACGCTTTGTGACCCTCGGGTGAAAAGCGCTCTGCGATTATTATTATTACTGTCTGTGTACAGCCGCTTTTGTCAGACCGATGTAAGGGATGAGGGCCTTTACACGCAGTGTGGGTCATGGGGGTTATTTGTCCATCCTTATACTGTATGGCTTAGTGCTTGTTGAAGCTGGGAGCATAGTATAATACATTCGTTTTTTGCTGCACTCTTTTCCGCTTGCAATATAGCCCCACATGAGGTTTGTGATAGGGTAGCGTACCTTATCGCCCATGGTTATTTACACACTTAATAATTGCACCTCTAGAGCACTTTTCACCCGAGGGTCACAAAGCGCTGCACAGAGCTGTGGAGAGAACGGCATAGCAGCAACAACGACAGAACGGACAATCAACAACAATCACGTTTTTTTGTGTTGGTTTTCTTTTTTACACATATCTGTTTCGTTTAAAGATTTGACGAAATGTCATGTGTGGTCGAGGTAATTTACTACCCAGGCTTATCGTTGCACTACTTGCTTCGTGTTGATTTGTTTCATCCCGCGTGTGATAAGATTTTGACACCGTGAGACAACGTGAATGCCCCATCACGTTCTAATATTAGTGTCGAGCTGCTGCTGCTGCTGCTAATTAAACACAGTTCTTGATGGTGTCTGACGGGGAACGGTGGCTCACGGCTTAGCGCGCCGGGCTATAAACCTGGCGACCTGAGTTCAAATCCCACTCACGGCCAGCACCACCGGTGGGGATTTTCTGAATTGGTCCTGGGCCTCTCTTAGGTCGACTCAGCCTCAAATGAGTACCTAGTGCAGCGTGTAAACATTGCCACTAGGCATATAAAGGCGGCCGGGTATGATACTTGTCACGTACCTTTTTGTGTGGCCGTGTCGATCTTGATAGCGCTGCTCGATAAGGGCACTTTACTGGTCCGATAAGGCTGTGGGGGGGGGGGATTTTGTCTTTTGTTTGCCTCGTGATCTATTTTAATGTAATATCTGAAACTCTTTTAATTTACAAAAATGATTTGCTAAAGCTTTTACTTGACTCTCAAAAACACAATATATTTAAGCGTTTATTACATATTGCATTATCCTAAACAACATGGATATGAATTATTTTACACTGCTCATATTACCATTCAACATTGTTTGAACATTGTCACAATTGTAAATGTAGTTTCATGTCTAAAAGCTACATATGAGGTGCATGTCTCATTTTTTTTACTTCAGATTTTTAATAGTACTCAAGTCAAGCAACAAAATCCTCCAACATGGTGAGTATTGTGTTTTGAATGTGAAAACCGATGTTCTCCATCAGTATTTATAATAGTGTTGAAATAAATTATATATTTGAAAAATATTCATGTTTTTTTCTCTCTTGGCACCTCTATTATTTTAGATATATGGGCCACTTTCCCAGCAGTATATACATACAATCCAATACTGTTTGCTTAGCTTAAAAACAATACCGTAAATTCTGGCTTTACAGTCGCGTTTATAGTGTTATTTTAGTTTGTCACTTAAAACATGGCCCCTTTGCTTATACATTTTAATCAAATGATGGCTCTTATTCTTTTACATAACCACACGAATTAAAATGCCTTACCTTAGAGATCAAATTGCCGCTGCGTAGAGCTTGCCACGTCCATGGTGTTATAAATAAATTACAGTTTTCTTGTTGTGCTTCCTGTGCTGCAGCCTTTAACTCCGGATACGGCGAAGGTGAAGGACAAAGATGCCGAACTGGAGAAGAGGATGGAAGCAATTCGCAAAAAGAACGAAGCCATCATGAAGCGATATGAGGTTTGTGAGACCGGCCGCTGTTGCTCTGCAGTGATGACACGTGTATGCATTGTATGCAGAGGCTGCGGTAAGCACTGAGCAGATGTTGTGTAACTTCACAACATATGATTTTGGGATGTCTTGCTTTTAATTGTTGGCGAATACGTTCGAGTAAGGAGTAAATCTGCCCAAGATGCTGTAACGCTCTTTTTGAAAAACAAAAATGTTTAGCGACTGATCTTATTGCATATAATCTACTCGATGTTCAACGTCTGTCTTTTTAATTCCTCCATTATAAATGCTTTCCAAAAGTAAGTGATCACATGTTATTGGCCAGATATGTACCTCAAATTTACAGCTGGCTGAAATCATGCATTTATCCTCACTATACTCTACACATTATCGTATTGTGTTAAAATGCATCCCATTGCAGATTTCATCTCTCCGTTTAATTACTTTATTCGGTCGTCAATCCCCTTTATTGATTGTAAGACCATGAGTTACTGATAACAGCTGAGATCTATGTGTGGCTGCCCACGGACAAAGTTGCACTCGATTGGGGAATGGTGCTTTGTTTGTGTAGGAGATTAAGCAAGATAAACAGCGTGCTGAAGAGGAAGGCATGGCTATTAATCTGAAAGCCCCAAAGTCACCCTCTGGGCCTCATACCCCCAGCAGTCCACCCGTTGGAGCAGGTAGGCTGGTTTATGAAACCATTGAAGGCTCGTGCACCATCTATGAACTATTTTTTTTATTCTCTTGAAATATTTTCAACAATGTTAACCATATGCCATGGTAGTTGTGGGTAATGCAAACCAATATAACGCATTTGGTAACATGAATGGAAACGTTAAATGCTTATTGGTTTGCGTGTGTTTGGAGGTGTGGGTGTAAAATTATTTTTATATACAGTGGGGTAGGATTAAATGCTGGCTACCATTACACAACTGTTTATCAGTATTAAAACCTACCACCTCCCAATCTCACAGGTAAAAATATAATTCATCTCATGTTGGTATTTCATGGTTATTTTATTTTCTATCACTTGTTACTCTCGAGTAGTTAGGTTGGGAGGCCTGTATTGAGCAGTGGACTGATAAAGACCAATCGTGATGATGACGAGTAATACGTTCGTGTGCATTAGATGGGGGAGGAAGCCACAGAGGCTTTGGTGGTGGCAGAAACCGAGATCGTGGAAAGCCAGATTTCGATGACAGAGATCGCTCACGACACGACCCAGGCGGACGCCAGGTGGATGCCGATGGATTGACTGTCACCATTCGCAAGTCAGGAGGCGGCGGAGGACCCTCTGTGGTGAGGAACTTTGCACTGTGCTGACATTTTACTCATAACACAGGCTAGCTTGCAGTACTCTTTATATATAACAAATGATGAATAAATTATTACCTTGAGCACCCGTGAGGCTGGTGAGTGGCGCGGTTTAGTTTTAAAATGGAAATGCATAGTTTTTTCTAAAGAGTAATGCCACACAACACGAATGGGTAATGGATCAAAAGTGACTTCATGATGGTGATATACACTGATGCCAAAAATGTTTTGTGAGTTGACAGTTGTGTGTGGGGATATCCTGGTATATATGGAAATGACTAAAATTAGTTGCTTAAGTTCATTATTCGGAAGAAAACGTACTTTTATGTTTTGCTTCAGAAAATATTTTTGGCAACTGAAGGTGTTTGATTTTGGCAAACACATTTGAAATCATTTGGCCTTTTTATGAAATTTGCCAGTTTTTAACACATGTGATCTCTGTGAGCAACACACATCTATCCATTTTGCTGCTCATCCATGTCTGGGTTATGGAGGCAACAGGCTTAGCCAAACGGCCCAGACATCCTTTTCCAGAGCAACTTCCTCCAGCTTTTACTGGGGGATTCCAAGGCGTTCCCAGGCCAGGTGAGAGATATAATTCCTCCAATAGGTCCTGGGTCTGCCCTGGGCTCTCCTCCCAGTTGGCTGTGCCCGGTACGCCTCCTGAGGCAGGCACCCAGGAGGCATCCTTATCAGAAGCCTGAGCCAGCTTAATAATAATCATTGCACTTTCAGAGCACTTTTCACCCGGGGGTCACAAAGTGCTGACTGACTCCTCTCAATGAGGAGCAGCGGTTCTACTCTGAGATCCTCCTGGATCACTTAATTCCTCACCCTATCTCTAAGGCTGAGCCCAGCAAGCCTACAGAGGAACCTCATTTCAACCTCCTGTATCCGTGACCTTACTTTTTCGGTCATTACCCATGATCATAGGTGAGGGTTGGAACAAAGACTGACCGGTAAATTGAGAGCCTTGCCTCCCGACTCAGCTCCCTCTTCACCACCATGGTCCGGTACAACGCCTCCACTACTGCATCCCCATCCGTCTGTCAATCTCACGCTCCCGTTTACCCTCACTCGTGAATATGACGCTGAGATACTTTTAACTCCTTCACTGGGGTCAGCTGCTCACTCCAAGCCACCTTTATTCCAGGGGAGAACAATGGTTTCAGGTTTGGAGGTGCTGAGACTCATCCCCACCGCGTCGCACTCAGCCGCAAACCGTTCTAGTGCACACTGGAGATCATATTCTGATGAGGCAAAGATCAACACAACATTTACGAGCTTTATAGGTCTCCTCCCCTCAATATCATGTGGAAGGATGGACAAATGACGCTAATCAACGATTTTTACCCAATTTGTAAAAACAGGTACTTGCACATGGTTTGTAATTGACATCCACATATGGTGTGCGTTTGGTGATCCCAAGGAGGGACGAGAGGAGCGTGTGGTCACAGACCGTCGCAAAGGAAGGGACAGGGAGCGCTTCAAGCCTTTCAAGGGGACCTCAAGGCAGCCGTCGGACAGACCTTCACCACCAGGGGCAGGGCCTGGGGCGGCTCCTGGGACCCCTCAAGGAGCCGGACCCGGGGCAGGGCCTGGCGCAGGGCCTGCTGCAGGGATTGGCGGATCCCCCAGAGGAGTTGGGGGCGGGGGCCCAGAGAGGGGAGGCAGCGGAAAGGCAAAGCGAGACAGTTTGGGTCGTGGTGAGAAGGTGGATCGATCCAGTAAAGTAAGTAGTTTCATTGCAAGCCTGCTCTAGAGAGCTTTTCATTAAATATATATTGTCAATGTTCAGTTAATATATTTTTAACGTTTTAAATTTCTACAGGATTTTTTTATTAAGCCGAACACGTAATTATTACGCTGTATATTTGATTGCCGGCATTGATGTATGTTGGACTTCAATACGAATCTCTTTTTTGTATTTTTAGGAATGGGAGGAAAGGAGAAGACAGAATATTGAGAAAATGAATGAAGAAATGGAACAAATTGCTGAGTATGAAAGATCACGAAGGGTAAGAGCCGTTTATGTTACTTGATGTCATTTGGTTAAATGTCCTATGCTTTGCTTTTATTATTTTGTACCAGTGTCATGGTCAAATTGATTGCAACAATGCATACTGTGTTACAGACCTGCTTGCAGTCCTGTTAACTATACAGTCTCGTCGCGCAATCTGTCTTGTGTCTATAGTGTGCCTTTAGAGGTATTGGAAATCATTTGTAATTATTGCCGTTTTCAGGATGGGAAAGTGGATAAGAATCCAGTGAGACACTTTCTCGATGACGTCAGGCGGTCGGGCGCGTATGCAGACCAAGAGGGGGCTGAGCGGAGGGAGGGCAGCCGAAGGCATCAGCGGAATTGGGGGGGAGCTGATTTTGATCGTGTCAAGACCGGCATGGAGAAACGTCGGGACATGGAGAGGCAGGTACGGTCTCGGTCACCCACAGTTTATGGCAACGTAAGCACCGTGTTTCGACTTAACGTTGATCGCATGTTAAGGGGAGAGCAGAAGAACGCATGGTGATTCCGTACTTATGTGCTCAGTCACCCTTAACCAATACTGAACATGGTTTTATAGTATGTTCAAAAAGCTCTCTGACCCACGCAGTAGCATTGGGAGGCATTCATCAAGAAGTGGATTGACAAAGGGCTGTAATGCTATTCCAGCCAGTTAAGAGTCATTGCAGTCTGCCATAGTAATCATAGTTTAAAGTCAGCTTGATAGCTATGGTTTGTAGGCGAATAGCAAAACATATTTTTTGTGTTCTTCCTTCCACTTTATTTTATTTCACTCGGGTCACCCCTTCCACTCGTGTCACCAAAACAATGGGAGTCGACTGATGCTGTCACATCCATAGGGCACGTGGCAGCAGGGCAGCAGCGACATGTCGCTGTCCATGACGGGGAGGCAGCGAGCGGAGTACTCGCGCTGGAAGGAGGAGCGCGAGGCCATCGATCGCGCACGTCTTGACCGACACAAGAACGCGTCGGGGGAGTGGCGGCGTGAGTGGGATGCACAGAAGACCGATGAAATGTACGAATCGCTCAGCAATTCCTTCGCTTCTCAATCGGGACCTCTTGTCCAGTGACTGACTTTTTCCTACTCCTGAAGACGTATAGTCTTCCCTCCTGTACTTGCCAACTGTACTTCTGTTTCGTGGTTTCCTTCAATTGTGCGGTGGCACAGTGATTAGCACATTGAAGTATAAACTCCGAAACCTGCGATATATTCCTGGCAGCCGCTAACGTTATCGGCGTGTGTGATTTGAAGTGCCTCTGGGTATCACCTTGACTATCCTGCACCAGTATGTTGTGGTATGGTCTAACAACCTCTGTGTCCCTCAGATTAATTCAGCACTTTGAATTAACCATAGTGGGTTACCTTTTCATCAGTGGGCTTTTGTATGTGTTTCTGATATGGCTTGAAAATTTTTTAATCGTTATAAGCAGACTTAAGTCAAAATAATGTTAATATAGCATATGGTTGAAAGTAGTGTCACTGCTGCAACTTATAGTTGAATTTGCTGTTATTGTTTTATTGCAAAAAAATGGCATTTAAAGTCACTGCTTTTATGTCTGATACGTGTATTCGTTTCAAATGTTTACTTAATATTCTTATTTTTAGCTCATAAATTCTGACACCACACTGAAATTGATAAAACATTTTTAGTTGAGTTTATGATGTGCTTTGTTTCATGCACATTTATGGCCATATACAATGTGCACAGTAGTTATAGTATGATACGGTAATCAATTTGACAATTATTTTTGTTCTGCACTGGTGTGCAAAAGCTTGAACGCTTTTGAATTTTATGCATAAATTTGACTGAACATGTGGTCAGATCCTCATCCAAGTGCTAGTAATGGATGAAAAAATACATGGTTAAACAATAAGCACTCACAAACCGTCTACTTTTAAAATATATTTTAGCAAAATGATCGAACGTTTAATCTCTTCTTGACATTCCGTGACTGGTAGTACCTTCTTAAGCGGCAGCAACTTCAACCAAACGTTTCCTTAATTGTTGATCAGTGCCGCACGTTGTCGTGGAAGACCTCTGGCTCATTCCTCATTACAGAGCTGCTTTAATCCAGCGATATTTGTGGACTCTCCTGCATGAACTGCTTGCTTCACGTTCTGCCACCAACATTTAATTAGGTGGAGGTCTGGGCTTTGACTTGGCCGTTCAAAAACGAGGAATCTCTTCTGTTTCAGCCACTCTGTTGCAGATTCACTGACGTGTTTTAGGATCGTTGTCTTGCTGCATGACCCACTTTCTGTTAAGCTTCAGCTAACAGACAGATGCGCTGATGTTTCCCTGCAGAATTTGCTGGTACTATCCAGACTTTAATGGATCTGTCAATGACGGTAATCCATCCAGGTCTTGACGCAGTAAACCCCAAGCCATGATGCTATCACCAACCATGCTTCGTGGTTGGGATGCGATTGTTATGTTTGAATGTGCAAGGTGTTCTTCGCAAATTGGAGATGGGCGGCAATATTCTTCTTGGAGAGCAGTGGCTTTCTCTTTGCTGTCCTCCTTAGCACACCACATTTTGTTCAGTGTTTTCCTGATGGTAGACGCATGAACACTGCTATTAGCCAATGTAAGAGAGGCCTGCAGATCTTTAGGCGTTATACCGTGGGTTTGTTTGTGACCTGGATTCTTGTACGCCTCGCTCTTAGAGCGATGTACATTGGGCAATCGCTCGTGGAAAAAGTAACAATGGTGTTGATTTCTGTAATGTATCATCTTTGCGCGCGTTTATGTTTTTTTAGGTTCAAGGCAAACCAGGTGCCTGTGCCAGATGGAAATGATGCAAATTTCAGAGGTAAATAAGACCGTACCCAACTCCTACACTGCTGTATATTCTTTCAAAAATGACTATGTTGCAGATTGCACTCACGTCTATTACTTTTCAATCTGTGACTCCTTTCTTGACCTCTGCAAACCTTTTCATTCATCTACCAGGGAATCGAAAAAGGCTCTTTGGAGTTCGGTTCAAACTGCCTGGTGGGTGGGGAACAATGCATGTCAGTGCCCAACTGCTTGTTTTGTCTGCTCGTTTAACTGGCTGCCCCAGGGGTTTGAAAACCCAGAGCGAACACACCTTTTTCTCTGGCCTTGGTTATCCAGTTTACGATTGGCAAGGATTTCGCTTAGCAAGTGCGCGCCGCAAGGACAAATTGCTACAGTTTTTTACGTCCGTTAATATTTAACTCGCATTGAAGGAAATTGACATTGTCCCTTTCACTGAAACGATTAAATACATGCATTAAAGTTGAGCGAAATACACAAACACACAGAAAACGTATTATTTATAGTGTAGGATATACTTTAATATGTTTGAGAGGTGCAAACTTGGTTGGCTTCAGCATAAAGCATAATATCCACTGATATAGGTTGAGTCCTAAGCTCACTGTTCACTATTGATGGGATCTGTAGTAGCAAATAGCATCATAATCCTTCACTATCAGACTTTTACCCGTGCTTATTAACTGGATAATTAGATATTTGAACGTAATATAGTTTTTTTAAAGACAACCCTCTCTAAATCCACTGTTGGATGGAGGTCTCTCTACATAATAGAGATTCCTCTCCCCATGTTGCTCATTGAGGCCCCCTCCATGCTGACTAGTGCAGATTGGTTTTAAGTTGGGGACATAGAAATACTGTAGAACATTGGATTTTGATGCACGTCTCTCTGCTGTACAACCATGTAGCCCTACATGAGCCTATAACACTGTAATTGATGCTGATTGCCCATGTAGGCACTTTTCAGGATCAGCCCAGCTTGCTTCTGGGATGACAAACTCGGCATCATTATTTTTTGTTTAATATATAACACATATTTAAACATTGCACAGCTTTATCTGCAGGCAGAAAATGTGAGAAATCGCCAAACAAAATCAAACTGAAAGTCACATTAATTAATAAAGTTGCGATTAACTGCTCATTGTCAATTGATATTTTGTAAAAACCTGGTCAGGCCGGAGGATGGGTGGAGCAAGGTTTTTCAAGCCCGCTCTGTTAATGAGTGTAAAGCAGAATGCTGTTTTCATCTTCATTAGAAATCCAGATCTTTAGCCTACAAAGGTACCATATATAGTAAGCCTTGTAATGTACTTTAGAACTTGCTTACTTTTCTTTGGAAGCTTTTATAAATGGTGAATTATTGCCTTATTTTAAATTAATACCCTTTTGGATGAACATCTTCAAAATTTTGAGATTTTAAGTCGGTGGCCTGGGTTGATCATGAGTTAGAGCGATGGACTGTTTCCTCTGAGATCCTGCATTTAAATCTAGACAGCTGCCTGTGATTAAATCGTCTTCTCAAGTTTATTGATTTAATGGGCCTGGTCACGTATGCCTCCACAATGAAAACTCACGACATTTATTTTCGTTAGACGCTTGGTTTGGCTAACTTTAAACTCGGACTAAAATATTGATTTTTACCGTTATGTGATGAATCGTAATCTCAGTGCTAGAGCAAGTTGGGATATGCTGCCCTCTGTTTTTGTGAACCAGACATCTGGGATCGTGAAAATATCTCTATGATATCCACTTTTGTGGGGCCATTCTCTAACATGAAGGGTTGCACTGCTCTGCGAGGATCCCAAAAGGATTATTTGTCTCATGACATGACACGACATTTGGAATTAAATTGGGGTACATATTAAATTGTAGTTGGGGGTAATGGTTGTTTGGAATTTTACTAAACCTAAATGACTCTTTGATAATTGTCCCTAAGAAAGTGAAATCATAAGGTGTTCTAAACATTGAGTTAAACATTGGATAAAGTGTTTAGAGCGAATGCCAGCATTTTTCCTTGTTATCAAGGTAATCACCTTGAGTATGTATGCCTCACAGTGGGCTTATGTTTTGAAAGTGTGTTTCGCTACATTGCCAAGCAGAGAATTTGGTTTGAAAACTGCTGAATGCGGCACTTCCTGTAGAAAACACAATCGTCATTTGTGACAACGTATTTGTCATCAGGTGTTCGCTTTGACCGCAGCTTCAGTTGCCCTCACCGCTCCAATAAATAGCTCTCGTCGCTGCAGTAAATACCGCTCATCACCGCGATATTCCGCGCTCATCACTTCTGTCCATTCTCTTGCATGATTTATGCGTTGCTATTTTTGTTTTGTGACAGTCTTCCAGGAGGATGTAGGTAGTGCCTGTTTTTCTTCCTGTCTCATGTCCTGGTTGATATTTTAAAGCTTAATATTCTTATCGCCTCTCACATCTGTTCATCTTTTGTGACAATGCTGCACCTGTGGATGTCAGTGTCTTTTACCATTTTGTTTGATACAGTAAATCACATGCTCACCATTTTTTGTTACAGTGCACATGCTGTTAAAGGACTGCCTTGTGTTTTTTATAGAAACTCAGCGGAATGATATATGTCACTTAATTCACTTTATCAATTAGATAACAATGAATTTTTTTTTTGGTTCGCATTAAAAGAAACTGCCACCGTAAAAACTGATTTTGATAAATTAAGAACAGTGTGCCTTTTTCTGGTGAACATTACATTGAGCCAAAGTGGCAACAACAAAATTGCCGCATTGAACTAACAATGCAAAATTTCTTCCTAAAACAACGTTAGCCTCCCGCCCCTCCCCCCGAGAATAAAAGTGGCAAATTATGATTGAATGCGTTACACACAATTCAGATATTTTGTCTCAGTCCAGGTTTATGCCTTACGGGACTTCCTGTGGCACACGCGGTCAGCCTCCTCTGGTTTCCGCTCACGCAGCGGCCTCACCGGATGTGTTTTCAGATGACCACCGGCGGCCAGCCAAAAATCGCAGCCTGGGCGATTTTGTTTCCGCGCCACCTGCACCGTCCCCAGTGAAGACCCGGGACACCCGCTCTCCCGGCCGGGAGCGTTTAACGGGCCGGGCCAGGAACTACAGGTGACCTGAGTTTCCCTCTACGCCCCTCTTAGCACATCTGTGTTTTATGTGTTATAGTTAGAAAGCTATGGTTTTTTTTTTCAGGATCTTAAACTCCAAGGTTGAGAGCGTGAAAATGCATCACTGTTCTCCATATCTCCAAAAACTTGGAGTGTTCACCATGACTCTAATATAAATTTAATATTAGTTTAAAACTGTGCTGGTATTTGGCATTCATTCTGTTGACAACCAGCCAAGGTGATTAAAGCGTCATGACTTACTTGCAGCATCAAATCAGCGTTAAAAGGACTACTGACATGCAAACGTATTTTTCTCTGGGAGATAGCCATCAGTTTTGTTCCACTCAAAAATATTTCCCAAGGAAAAATGCGTATTGAATGTGCAACCTAAACCATTATTATGCATGCTTGGTCTTTTTACATTTGCACGTAATATGTTCCGTGGCTTAAAACATGTGTTGTGCTCCATGAGATGTTAAGAACAGCCATCAAGAGCTGCAGATTGAGAGTTCCTATTTCCAACTATTCACCCCTTCTTTGCGTTCCAGTTGTGATCTGGCAATTTCAGTCAAGGACCAATTGGCTGTGTGTCAGAAACGTTGTATAACTTAGAAAATGTGTTCTATTGGAAGAATGGCAGCCTTATGTCTCTTAAAATGTAGCTCATCTTATCTCATTGTCAGAAACCGCTTAGTTCTGTATAGGGTCGCGCTGAGCCGGAGTCTATCTCCGCAGACATAGGGCGCAATGCAGGGATATACCCACGATGGGACGCCAGTCTTATCACCGGGCACTGCGGGCAATTTAGTTTGCAAGCCAAATTACCTATGCAGCAGCATGTTTTTTGGACTGTGGGAGGAAACCGGAGTGCCCGGCGAAAACCTACGCGGACACGGGGAGAACAAGCAAACTCCGCACAGAAAAGCACCCGAACCGAGATTCGAACCCGGGTGCTGCTTGCTGTGAGGCGACAGTGCTACCCACTAGGCCACCGTGCTGCCCTTATATGTAGCTGTGTGCAACAAAATAAGCATCATGCTTATCTCTGTTACACCAGTTATTTTGACATGTTACACTTCATCGTCATCATTATCATTGCCCGCTTAATCCTCTACAGGGTCACGGGGTGCCAGAGCTTAGTCCACCAGACAGTGGGTGTAAAGTGGGGCTCTACCCAGTGTGTGACGCAAGTACATCGCAGGGCACTACGGGTATTTTGCTCAGCAGGCCAATTAACCGAGGCAGCAGCGTGTCTTTCGATGGTGGGAGGAAACCGGAGAAGCCGATGAAAACTCACGCAGACATGGACACACAGACTCCACACAGAAAGGCACCTGAGCCGGGAATCAAACCAGGGACATTTTTGCTGTGAGGAGGCAGCGCAACTCACTGCTCCACTGCGACATCCATGTTAAACTTTTTTACAGTTTTTCTGGCTTTGTTTCGCAGCATGCATGATGACCGATGGGAGGAAGGCAATGATGAACAGCCATTGAGAGCTGCAGATCAGGTGGGTATATGATCCTTTAAAAATATGCTCAGCAAAATACTTCAACAAAATACGGAGTTGCTTTTTGCGCTTTGTGAAACATTTCTTCGTATTTCTTGTTTCAGGCAGAAGTGAGAGCATCTGACCCAGACAGACTTGAGCAGGCGGAAGGACAAAATGATGATGATGATGAGTGGGAAGATGCAGATGAAGGCGATGACGATGGAGAGGAAGAGGTTGAGGTGGTGGAGTCGCCGCAGTCGCCTGTACGTGCCGATGCCAATCTGGACCAAACGCAGCCCAAAGAGGAGCCGGTGAGGGGAAAGCCTCCCGTGCCTAAAGCAAAGGCAAAGCCTTGTGATCAGCGTCCCAAGCGGACTCGCAACGCGCCCAGGCTCACCTTGCCGGAGCGTGACCCTGTGCTGGAAGGGGCCGAGCGGAGCCCTGCTGACGACTCTGCCAATGCGGCCTCGAAGCCGCAGACGCCGTACTCACCATTTTCACCCGGCGATGGCTACCAGCCCGTGGGTGACTGGGGTGAGGCCATGGAGGCGGTGTCGCCGCAGTCGGACTCTCCGCCGCGGCCCGCGCAGCCGACTGACGAGGCAGCGGCGGCAACGAGCGCGCAGCCGGGAAGCGGCGCAAGACCGGGGGACAGTGGGCCCAGCGCAGAAGTTCTGCCGCAACAGGGCCGTGCGATGGTACACGATGATGGTTGCCTCCCGCCGATTACCGTCCTTGTCCAGGGCAGCAGCGATGCCTCCACGCCGGGCGCTGCTGCCGTGCAAAGCGATGCTGCTAACCCCAGCCCGAGTTCACCCACAGAGTTTCACGCAGAGTTTCACAACTCTGTGCCGAACGAGGCGGTGGAGACGCAAACTCTGGAAGACAGTGTGGAACTGCAGCCAGCTGTTCAGCCTGGTAATGCAACTGTGCCAAGCGTTGAAGAGCCTAAATTGCTTTCTGATGCATCTGTGGAAGGTGTTGATGCTAGTTTAGCTCCTGAAGTGGTGGCACAAAGCGATGTTGTCTTGTCACAGTGTGCCGTTGCACAGACTGATGTCGGTGAGTCTGAATGTTTGCCTTTGCCAGTTGGCGACACCGAACTCGCACCTGATGAGCATGAAGTCGCAGCCACAATGGCACAGATTGACGTCGACTGCAAGCAGGAATTGGTCGCAGAAACCCGAGGTGACAGTGGCACAGAAGCCCTCATAGATGATATCAGGCAGGTCTCTGCAATAGGCTTGCAGAACGGTGACATTGCTAAACCAGATCCTTTAGAAAAGGTGGAGGATGGTGACGCTATCGCTGTGGAGCCCGTTGCAAAAGCTCAGGGTGGTGTGGCCGCCCCGCCGCTGAGCGATTCTGTCCCCACATCAAGCACGAACGCAGCAGGAGCTGAAGCCTCTACTGAGCTTTCCTTTTCTGCCACGCCATGTGATGACCAGAATTCGGCAGCAGATAAAGAAGCGAGTGCTGATGACGGACAGCCCATTATCGCAGCACCCGCTGATACGGATACGCATCCATCTGCAGTGGAAGTAAGTGAATGACTACATATTGAACATTAACCACCTCGTGCATGAATTAATAGAAGGAAACCCATGTTTTTCTTCTTTGGGTTATTGGGTTTTTATCAAGTAAAGGAACTTCCTCCGCCCTTTCATCTCATGTTGAAATTGTATCGTGTTTTAATTAGTGATGTATAGCATTGTGGCTCCAGCACAGTGTCTTAGATGCATGAGGAGGTTAATTAAGTCCTGTTTTATCTTTTCACTTTGTGAAGCACGGCCTGAAATTGTTTAAAAACTTCACGACTCGAATTTTTGCATATTTGTTGTACACCTCTTACCGTAACCTGCGAACAAGCGTTAAAAACCTTGCCTCGCACATCCCCGCAGTGCAATTATTCGTGCTTTTTTTTTTGTCCCAACGTAGGAAGAAACTGCTGTGGAGAAAGCGACAGCGGTTCTAGCCAGAGATGGAGTGTCCGAGTCTCGGGCCAATGTTCCTTCTCCAACGCCATCGGGGTTGAAGGAATGCGTCAAAGCGCCTGCGGAGGAGGTGGAGAAACCAAACGATATCGGAGAGGAAGGTAAAGAACCATCTGCTCAGGAGGAGCTTGCCGCGGCCGTAAAGCCAAGTGTAGAGGCATCGGGTAAGTCCACTTCAGCCATCACTCAAGGTGATTTATGTGATTGTTTGATATAAAGCCATCCTGCTTAGGGCTGTGACGACAATCCTGGTAAATGCGTCATGTATTCGACAGAAAGTGCCGTGTTCCTGGGCTGTTGATCAATTAACATGGACGCGCATTGAGTACCTACATATGTCGTAACGATGAAATTACCTGAAATGCACCTGATTTCGTCAGATCGCGATCGCTTTGTGGAGATTTAGTCAGGACGTTTTGAGATGGGTGGCCACCACGCATATAGCAGGTGTTCTGGGAGACTGCGGAGCCTCTGTTGTCTGCAGTGGATGGTGCAGCGAGATCCATTAGTGTGCACTGTAGTCAAAATCTATCATGGTCACAATGCATGAAGGCAACTGTGTTTCAGTAATGTCACTAAGCTGAATATAACAAACTAACAAGGTTGCTGATTGCAAAATACAGAGCTTGATTTGAAATATGTCCTAGACCTGTCCTTTGCTTTTTAAAATGTGGTGTAATGTGATTCTGTGTGTGTGTGTGGCATGACAATGAATATTGCCTTTGGCCCAATTAGACTATGTTCGTATGGAGCGTGACCCTATTTTTTCATGTCTCACACTTTTCAAGTTTTCTTTTTTTAGATAATGAACTGAAATAAGACCATAATTACGTGTCTGCCCTTGTAAAAGAGACACTGGTCTCACTGGAATGTTAACCGGTTTATATAATCTTTATATCGAAAGTCATTAAAAGTTTACACATAACTGGCGCGTATAATTATTTGTGCCTAATTAGTGCTGTTTTTAGGGCCAGTTAAGAAAACAGAGCTGTCAAGGGAGGCTGAGATGGAAGACTCAACAGATGAAAATCCAACAGGTGCGGTGAACATTACTGGCTTCCAGACAGTTTACTTCAGTAAACTTTGTTCTGACACCATCACATAGGCCTAGTTGAACCGCATTTGTATGCGTAGGTGCGTACTTGCAAATAGTGCACATTTGAGATGCTTGCTAACTAAACACAAGTACGTGCCATTCATTCCATACCCACCATTCACAGTAGTCTGTGTGTGGAAGTGACATAAAAAGAATGTAGCTTAATTTTATCTCTTGGGTTGCAAACTGCCAGACGGATAATATTGTCTCAAGTGGACAATGGTTGGAAGCTCAAATGACCAAAACTGAGATTTAAACATTATTGTGTCCTGACAGGTTATGTAATATTATTATTTTTTCATGAACATAAAATGTTATAGCCCAGGCGCAATTCATATATCACTCACCCTCTAGTATTAGTCATGGCTACAACCCTAACGTGGCGACAAAGTTCATATGTACCAAACTCTGCAGTAGCATTCCACACCATTTTATACATCATGGACAAACATGAAATTTCTCTAAACTTTGCATTTTAAAAACCACGGTTATGTTTTTTTTGAATGCACAGATTTAGTTGAGTTAAGAGTAACTACCAAGCGTTTTCCAGTGAAAAATGTACCGTGGTATCAGGAATTACGGTTACATGGTGTACAGTGAGATGCATTAGTGGCCAGGCGTGGTGACACATGCTTGTAATTGAGATCAAGTCATGTGTATGCAGGAAAGTTGGATGCACTTTTTACACCCACTTTCATGGCAGCAAGTTGTCTGTAGGAGGTGGTAAAGTTGCTAATCTGTAGCTATGGAGGTTTCCTCCTTTATTGTTTGGGTTTTAAATGAATACAAAAGCTAACGACATAAAAAAAAACTGTTTCTCGAAACTCAACAATCAGTGCTGATCTGAATAGGTTGAGGCTGTTGGGAAACAACACTGATTATTCTCTCGTACATAATATAATGAGTTTCATTTCTACTTGATGATCATGCAATAAACACATACAAAGTAGAAAGCATGGGTTACAAGGATGAGTGTTCCGTTGTAAAGATTCCATTGATGACTGAAAAGACTTCAATTTAAAATTTGAAACTGCAATTTTCCATTCCATTCCACAAACATGTGTAGGAACCACCATTATTATTGTCAAAATACAGGAATAATTGCACTTCAGTTATTAAAGCAGTAACTGTATTGGACAAACACATATGAATTGTTGATGTGGGATATTTATTGCAAGTAATGTGAACAGGATGATCATACAACATTTTTTGAGTAGTGGTCTCTGCAGAAGCTTATTACAAAGTAAGATACACAAGGGGGCACTATTTCTTTGTCAAGCTGATGTTAAGATGACCTATATACTTGAAACAATTGAATATTGACATTATTACAGAGAGTTGTTTACCCAGTTTCTTCATTTGAAATGAAGGAAAATAATTAAAATTGGAACAATTAACACGTAACTTGTTTTGCTCCAGGTGCAAAAGGGCTGATGGAAAATTAAGTGAAGCTGTATTGAACAGTCACAATAACATCAACTGATTGAGATGTGGCTATTTCATGCTTAAAACGTTTTAGGAAAGGTTAATGATATAACAATACTTCTCATAACCAGTACATGAGGCTAATAAGTTGTCATAACCATTTAAGAACGACTGCTATTGTTTTTAAATTTACACTGAATTTTGCAGTTTAACCAAAGTACCATGAAATAACTTTACACATATTTTCCCCGTGATTAAACTTCTGCACACTTTTTTTGGCTTGGAGTCATTTTAACAAATGGCTAATTGAAAAAAAAAGAACATCTGAGAGTGGAAATGGTAAATCGACTAACATGCTGCCTCAGTAATTGTGATTGTTAAATAGAAATGTTTGGTGCTTAGGAATGAGGAATGTACTATGCATTTTAATGCTGAAAATATGTTAAGTATTAGGCACGTCTGCTCGCTTTTAATGCTTATTAGTTATTTTTGTGGTTGCCATCTGCCTCAAACACGTTTTTTCAAAGGGGAATTAGTTTAGTCTCATCTCCATTTCTAGGGGGCATAGGTTTCCTAACGTGTAAATAATTTAATTTAGCAGCTGTTGATGGAAGTATGTTCATTAGTAAGTGAATGATTCGAATTCCATTGGGGCCAACTATTGTTTTTAATCTAATCTTCCCATTAGCTATAAATACGTCCTGCTCGAAGTTAACGTTCATTCCTTCCTTAATAATTACAGCAATGTGTCACTTATTCCTAAACTTAAATTATTATTTTTACCCATCAAACCTTGTTACCAGCATAACAATAATAATTGCATCTTTAGAGCGCTTTTTCACCCGAGGGTCACAAAGCACTGCACAGAGCTGCGATAAATAACATTTGTTATCATGAACTGTCAGCATGAGTGATGATCTGGAAATAATTGTCATGTCAAAAGGGCCTATTGCGAATGGTTTTTAGGAGAGTTCGTGAAGCTGCAGCATGCCACACACTTTCGTATGTCTGTATTTTCTAGTAAGCGTTATTTTATTTGGCCTCATACTAGTTTTATTTCTAAGAGCAATAAATGCAAATTAGCAATCATAGCAAACATGTTTACCCTCCATTGTTTCAGAACCATCGTGACATGTATTAAAGCTGATTTTCATAATTTCCAGAAATCAAAAATATGTTTCGTCGTCATTATGCACGACACTGTATTGCAGTGTTTGTTAAGTCTTGAGTACCACCTCTTGGTTCCCACCACCTGTAAATACCAAAGCATTAATATCCAACTTGTAGTTTCAGTTGTCATTTCTCTTGTCATTATTGGGCTTTTGTTTACAAAGTTTTGTGGCATCATGGCTCTGAGGTTAATTGTCATTTGCCAGATTGCTGCTTACAAATTGACAGTTGTAGCAGTAATTTGATTATTTATACTGGCAAGGTAACTTTATTCTCTGCTGAGTTCAATTTCACTGAATTACAAATGTGTTTGTAAAGGTTAACACTCGGTGCAAGTCACATTTTTTTCCTATGCGCATAAATCCTTACATGTAATTTTGTTTGAGGCAGCAGTTTGGCATTTAGGCACCAGCACGGATTCTAACACAATGCTGTCTTTCGTTTTGTCCGCTTTTCCGCAATGAACTAATCATGCACGTGTCCTACGTATGTCCGTTGTCTATCCCTGTTTTCTGATTTTATGTGACACTGAAATACAATCGCATTTGACCATACTCGTTTGATTCATTGTCTTCTTTTGCTTTTTGTCCCGATGTGAAACAACCTGCTTTGATTGTGGTCGTGAGATTGTTGCAACATGCATGCCATCCTGGGCATGACACAAAGAGTCCAAACTTGTCAATTGGCACAATTAATGCATCTCTCTTCCATCAGCATGATAAGAACTGTCCCCCCCCTCCCCTTAGCACTGTCTGATACACCTGCATCTTCTCAGCGAATTACCTAAGCAAGTGAACTGCTAAATACAAGATATATATGTATTCTGGCAAAAAAGTACCCATATCGTTAACAGCCCCACCTAAGCCACAAAGCATTGATACTGCATTGTCCTGAGCTGACTGCCTTTTGGCAACGACTGACACCGGCAAATAGGCTCAAAGGGGAGCCATTGCCAGGTGCAGGTCGGTCAGTTGAAGGACAATGCATAGGTTATCAAAGCTACCCGTTTGCATACTTTGCCACTAATATGTGTGGCTTTTGCAAACTGGACACATTGTAAAATGTGTCTATTTTGGTGTTTGGGATCTTAACACCTGCATAATCGCCAGATACGGTAAAACCTGTTGTAATCTTATATATGTTTACTGCAAAAAAGTACCCATTGTGCTAAATACTACTTGATTATCTGATTAATTCCTGGGGGACTGGAGCAAGGTCATTGGTGTCCAGGTGTATGTCTGGTGTGACTATAGGTTGTCACTGTTACAGATATAATAAGAAAAACAAGTGAAAAAACATGTTTTTCAATTTACACATTTTTATCTGCACTTAAAAATAGAAGTAAAATTTTTTGCCCTTTATGTCCATTTTTGGTGTGGCGAATAAAAGTGGGTGGCTTAATATGCAAATCTGCTATCTAGGATGCATCATGATAAATATAACCTGGACTTATATTAACTGAATGTCCATAGCCATCCACTCTTATTTGCCACACTATTTTTAAGTACAGATAAAAGTGAGCAAACTGAAACTTGCTTTCTAGTTTTTTTACTTGTTTTTTTGCTGATAGCTTGCTGGATAAGTAGAGTGGTGTTTGGTTTGAATTCAATGGAAAATTACTAATTTCACTGGGATAACATACTTTGTAACCCACTTGACACACCGACCCACATGATACACTGACCTACTTGACACATTGACCCACTGGACACCCTGACAGACTTGAGACCGACACTTGACACACTGATCCACTTAACCCACTAACCCATTTAACCCCTTGACCCACTTAACATAGTGACACACTTGACAGGCTTCATACTGACCCAGTGAGCCACTTCACACACTGCTCCACTGCACACACTGACCCACTCGACACTCACCCACTTGACTAACTCACCCTCTGTATCTAGAAGCCCCATGGATGCCATAATTTCATAGGTCACATTGTATATTGTGAAAAGTAAATCTGAATTTAGCTTTGTAGCTCTTTCTGTGACCAGATATAAGGGTTGAAATATTTGAAGCAAAATATACTAGCTGAAATTAAATAAAAATGCGTGGAAATATGCAGAGATTTTATTTGTGTCATTTTGCACAGCAATCCAAATCCTGTTTTGCTCCAATTAACATAGTTCCGAGTATCGCATAGCGCATAAGTGTTAATTAACCATACAGAATCACTGTGGTATGAAGGTTTGGTAACACCCAACATCTCACAATAGTCAGATTTATATGGAGCAACACACCAGTGTACTCATCTGCTCCATACTGTACAGTTGTTGCCAATGTAAGCTTCTCAGTTCTCAGTGGCATCCAGTGTTTTTCACACTTTGACATTTTGTGGCGTTAGGAATGTGACGCTGGAAATGTGTACTGGGGGTTCTCTAATAGGTGAATACATTTTACACTTGTATGTGTGTTTGTGTATAAATAATGAGACGAGGTAGTGTCGTGGTTAGCGCACTGCACTGTGAACCCTGGTGACCCAAGTTCGACTTCTGCTCAGCCAACACCAGTGATGTTTTTCTGAACTGATCATGGGCTTCTATTAATTCAATCCAGCCTCACATTAGTGCCCAATGAGATGTGTAAACATCATCACTGGGGAGACAAAGGCCGCTGGGTATGTTGCTGGCCACCAACTCTCTCATGTGCTGTCCCAGCCTAAATAGGTGCTTACCATCAGCATTTGACCCTACAGTCTTTTTAGCCTAAATTGGGGTTAGAATCTCTCTTTGTACGTATACATAGTACCTTTATATACACACATTCTATGCAGATTTCTCTTGTAGGAGTTATACAACTTTGTCAATTAGTTTTTTGTATTACTGCAGCACCAAATAGGCATTGCTGCAATGTGCAGTCATTAATTATCATTAGTCTTACAGCAGTAAGACGCAATGTTGGCTGCCCTGCCGATTGTTGCCCAAATACAAAGTAAAGAAAAATATATATGAATTATCATGCTATCAAGTCCCCTTTTTTATGCTGACTTTTATAATGTGTAGAAGATGTATTACCCCCAAACCCAAGCATGTACTTTACTGTTGGCCTTTATTTCATTTTCACACCGTAGCTGTTACATAATATGCAATGATAGAACTTTATGCACTGATGGAATGTTATGCAATGACACATTTTATGCAAAGATGCAATTAAGAATTCCAAGCGATGGAAGTGATGACCTGATGACCCTCTTCAAGTGTCATGTTTGAAAAACCGCTAAGGCTACAGAAGTACCGCGTGGGTGTGCTTATTACACCCACATTCTGACCGGCAATGACCAGACCTGAACCCGTAATCCAACCCGTCTTCATAGACCTGCAAGCCACACGGTTTTTGCCCAATAGTTTACGGTTATGTTTGGATGATATCTTGTTCTCAGTGTTATAAAACCGAAATTCATTGAATCGTAAATGCACTCGGGGTTGTTTCGGGAAATGTATTTGTTCTGGCTAGAGTTATGATCTAAAATAGTTATTATTCTTATTCAGCAGATGCCTTTATCCAGGGCGAGTTACATCATTACATAAGCATAGTGAGGAAACTACAGCGAGGCAGGGGGAAGGCAGTGATGCAGTCAGCTGGTGCCAACATCCGCCGGACATAGCGTTTTATATATTATGATGTTATCGGCCAATTAATGAGTATTATTTAAATTTGGGGGAGGAAACTGGAGAACCCAGAGGAAACCGACACAACCGGGGGAGAATATACAAACGCCACACGGAAAGGTGCCCGAGGCAGGAATCGAACTGCCTTAGGCAGAAAACATTGTTTCTGTGAGAGGCAAATGCTACAACTGGGCCACCCTGCTGACTCTTGATTGCACAAAAAAGTATTTACTTAATAACTATTAACAATAAGCTCCCTAAAGGTAAGAAGTATTCAAATAAAATGAACTGATGTTGGGTGTTTTTTGGCTCTCTATATGGAAATTGCTCTCAGCTATCCCGAAAAAAATAGGTATAAAAAGCAATTCTCATTCAAATAAAAATATATGATGCACATACACAATAGGCATCGCTTTACCTTCATGTTTAAACCTTTAGTGGACTCTAATCCATTGGCTTCCATCCATCAAATGCATATTTCATCAGCCAAGAGTGCAGAATAGATTTAAATTCTCCACCTTGTCCCTGAAACATTTGAATAGTTTACAATAAGCCTCGTTTCTATTGGATTACACACTTAGACTTTCTTGATGGTCGAAATTTTCCACAATGCAAAACTATTTCGCCCATTTTTCTTTTAACCTTGTCTCTTAGTGCAAGCTTTTTTTGTTGTTGCTTAAGTTCTGTAATATCTAAAACCGTATGGCTCACGGTAACAAAGCAGTGCAATGTCGGAGAGTTTTTTTAATGTGCATTTTGAGTGCTCAAAAGCCATTTGAAATAACCGCTGTGTAACAATACTATAAGTGTGTTTGTCACTGCCAGGATTTATATCTACATTCACTAACTCTCATCCTTGCACATACTGCACGATTGTTCAATTGCACAATATGTTTTCGTGTCGAGATTTTCTCGCTCATCTAATGAATTGATGAATTGTCATGAATTGAGCGGACACTTTGTTTCACAAATTATTGTCTGCCTTGATCTTACAATGTCCTTTGCGCAGTGTTGTTTATCATGTTACTATGATGCCTTTACACAATCCTCTTCGACGATATGTAAAGTGTTCGCACAGTCTGTGTTGCGCAAGTTTTAAATACTCGATCCGTACTCGTTTCCTTTGTGTCATGAGCGTGGTTGGTTATGTGTCATGGCATGCACATTCTGAAAGACTGTTATCAGTAAATGTATACTTTAGCAATAACATGTGGTGAAGCAATGTAGCTAGAATTGCAATTGTTTGTGGTTAGTCTGCCTTTTGGTACTTGCGTGATGCTTTTCATCTTTTTACTGTGCATCTGGCCATTGAAACACTAACCTATAAAGGGAAGGAACATTTATTGCAATTATGGGACAGTGGAAAACCTCTAAAATAATCCACTTTTCTCTTCTCAGCCTAATCAAGATCAGTGAGACAGAGACAAAAGGCTTGAAGCTGAAGACCAACGCAGAAGAATAATCGCTTCCAGTCCAAGGTCGTGTGATGGTGGTGTGATGCAAGCAGTCGCAGCCTATGAAACACATTTTTTTGCGTAATCCTAGCAAGCCATGTTCCTCTAATATGTAGGTTCTGAAATCCAAGTCACCAGCTTCCAATCTTAGGGCCAACGTTGGTCAAGAAGAATCCATTGTTTACTAATCTACAGTTGTCTCTCCGACTGTTCTGTACATACATCCGTTCAGTGGCGGAAACGACATCTACGCGTTCCACGTTATTTTCAGCTGTCTTAATTTCCAGTTGTCATGTGTGTTGCGTGGATCTCTTGTACAAGGAGATCCTAGTTCAGAAGATATATACCTGTTTCTGAGTAATAATAATGTTTGCATTTCTAAAGCGCCTTTCACCCGAGGGTAGAGGGGAAATAATGAATACGGATTAATTTAACCCAGGTCTCCCATTGAAATTAAATCATGTCTCAATAGGCTGTCACCTGATTGAAATCAAGGACACCTACCCAGGTGCATATCATGTGAATGCACAATGGCTAGTGCACCACACCTGGTGACCTGAATCATTCCTGGCTAAGCCTGGTCTCGGGTCACAACCCGTGATGATCAGCACACTGACTGATGTAATGTGGGGAGTCTTCTCATCCAGCAGTGGATTTACAGGGTTGTAAATTATGTGTACAGTTTCACATTTAACTGATATTTGGCTATTGGTGGTCCTTGATTCAAAGTTTTGAACCTGTGTTACTGAGCATACCACAGCAGAGCACTTGTACTTGGGCCCATTTAGCGTGGCACCAAATCTGATTTGGACTGGATGTTGAAGAATGCTCACCAGGATTATGCAGTCACATACTGGATCATGCCTAACGCATTAATATCAATGAAATGTATCTACTGGACGTTTTAGTAATGTCAGTTCTATGCATAGTATTGTATGCATTTGCTTAATAGAGCCGGTTTAAGATCTTATTTGAGAGTGAGATTTTCTGTCTCTTTTTGCCGTTGATTGAAAAAATTGCACAATGAGTGCGTTTTTGCCAGTGTAGTGAAGTTTTACACTGAAATAATGAGCACATTTTCTGTAAACAATAAGCGTGATGAAAATATTGATTTGCTGCATTTAGTTGTATATTAGTTACACTTATTACTTTTGTTATTGTAATAACATTGCTGCATTTATTTTGTAGTATAGATATATGTATCCACAGAAGCTGGGATGTAAAGTTATATAATTTACCTTAAAATAAGTTATGTTTGTACTGCACACTTGCATAATATACACATGATTTGAGAGAATTACTCAAATGTGTTTTGAAAAAGTGGAAATGTTTCATTTATGGTAACCTTTTTGTCAGTATCAAAATGGTGCAGAAGAGAAAAAGTTTTACCCTTTCTAACAAAATAAAGACGAAAGCCTTTCTCTTTTCAATATTTCGTTTCTGGCGTAGTGGCAAACTCCTGGAATGGTCTAATTATTGCAAAAATCTAGTGTTTTACTTTTGACTACCAAAGTGCTACTGTACATTACATTACAAAGACACGCTACCAGAGGTAGTCTGTTGATTCGTATTGTTTTTAACAACTTGTTTTTATGAAGCATAAATAAAAGCCAAAAAAATATGATCGTGCTTGTACATAAATATATATTTCCTTGGTTTCCTTAACCCTTCAAAAATGTAAGCAAATAAGATTAGCAAGCGCCGAATGACACCCAATTCACCCGTCAGATCCAGTCACCCTACATATACTCTTGTTATCTCCAGGATGCAAAGCAGGTAACACCCTGGTCAGTGCTTAGATGGGAAACAGCCTGGGAATTCCAGGTTGAGGCTCCGGCTGTCATATGGGCAAATGATAGCACAGCAATGAAATTTGGTATCTGCAGAGATTTTAAGTGTTATCCCTTCACCATGCCTCCTTTGTTCTCTCTCCACAGGCCAAATTATCATTGATTGGAAATGGCCAAACGTCCCGATTAAAAAAAAGTGCCTTGAGAACGCCGAGTTGAACGATAATATTGATATAGAGTATAGACGAAACCAGTAGCTCATTTGTCGTCTGGCTAGTATGGCTATAACGGCACGGATTATCACTAATAATACGAGTAATTGTGCCGTGTACTGTTTGTTTGTGGAATTAGGACCACATTGTTCTAATGTGAAATTGGTGTGTGTATGCCATGTTGCTTTGTTGCCACGAAATTTAGAAAGGTCACACTGGCTGTGCAGTTTAATTTCTCTTGCCCTGCTCATTTTGTTTGATTGATTGCCTTTAAAGCAGGTAGGAGCACATTGAGACCATGCGTCTTGGTTTATGCCTATTTCCGAGGCATGGCAATTGACAGGATTGTAATTCAGCTTGATATACAAATCAGGTTTTTAAAACAAGGTGGCATTGCATTCCTTTAGCAAATAAAAATGTCAGGTTTGTGAATAAAAAAAAAGTCTTAAATTGTAGGTTATCGTGTGAGCTGTTGGATACCTACCTGCTGGGTAATGAATAGCTTTTAGAGGATTGAGGTCATGCAATTGGCATGTGATTTGTGAAATTCTAACTGCGCATATGGGTGGCTTTTCTTTTTCTTTAAATACTCCTTGCTATGCAAGAGAAATGCTGTGAGATAATAACGTGGCGTACTCGTGTTTGTACGATAATGGAGCAGGGTCAGAGAGTACGTGAGCGTATATAAGACTAACAAGCTAAAACTGGGGGAGCAACGGGTAGAGAAGTAAATTGGCCAGATTGGGTGTTGACAAATGCACTATACGTACACAGCCCGGGGACGGGTTTCTGTTTTTTTTATATTTGAAATAAAGCATAAAATGTAACCCATTTTTAGTCTGGCCATGAGATCAGGGACATTTTTAGGGTTGCCACCTGTCGAGGGTTTCACCAGCTTGTTCTCATTTTTGAGGCAGCTGCCTGAGTTCATCCATAGGTTTTCAATGCAGGTGTGAAAATCATTCCGGGTTTTGCTCGTTAAACGTACGGCCCTCCCCGCTCTTGTTCACTCTTGTTCACTCTGATTTTCTGTGGCTCCGAGGTGACATCCCTAAGAACCCCTGAACGATCTCGCAGCGTCTTGAAGAATGGCCAGCAGAAGCAGATCGAACAGGACTGCTTGTTAGACCTTTACAAGTGATATCTGGTCCATAGGATAAGAGACGGTACTTTACTGAAAAACTCGTAGGTCCCAGAACTTTGCTTAATCACAACAGATGCTGTCTCATCTCATCGTCAGTAACCGCTTGGTCCTGTACGGGGTCGCGGTGAGCCGGAGCCTATCCCGGCAGACACAGGACGCAAGCAGGGATATACCCACGATGGGACGCCAGTCTATCGCCGGGCACTGCGGGCAATTTAGTCCGCAAGCCAATTAATCTATGCAGCAGCATATTTTTTGGACTGTGGGAGGAAACCCGAGTGCCCGGCGAAAACCCACGTGGACACTAGGAGAGAAGCTCGCAAACTCCCACACCCAGAAAGCAGCGTCCGAGCCGAGATTCGAACCCGGGCCCTTCTTGCTGTGAGGAGGAGGAGGCGACAGCGCTACCCACTGGGCCACCATCGTGCCCCCCCTCCAACAGATGCCGTTCTTGTACAGAAATCAGTACACGTCAATCAACTTGGCTCGCCACAAGCTGAAGGGACGTCACGACGTGGTGACGTCACGTCCCTTGCAGCTCCAGGAGACCTCGCCGAGCGTGGTGACGTCACGCGCGACGTAGCCCCGCCCCTGGTTCTCATCACGTGCCACGTGGTTCGCACATTGGCGCCCAGGCTCAGCTGACGTACAGTGGTACAGTATGTGCAGCATGGAGCGGTGTTCGTTTTTCGGCGGCAAGGGCCAGGGTTTGCGGACCACGAGGTCAGTGCTTAGCGGGGAACTGCTCTACTCATCAAAGCCCTACGCCTGCGTGGTTGTGAAGGTCAACCACGACACGGTGTGCGACCACTGCCTGGCGAGGTGTGTGTGTGTGTGTGTGGGGCGGGCGGCGATCAAGCACGCACCTCCGCGCACACTCTTGCGTCGTGCCGTCACAGCTGCTCGCAAACACAGCGCTTGTTTTGGCTGCGCTGGGGGGGGATTTGTCTCTCGTCTGCCGTGGGACGCGGTGGCGTAGCGCCGTCGGGCGCATTCGCCCTGCACACTCGAGCTTCGTGGCCCGTCCAGAGCCGACATCAGCTGGAAAGTTATCCGAGCCGGGTCCCTTGGTCGACTCGGCGTTAAATACAAGCGGACATGAGCAGTGGGAAGAGCAATGCGAGCGCGCAATGATAATGATTGCTGTTCTTTCGGGATAGCTGCCTCCGCAAGCCTGGAGGTGCCTCCGATGTGACGGGGGGGGGGGGGTTGG
>JAZEWT010000013.1:2345324-2355619 GCA_036362905.1 Mordacia mordax
AAGCCCCCTCCCCCCCCCCCCTTTTTGAATGTTCACAGGACTAGCTAGCAGAGTGCCCGCCCCGCGGGCAGAGTTGTTCCAAGCGTGTAAAGCATTCTGATGTCGGCATGCAGGCAGGAGCTTGCTGAAGGGGGTTGATGGTACAAGAGTGCAGGGCTCGGAATTTGAAGGGGAAATTGTGTTCGTTTCAGAAGAGCAGTCAATAAGTTGGAAGTAAAGTTGAAAAGGTGTATTGCAGGTTAAATGTACGCATATGAAGGATCCGCATCATGTGCCCGTGGTGTGGTTTATGTGCTGCACGCACATAAACTACTTGTTCAATTGTCAAGTAGGTTGATTTTCTAAAACAAAACAATCTGCCAAGCGTTTCTTTGGAGTTGCATCAACGGAGTGTTCGTTCAGCCGCGTGGTTGCCGTGAGAGAAGAATAATGCAAGATAATCCCGAGTAGCGAGTACCGTGGAGCTGTACATCTGTGCGAGTTTTACTTACAACGTTCGGACCTTTTAATACCCAGAAGAGAGCAATTATATGGAAGCCATGAAATGTCAAGGTGCAGGCGAGTTGTCGCTTGCTCGTGCCACTGCCGATGGTAAAGCTTCCCTCCCTCTTGGCAGAGCTCCTCCCGAGCCTGTTGGCCTCTTCCACCAAGCTGGTTAGATGTGCTTTCAGTGGGGAGTCGCCACAATTTCACCCCGAACAAATGAGACGCCAATCCACAAACCGCTGGGCCTGTTTGTGCTGCTCTCTGGGCAGAGGTTAGTGGTGGTGGTGGGGGGGGTGATGTTATTATTAATAATTTAGCAGACTCTGAATAATTGTTCGTGCACTGCGCTATGAACCTGGCGAATACATTTCGGCCCCTGGCCACGGCTAACATCGGAGGCGAGTTGTTGCTCAACCGATCTTCGATACCCCCTTTCATGACCCACATTGAGCAGTGTGGTGAAGTATGGTCTCGCAAACTGGCAACAGCGGTGGATAAGTGCTCATCATTTTTCAGTGCAGTAAATACGTCAATGTGATGGCAAGGTTTCCGTTCGTGATAAAATACGTTCACGTTTTGTGGTAGAGCCAAGAAGGGGCTTTTTTAAATCTTGAGCCAGACTTTATTGGCCTTTTAGTGGAATTTGATGCAAACTCCGACGGGAACGCCCCTTCGCTTTATTGGGGAGTGACCGGGGAATGGATTATATATATTTTTTTTACACGCGAGGCGAAGCAGGCAACAAATTATTCATTCTTCATAGACACAAGCACCATTCGATGGCAGTCGGTTCCAATCAAGTGCCTCGCTTTCATTAAAATATCAGCGGCTAATTGTATAAAATATTGACATTTATACAGAATTAATTAGGTTTCGGGTGGTTTGACGGATCAGGTGTATTTGGTGTTAATATAATGCAATGGAATTTATATGGAAATTACATCTTCGGTATAAAGAGAAAGCACAGCTTCAGTCCGGCTGACTTGTCAGTGACTGTAGTCACTTTGAGCTATGCGCTACGAATTTCATCTCATTGTCAGAAACCGCTTAGTCCTGTACAGGGTCGCGGTGAGCTGGAGCCTATCCCGACAGACACGGTGCAAGGTAAGGATATACCCACGATGGGACGCCAGTGCAACACCGGGCACTGCAGGAAATTGTCTGCAAGCCAATTAAACCTACGCAGCAGCATGCTTTTTGGACTGTGGGAGGAAACCGGAGCGCCCGGTGAAAACCCACGCGGACACGGGGAGAGAACATGCAAACTCCACACAGAAAAGCACCCGAGCCGAGATTCGAACCCTGGACCTTCTTGCTGTGAGGTGACCGTGCTACCCACTGGGCCACCTGCCACCCTGCACTTCGAAGCCTGCGTTTGATACCTAGTCATGATTGACAGTGGCGAGTTACAACTAAACCCGACCTGGTGTGCCCCTTCCACACGAATCTTCGCTAATCCACACTTAGCAGAATGGTGAAATATGGTCATAGTTCCCCCATAACCAATCGCATGGGGAGACTCCTCGAGCTGTGAATTTACGATAAGTACACGTCAAGTGAATGGATAGTGGTGATACAAAGTTAGCTTGCTCGGTCAGCAAATTCAACATCTTAAACGGTGAGATGTCACGGCTATGCAGTATCTTTGATTCAATCTCAACAGTTGCCAATGCTGTGGTGTTATGAAAAAAATAGCGGCCTTTCTCAAACTGCTAATGAAGGCCTCCCCACGCCACGTTTGTCGTGGGTTCTCTTGACCTTAGATCTCGCCGGGTCAGTGTGGGTTCCTGAACGCGGAGGGCAGAACCACCGGTTCTGTTATAATATCTTTTTTTTTTAAGCGTGTTGTGTATTCTTACATATTGTAATAAATATTTGAAGAAAGGATTTTCTTACGGTGGAGTTTATCAAAATATACGACTTGCGCGGTTGTACAGAACCCTGCGATAGACCGAACATCTGATTTAGTGTTATTGTTAATTATACAGCTAACTGATTTCAGCGGTGAGTTAGCGCTTGTGCACAATAGGAAGCAAGTGGCAGTAAGATGCCAGTGGAACGCTATAATGTATTCAGCGATGTGAAATTGAGAAGGATCATCAAAATTAACCATCAGCCATTCCAATGTATAGGCGCGCCATGCAGGCGCGGATGGTGTCTTCAAAGCTTAATTGCTCCGAATAGATAATCATTGCTATCAGGCGCATTTAAGTAGAGGCACTCGAAATTAAATCACCTGTGTCAGCCGCAGCTGCACGTTCGCATAGACGATTGGTAGGTAGCATGAAGCGACAAACCAATCATCTCGGGGGCTCCATGGAGCCCCTTTTAGTGGAGATCCTTCCGCCAGCATTTGCTGGGCTGCACCTTTGCCGACCCACACGTTCACACGGGTGTATCGTCTCATCAGCGCAAACAGTCTGTCTTGCCTATAGACGTATTCTTATCCGCACATTGCATCCCTGGCTATTCTTTATGGGCACATGGGACCGATGAAATATGCGGGTGCAAAGGTTATCTTTCAAATACACGTGTGCTAGCGACCGTTTACTAAATTTGTAAACGGTGAACTCCTTACAAACGTGTGCACAAGCCCGGGAATAGTCACCCGAGTAACGTATTGGCGGCGGCGATGTAATTAATTCAAAGCATGCTCAATGTACTGGGACCTAACAGTAGCCCACTGTGGGAATTCAGTTGAGGTCATGCTCAATAAAATCTCAAAGTCAACCCAACACTTTGTAGACATTCGCTCGTATGTTCCCGGGATTGTTGTGGTTAACATTACAAACACGTGACTGTTAACGCTCGACGGCTATGCACACGTTGCGGGTCGAAACGAATTCTGCTTCTGTCCGAGTTTGAAATTCGTTGCCAGTCATCTCGGGCGGCAGGGTGACTGTGCAGCAATAATATCTGCGCTTCACAGAAAGAAGGTCCTGCCAGAAGTGGTTCGATTCCCGCCTTGGGCGCCTTTCTGTGTGGAGTGTGTGTGTTCTCCCCTGTTGTGCGTGAGTTTCCTCTGAGTTCTCCGGGTTCCTCCCGCACAAACAACAATAAACAAGCCGTGAAAACCTACATCATTACAAAAACCCACTTTTTTTTTCAACTGGCCATTACCATCATCATCATTATATTGTAACTGGCTCGATGTGTGCAACATGAATTACAACGTAATCGTTAGCATAATATTAGTTCATTGTCGCCAGAATATTAGTTCATTGTCGAAGACATGAAGAACGAATCAAAGACGCGAGGAAACTGCACAAAGATGGGGAGGCGGAAGATAGCCCCACGGTCATCCGGCGCCAACATTAGTCAGACACTCCAACATATAATGATGTTATCGGTCATGTAACAACTGTGTGGTTTTGTTTTTGTCATTTATGGAAAGAAACGGGAGAACCTGGAGGAAACCCATGTAGAACAAGGGGAGAACAACAAACTGTACACAGCAAGAGGCCGGAGGCGGAGCACGAACCGCCTCGGGCAGGACCTTGATTTTGTAAGGGGCGGATGTTACCACTGCGCCTCCATGAGCCTTTTATATCCCTTTGGTTCTCTCGTTACGGGGGGAGGCAGAATGTGTGGTTTTCTAAAACGTGTTGAAAACCACTCCCCCCCCCACCCCAAAGGGCAGCCCTTGGGTGTTATTTCTTAATGGCTGGCAGCAGCCCACACCCACAGTGGCCAAAGGGAAATTGGAATTGGCATGCCAGCAACTTGTATACAAATACACTCACCGCCCACAGAGCCTCTGAAGGCCCTAACAGCCGTTAGCCTTTCAACAATGCGCCACAGTACGGTTTTTTTTCGCCGAACAAATATGATTATTTACGATAGGCATATATGTTTTTTGGGTAATTGAGTAATATTTAACGATACTGCCAGGAGTTGTATTAAAGGGGCATCTGGTGGCATTTCACTGCCCTGTCTGCCGGTGTGTGGCAGCAGTAAAGCTCCGCTCGTCTCTCAGGGATAATGTGAAGCAAGGGCTGATTGCTCTGACTTTCTGCCAAGTTTACATGAAAGCCAAAGTGAGGAAGGAACAGTGTTTTACAGTCCCGTGTTGTGGCAGGAATAGCGAAGAGTGGCGTCACGTTAGATGCGTATCGCCCATTGTAATGCGCGTTCCCTTACGTAACGGGAGCCAATGGCAGAGCAGAGTTTGCACGCAGCGCAGTGTTTCAAATCTCAGCGGACAAAGCCGATTGCAATAAACACTTAATCATCATCATCAGCTTTGATCTATCCACCGCTGAATGACTCTCCGCACAGCTGTCGCCAGCTCTCAAGATCCTGCGGTGCAATCATCCGTTCAGCGACTGCACCGACACGAACGCATGTCATGGCTCCATCTCCTAGGTGTACGCACTCTCGGACGCGATCCATTCCTTGGCTGGTGCTCCGTAATTAACCTCGACCATCGTCCCGATAGCCCTTCTCAACACACTGCGCGATGCCGTGAATCATTATCGTAATTAAAACGGTATTACTCACTCCTTGTCATGCTAAGTTGTAATTATTACCGGGTTCGTAAGAATTGATGATGTTTTTTTACCACGCAAACGCGTGCAGCAGAATCGCATTGATTAAAAATGTAAATCCGTGTGTGGCTGTTTACAGCGTAAGCAATGCAACGCAATTAAGAATAGGCTGCACGTCTACTAGTGATGCCTCATTAAAGTGATTAAGCAGCAAATACTTATGACTCCCAACGATGGATATAAACTATGAATGAATCGCACGGCAGTAATTAAGCAGCATGTTGCCACAATCTTTCGAGTTGAGATATTCCTGCTGCGTGGGTTTTTCGCGATTGCGTTCATTAATGGTCCTTTGATCCGTTGGGCTGTCTGTTATTTCGTACAGTGTCCAACGTTTCGAGTTCTTTAACCCATTTCGGGATAAATGACTCTGCTGCCCGGTACTGCATAGGCTTCAAATTAGTAAAAAAATATCGTGCTTTTGGCTCCAGTGGCTTGTAACCCCGTTGGGTTGCTGCACAAGGAGGTAACGCTCCTAGCTCTGCACAGATGAATTCAATAATCCATTGCCACACATATCTCATGGTCACGTGGCAAGCCATACTTCTCATCTCATCTCTCATCTCATTATCTGAAACCGCTTAATCCTATATAGGGTCACTGTGAAGCCGGAGCCTATCCCGGAAACATAGGGCGTAAGGCAGGAATACACCCGACGACGGGACGCCGGTCCATCGCCGGCAAGCCATACTTACAGCACCTATTCTTTATTTCCCCGTGCAGTCACCCATCTACGGTAGGTTCAGCACATTCACGCGTCGTTTTTGTTTTATCTCTGAGGCCCAAATAAACTGGGAGCTATATATGAGAAGATGTGTATTTCAGGTAGGTTGACAAAACTCATCTCATCTCATCTCATTATCTGAAACCGCTTAATCCTATATAGGGTCACGGTGAAGCCGGAGCCTATCCCGGAAACACAGGGCGTAAGGCAGGAATACACCCGACGACGGGACGCCGGTCCATCGCCGGGCATTGCGGGACAATTTTAGTCTGCGAGCCAATCAACCTATCCAGGAGCATGCTTTTGGACTGTGGGAGGAAACCGGAGTACCCGGCGAAAACCCACGCGGACACGGGGAGAGCATGCAAACTCCACACAGAAAGGCACCGGAGCCGAGAGACTCGAACCCGGGACCTTCTTGCTGTGAGGCGTCAGCGCTAACCACTGGGCCACCGCGCCACCCGGTTGACAAAACTAAAGGAGCCTATCCTGGCAGACACAGGGCACAAGGCGGGGCTATAATCAGGATGTGACGCCTGTACATCGCGGGGCACTTTGTTGGGCGAGGGGGGGGGGAATTACTCAGCAGGCCAATTAACCTCGGTAACAGCTTATCTTTGGACGGTGGGAGGAAACCGGAATACCCGGCGAAAACCCACGCGGGCACGGAGAGAGAGAGAGAACACGCAAACTCCACACAGAAAGGTACTCGAACCGGGAATCAAACCCGGGGCCTTATTGCTGTGAGGCGACGGCGCTACCCGCTGCGCTAACGTAAGATCATTGGTAATTATAATTCTTTAGCTGCTTGTGCTTTGTTAACCGGCGAGGCAGTCTGTGTGCGTGGAGCGGTAGGGAAATGAGGAATGGTCGTTAGCACACATCCATCTGGTGGACCGAATTCGATTTCCGGCCACGGCTAACATCAGTAGCGATTATCTGAACCAGTTGTGGGCATCTTCTAGGTCCACTCGACCTTAAAATGAGTGCCTGGTGCAGTTTGTCAACAGCTGTCCGAGAGAGACATAGGTGGATGGCAGCTATGGTGCATTGTTGACATCACCCTCTGTCACACCATGCAAGACTTCAATAATTATTTGGCTAAAAGTCTGTGTAGACAAAATAAATGTTCGTTTTGAGCGTTTATCTAAATTAACTACAAAGCAGTGGACACTGATAACGCATGCGATTTTTAAGATGCCTTCTGAACAAGTTTTCAGGACGTGAAGTATTGAAAATGCTTTGTTAATAATAATAATCTCATCTCATCTCATTGTCAGAAACCGCTTAGGCTTGTACAGGGTCGCGGTGAGCCGGAGCCTATCTCGGCAGACACAGGGTGCAAGGCATGGATATATCCACGATGGGACGCCAGTCCATCACTGGGCACTGCGGGCAATTTAGCCTGCAAGCCAATTAACCTATGCAGCAGCAAGCTTTTTGGACTGCCCGGCGAAAACCCACGCGAACACGGGGAGAGAACATGCAAACTCCGCACAGATAGGCACGTGAGCTGAGATTCGAACCCGGGACCTTCTTGCTGTGAGGCGACAGCGCTACCCACTGGGCCACCGTGCCGCCCAATAATAATAATAATTCTAATTGCATTTATAGAGCGCTTTCCACCCGAGGGTCACAAAGCGCTGCACAGAGCTGCGGAGAGAACGGCGCGGCAGTAACAACGACGACGTCATCGGAACGGCTAATTAGCAACGTAAACGTTTAATTGCGTCTGTTAATGTGGTTTTACAAACGTGAGCAACGCACAAGCTTGCTCAGAGTGCAGACAATGGCTTTGCGTTTTCTCTCTCCACCGAGATCCCTTACGAACGTCTTGGATTTTACCATTTGCTACAAATACATAATTGGTATATGTACCGTTCATGCAATATTGAATACCAGAAGTAATCAATTTCATCCCAAATCATGGGGATGTTCAGATAATTCCTGAGAATACCAATTGTTATGGGCTTTGGCTATGCGGTGGCAGGAACATGGTATAAATCACAGCTGATGTTTGCAATTAGCCCATGACGGAAGAGTTACGGATTCTTGAATCCGTCTGTGCGATACTATAAGTATTACTCCCTCGCATATGGGTTTTCTCCCGATAAACACGTTTTCTCCTACAAGAAGCCACAAAGTTAGTGGGGCCATTAGCCCAAAATCCCAATGTAGCAGGGCCTTCGCTGAAAACAAAAAGCCTCGAAACTTAACAAATGTTTTTTTCTGGGTAAATAAGGGGCATCACTATTAATGGAAGAGGAGGTAAAATCCTTTCGAGGAGGGCTCTAAAGAGCTCTCGAGTGGAGGTTCTTCTGATAGGTGACACTAGCAAGCAATTGTGGGCTGCACCTTTACCGGCTCACCATTCATATTATGATTAAATTGAATCAAAATCTAAGTCATTTAACATCTCGCATGCACCGGCGAGGCATACCCCTCCAGAATACTAATCATCTGCGCCAGGTGTGTCAGCTATTAACGCTCAGCCACAATGTAAACTACTGTCGCCTGAACTAATTTGAGCTCTTGGGACACAAATCAGGAGAGATGCCCCGCAGATTAAGGAATCTTATCTTCAGAATTGGTTCCAAATACAGTTTTGTGGCTGTTGCAGCTGAGAGTGCACGTGTGATAAATGTAACAAAACAACTTTCCCCATCCATACTGCATCCATGTTATGCAACGAATGAGGTTTAACAGCATTGGTCTTTTTGAAAAATTGTAATTAAGTTTCACAGCGCTTGGGGCAGATGTGTCCAATGATGCTGTGTGTGCTGTTAATTGCTAGAGCGCAATTAGCTGGCAGCGTGCAGTAAAGTGTGTTTTCCGTGTGATTAGTTAGCAGGTTAATCCGGATGGCAGCACTCTCGCATCCACACTGCCTGAACACAGGCGCACCAAGTTTGCAGAAGGCAAGTCCTGCTGTTGCCTCCTCCAGGCGAGCAACACAAACAATCAATATAATTAGTGTGCGTTTGGTATTCGCGCTGGTTTGATAGGACGAGAAGACTGTCACGCTGTGGCGGACGGAGCGTGCGGTGGTTTTATGGCAAGGGACAATGTTGTCGATGCCTAATCTAGATTGAGTCTTCTGATTGTTCGGCTGCTCATTGCAAAAAGAAAAGCCTCATTTAATGATGTAGGTTTTCACGGGTCGATGCATGATGATAGCTTCGAAAAGCTGCCCCCCTCTGGACAGCCGCGTCGATCGCTCCCCCTCTCTCCCCATCGCGACGTTTCGCCTCGCGCGTTAGAGGCAAAGCGCCTGAGGATGCCTCGAACGTGTGATGTGAAACGTCGCGATGCGGAGAGAGGGAGCGATCGACGCGGCTCTCCCGAGAGAGAGAGCAGCTTTTCGAAGCAATCATCAGCCTCATTTAAGTTGTTTGCAATCATCAGCGAAACATCGTACGAACGTCAATGTCGTGGGTTTTGCGTCTCGAACACAACCACCCAGTTGTCGTAGTCCCAGGAGACCAGATCCAAGTTGGTCAAGTAAACCTTGATGTGCAAAAAGTTAACAACCCATGCACGACCAAAGCAGTTTGCTAAAGTGGTGGAGTAATACACTGGGCACGAGAAATAAAAAGCCCCATTCCTGTTCAGTGTCGAGTAGAAGTGGCTTTAGACACGCTTGTGTGATCTAACTCCAAAACACGTGACGAGAAGAGGATGGAGTTCTTGAAGCCCTCTGTTCCATGGCGGCAGTGTGGCTGCGCAGTGCTTACATCCGCACCCCAGGGACAGGAAGGTCCTGCCCAAGGCAGTTCGATCCCCGTTTCGGGTGCCTTTCTGTGTGGCACTTGACTGTGATCCTTCGGTGTCTTTGTGGGATTTTCTTCCGAGTTCTCCCCGTTTCTTCCCACACGTAACTAGCACTCATTAATTAATTGAACGATAACATCATTCAATACATAGGACCCAGTGTTGAGCAAATGCTGGCGCCAGTTGCATTGGTCCTCCTCCGTGCCTCCCTACGGGTTTCTTCACATCCGTATCGCGTTCATAGCCAGGCTACGAATGTGTGCGCATTACAGGCAGTATTATTGTAATTAATTATCTGTATTGTTGTACCTCTGATGGTGTCTCTACATGCGTCCATGCGACTCTGACACGCGAGAGACTCTCAGTTGGCAGCTGTTCCGGTTTATCCAGGATCAGCCTCCTGATGTTGTGGTGGCGACTGTTGTGGCGGAAATCCGGCAAAGCCTTCGCGGGGCATTTCATGCTGCGCGCTTCAATGGTCGCTCACCAAAGCGGGTGTTTCGGGTCAGCCGTGTCGAGAGCTCCAGGCGTGCTAATGGCGCTTGAAGGACGCCTGAAGATGCCTCCAACGTGGAAGGCGAAAAACGTCGCGAAGGCGAGAAGAGGCGCGGTGGACACGGCTCTCACGAAAGAGCAAGTTTGGCGAGAGACGTGAAACCCTGCATGAGTAGAGTTTTGGGCTTGGTCAGTTTAGTACTAATCTGTATCTACAGTGGAATGAGTGTTATGTACGCATGTACTCAGTGTGAGAACTGGGATGGAATCCT
>JAZEWT010000013.1:2372446-2385050 GCA_036362905.1 Mordacia mordax
AAAGTGATAATGCGATACAGGTATCGATAATCAACGCTGCCCTTGGAAGGGAGAGGAAGTGATCAAGCTGTCGCATCTGCCAATTCGTGGTCAGATCTCACGGAAGCCTTGGCAACCGTGAGTCAGGGAGGTACTGCTGATGTTGTAACTGAATTTAATGTTTTAAATGGGTAAGGTTGCTACCGTCCAATTGCTTGCACGCATCACTGGATTGCGGAAAGGCTTCTACTGTTCAAGGTCACTGCAGAGAAGCCCCCCTCCCTCCCTCTCCCCTCGTCACCTTCTTCCCCCCCCCCCCTCTCTGCTGTTCCTCGCTGGCCAGATGTTTTGGAAGAGGTGTGAGAGTAGAGTACCCACACTCACGCCACCACACGCCGCTTGCAGATCGCGTGCTTGCAGTATCTCCAGTCATTCCGGCGCACAGGCTGCAGGATGCGTGTCCGTGATTTCAACCGCTGCGCCGATCTCTGCCTCACAAGTCCAGCGTGAGATGCAGTTATGAACCGTTACATCACAGCTCATTGCCACGAAATATGAAGTGAAAAATCATTGTTTATAGACGTTGCAGTTCTTCCCAAGAACACTTCTTCCTTCCTTTATTTGTTCTAACAATTGTTTTACGTTTATTTAACGCCATGCATTGATTTATTGTCAATATTTTACTTAATTGATATATTCTGATGTAGTTGTTGACACGCCGTTCTCTCCACGGCTCTGTGCTGCGCTTTGTGACCCTCGGGTGAAAAGCGCTCTAGAGTGCAATTATTATGATTAAATGATGAATTGCAATTCAGCCACATCTCGGCCTGGTACAGATCACACCTATGGTGAAAGGCACTTCAGAAATAAAACTATTATTATTCCAACACGGGCGGCGCGGTGGCCCAGTAGTTAGCGCTGACGCCTCACAGCAAGAAGGTCCCGGGTTCGAGTCTCTCGGCTCCGGTGCCTTTCTGTGTGGAGTTTGCATGCTGTCCCCGTGTCCGCGTGGGTTTTCTCCGGGTACTCCGGTTTCCTCCCACAGTCCAAAAGCATGCTCCTGGATAGGTTGATTGGCTCGCAGACTAAAATTGTCCCGCAATGCCTGGCGATGAATCGGCGTCCCGTCGTTTGGTGTGTTCCTGTCTTGCGCCCTGTGTTTCCGGGATGGGCTCCGGCTTCACCGTGACCCTATATAGGATTAAGCGGTTTCAGATAATGAGATGAGATTCCAACACACACCATCACACCTCTTTGTTAACGCGCTGTGCACGAACGAAGCTTTTCACGGTTCGATGCATGATGATTGCTTACCAAAGCTGCTCTTTCGGGATAGCCGTGTCGAGCGCTCCTCCTGTCTCCAACGCGGGGAGACGTTTCGCCTCCCCGCGTTGGAGGCATCTTCAGGCGTGCTGTGACTGAGTGCTGTACGGTTCCATCGAGTCGCCTCGTGACAAAAGCATTCACTGGCATGACGTGATTAAGAGGCAGCTGGGGATGGTGAGGAAGGTGGTGGGTGGGAGGTGGTGAGGGGGAAGGGGGTGATTGTTTTATGAATTGTTCCTAACCCGCAAGTTGCGATGAATTGCTGAGATAACGTTCGTTTAGCCGTTGGTGGCGTCATGCGTACGGGCAGGTTTTATTACCAAGACAGCCTTTAAACGAGCCAGACACCTTGGTGACACGCCAGTGGCCCAAGAGCGGTTACACGAGGCCGAGAGTGAGCGTGAATTAATGCGGCTCTTCACGAGCGCGGGTTCCCGATTTCCATTGGGACAGAGTGGGCTGCCTCGTTTGAGAGCTTTGCATCTCTCTCAAGAATTGACGAGAGACATCGTGAGCCGTGGAATATAAATTCGCGGCTTCCTGTCACACTGACAAGCAGAATACAAAACGATTACTCGCAACCCTCTGCCCGATGTCACAATAATCAATGACAGATGCGTCCTCTGAATTACTTTCTAAAGCCGTTCTTTCTGGACAGGCGTGTCGAGCGCTCCTCCTGTCTCCTTCGAGAAGCTTTGACTCGCACATCGGAGGCATCCTCAGGCGTGCTGAGACCGAGTAAAGATGAGAGTGCCGCGCTATAGGGTGCCTGATGTCAGAGGCGGATCACTGCTCTGCCCGTATTCCTGTGATCTCTCAAATCTCCCTTCCCAGGTCCTTCCTCGCGTAACTCCTTTGCTAATGCTCCCCGGGGTCCATTGTCTCTCCTGCTCCCTCCATTAGTCCGTATTTGTATCTCGTAAAAAATGTGTGTCTATATATATATACACAAACCATTATACGTCATTTTTTTTACGCATGCTTAATACAAGTGGAAAGCAGCCAGAGAGGCGTAATTTGTTTAAAGTTGAGCTATCGCTGAAGATAACGCAAATACAATGTTCACGGCCAGCCTGCTTAATTTAATAGCACACATTAGCATGCGTGTACTTGTCAACACTTAGCGCAGATATACGGCGCGTGTTATTCAAGATCGCTTAAATTTCATCCGATCATTTACGTAAAATAAATCCTGTATGATTGTGCCGCGAATAATTTTCCCTCCAGAAGGGATGTACGTTTCAAACGAGTGTTTTTTTTTTCTGACGCTCTTGGGAAGTCCAATAAAGACCACAAAACACCCCAACAAAAATGTAATTGTTGCTGATTTTCCGTTCTAATGTCGTTGTTGCTCACGTGCCGTTCTCTCCGCAGCTCTGCGCAGCGCTTTGTGACCCTCGGGTGAAAAGCGCTCGACAAGTGCAATTATTATTATTATTAACAGCGGTTACGCGCGTTCGTGCTTCTGCAGTCTTGCCAAAGAAAACCGCGGCCACAAAACCATGACAGACGTTGGGGATTCGACGCTTTTCTACTGGGCGGCGTGTGATCGTTCTTTCTCCTTTAATTGACACCCGCCCGGAAATCCCGGTTGCACTAACAACAACAACAACAACAAAAGTACCCAAGACATAAACTGTTGACACGTTTACAATTCCACATCCTTGCCGGACTAATGAGCGAATGTTTACGATGGCTGCCTCGCTCAAAAGCTCAATCAAAACAACGTTGGGGGCGGCTCTTCCCTGGTGACCGCGCTCTGATTTGCGTCGACATGAGCGTAGAAGAATAAAGTCGTCTTGATGTAGGCTCTCGTGGCTCGATGTTTGAGAATTGCTCCCAAGAGCCGCGGTTTTTGGATGGCCCTGTCGAGCGTTCTCTCTTCCGAGAGGTACCCCCCCCCCCCAAGCAACAGGGCAGCAGTGAAGATTGTGCACGCGAAAAGGACAGGAACGTCAGCGAAATCAGCGTTTAATTAAGCTCGGAAGGATCCGCTGAGCGATGTAGGTGTTATTGACAGATCTTCAATGGGGGAGCAATTTACAACATATCAGGGTACTGGGGACAATGTAGCGAGGACATTTAACCGAGGCGAAACCGCCGCGTCTTTGGGCTGTGGGAGATACTGGGAGAGAAAAAGAACTGGAGAGAAACCCACGCGGACACGGGGGAAACATGCAACGCCACACAGAAAGGCACCCGAGCCTGGAGTCGAACACAGGCGTTGGTGCTGTGAGGCAGCAGCGCTACTGACAGCTGCACCATCCTTGCCTGCCTTGCGGCTGACTGGCGAATTCGGATGAGCGTAAGGTAAAGGTGCAGCCCTGGATTTTCTTGCTCACGCCATTGCTGGTAGAAGAGTCTCCACGACAGGGAGCTCTATTGAGCCCCTCTATGATAAGTTTATTATTACAGCATAAAGTACCCAGTGAGCTTGCAAGCTCTGGATGCGGAGCTCCTGCGACACAACACATTTCCGACATTACCAATGGAACAACGCATAAAATAAAAGGCGGATAAACTTATGGCAACAACCTCTGAAAAGAATTATATTCTAACCCTAATCATTAAAGTAATCAGTAATACGATGGCACAAATAAGCAAACTTACAACACCAATTTGTACAAAGATGAAACCCCAATTACAATTAAGGAAATAAACAGGAGCATTCAAGATTGCATAGCACAATATAATAATTATAAAAACGTTAAACAGCGCAACAATGGCATGGGAAAACTATTAAGCGTTTATTTTTGCACGGCAAAAGGAAAGGCGCATATGCAACTCTTCAAAAGAGAAATCAATTAATGGCAACGCAGCTGGGCGGAAATTTTTATACGAATTGGGATCTAAGTTAACTCAGCGATGGTAGTGACTGTAGCTTCAAGCTCATGGGAATATTTTTTACAAAAGCGAGGGTGCAGCAGCCGCCACAACAATGCTTTAACCCGAATCTTGCTGTGCATCTCGGATCATTAAGCAAACGGTGAGGTTGAGATTCGAAGATTAGGTTTGTTGGTTTGTATGGACAACACAGTAGAACTTTACATTTTAATAAGCCCCCCCCCCCTGAATATATACGATTGATAAGATAACGATAATTCTAAGCCAATTTACAAATCACAACGGTGGGTTTTGTGGGGGGTGCCCTAAGTAAATAAAAGAGCAGATTGGTATAGAGGGTTGCGTTTATTTAAAATAGTATTATATGCCAGTTGATAGATAATGTCACAATAATCAAACAAATGGTAGATAAGTTGCCTTTATCAAATCTAAGCAGAGCTTGTTTGGGAAGCAATGTTTATGTCTGCAGAGAGCTTAATTTAATTGTAATCTTCTTAGCAACACAGTCAATGTGAAGTCTGAATGTACAATTTCAGTCCAATATGAAGCCAAGATATTTGTATTCCTCAAATAGTTCAATATGTTGGTTATGTAGTGTATATGATATAAGTTGCGATTTGGACATTATTGCTTTTTTCGAGAAGACATGAACATAATTTTATTGTAATTTAGATTTAGTTTGAGTGAGATAAACTGGTTCTGCAGGACATCGAAGTCCCCTTGAAGCTTACGAATTAAAATTTCCGGGGAATCTCCAGCCATTAGCAGTGCAGTGTCATCTGTAAAAATATTGATATTGGAGTGAGGTGACCAGGTCATTGATTATTGAAGAGGATAGTAATGGGCAAAGAATGGAACCCTGTGGTACACTCTTTATAATTATATTTTTATTGACCACGAGGTTATCAATGGAAATGGCCTAGTTTTTAGCGATAGGTAACTCTTAAACCAGCCAAGCGTATGACTGGATAATCAAAGGCTCCGGAGTCTACTTAAAATAGTATTCTGATCTAATGTGTTAAAGGCTTTTGACAAGTCTACGGAATATAATGGCACAGCTTTGTTACTTTTCCAGAGTGTTTAAAAAAGATGTAGAGATTCCAAGAGGGGGAAGCTTACTTCGCTGGTCAGACCTCTGAGGAGTGGTGGGAATCATCACCCCCTCCCGCAGCGCGATCTGCCAAATAACGCGTTTGCACGGCTGGGTAGATAGCGGTGGAATGATTTAGGAAACCACCACCGGTGTTTCCATTGCCACGCCGGGAGATCGATCTGGCGAGCAAGTGCGGTGTACCATCACCAGGGGAGCATCCTGAGATGTGCTATTGAGACAAACATATCTGCTGAGCGTAGGGCCCCATTTGTATCCCTCGAAGGCTCCCGCACCACCTCTGTGAGATTGAGAGGGGGTGGCGGTGATTGACTGGTACGAGGGGCTTGGGTGAGCGGCTGGGGTGAGTGGTAGGGGTCGGCGGCTGTGGTGAGCAGCCAGAGGTGAGCGGCTGTAGCACGCGGCCGAGGCGAGTGTTCGGCGTGAGCTTCCCGGGCCTAAGTGGGGCTCGAGAGACGAAAAGCCCCCGGGGAGGGATAGGGGTGGTGATGCGCAGACGGGACTCACAGCGGCCACCGCCGATACCGGACCGGAGGAGAGCGCACCCGGCCACGACCCTGCAGGCGAATTCCGTGCCACGGCATTCATCCGCGGAGCTACTTAACATCGCACGCTGGGCGTCCGGAAAACTGCAAATGTGCTGTGAGAAGCGAATAATTAGGATGTGCAGTGGAGCACAGAGAGGTTGTAAAAGTGCACCTCTCTCTCTCTCTCTCTGTATTTCGAGTGTGTTTTCTTCAGCTCGCTGATCACAGACCTGTGAACGTCGACATTGTATCAAGCTAATGGGCCAATTGTTTTCTCTTCATTTTTAAAAGCCCTGAGGTGCACCCCCCCAAAAACTAATTTCCTGGACTGTGTTGTGAATGAATAAGAGGGACTCAGGAAATAAGCCTTTGTGGCCAAGGCGAACAATCGTAAACATGTCTCCAGTGGAAGTTTTTTTTTTACAGATTTAGGGGTTGTACCGTGAGTCGATCGGCGCTACGCCCGACGTTTCGCTGCACCTGCTGGGACTTAGTCTGCACGTGGAGAGAAGCGTCGCACCCGGTGTGGGACCACTCGTGGTACACGTCCGAATATACGTCGGAGAGATGGACACCAATGTTGTGCCGTGTGTCATGCGCACGTGCGTTCGTACGGTTTTAGATCTCGGTGGAATTTATGTTTGTGTATAATTCGGGGCATCTCTCTGAACCATTGTTCGCGCAATTACTTTTTAATTTTTCATTAACTCAGTAAATTGCAGTGGGATATTTCCTGCAGTATCCAGTGACAAGGGGGTGATATGGTGGCTGCGGTGAGTTGTGCTCCCGTCTCAGAGCCAGAGGTTGCCGGGTTCGAAATGGTGGCACTCCGTGTTCCTCCCGCGGTCCAAAGACATGCTGCTTTGGTTAATTCCCTCGATTAAATTTCTTCCGATGCCCTCTGATTGACTGGCATCCTATCACCGGTAGAGTTTTGCCTTGCACCCTGTGGCTGCCGGGATAGGTTCCGGTCCCTCGCGACGCTCTGCACGACTAAGCAGGAGCTGATAGCGAATGAATGTTTAGAAACAAGTAGCCAATAGGGAGAGTGTGAGGAGGACTCCCATCTGTTCCATGACATCTGACCAGCCAGAAGAGTCGACCCAGACTGCCTTGTAGAGCTCCTTCCAGTATAGGCCCATCTACCGCCAGTGGCCTAAGCAAGCAATTGCGGAGCTGCGCCTTTATGTAATGCCTCACCACCATACGCAGCGACACAATGCGAGGCCTCGCATTCCCAACAACACCAGCCCTGTAGATCTGCAAGCGGGGGTCATTGTCTGCCAGAGGGTAAATGCGGTGTTTTGTTGGGTAAGGCGCAGAGAGAGTAACTGGAAGGGTGACTGGAGGGGTCTAATGTCAGCTGCGCAACAGAACCTGCTGCCATCGCTGGCATTGGTTGTAAATAGCAGAGTTCCCGCTCTACGTGCGATCTTGTTCCAAGCGTGTAAAACGTTCTTTTGGCGTTTTTTGTGTGTGTGTTCATGACGTTTTCTGCTAACACGACTGCGATGACTTTGATTTATTTATGATGTATTTTTGGGAAAATGAATGACTCCTCGAGGTGTCAGAAGAGTGATAAATAAGTGGGAAGTAAATATGCAATGAGACTTGAAAGCCTTGGGGTTGTGCAGATAAAATATGCGCTCGCGAAGAATTCGCACTCATTACCGTCAGTGCGCACATATACATGAATACAAATACTTGCCCCATTATAAACAGAACACATCATGACTTAGTCTTAACCTTGCTCAGGCCGTGATCACTCTCAGAGCACGCAGGCCCTCCGTCGCAGTGGCACCACAATGCATAATGAATGTGACCACATGGGAAGCAGACGCATAGCCAGGAATTAATCTGTCACTGAATATTTTCCGGATGACTGGCGGACCGGGAGGTGGCACGTGGCCGCGAGGCACATCGGGAGCGAGATGTGTGCTGAACGTGCTATTGAAGGGTTGCTATCCCCACTGTTTTATTCCTTCTTTCTCCGGGCTCGTTGTCCTTTTTGAGGAGGTGGCTCTCCTGGTAATTCTTTCAGTTTTTTTTTCTTTCTAGAACAGGTCAATCAAAATCCAGGTGTTTACCAGCAATACATACAATCCTCTATTATTATTATTTTTACCCGCACAGTGCATGCTGGGTTTCCGTGCTCTCGTGATGGAAAACCTAGCGATGTTCCGACTGTGGAAAACAATGGTGCAGAAATGTTGGATGGATTGGTCTTTTTTTTAAATCCTTTTATTTAAATCCCTTTTTTCTCTCTCTCTCTTTTCTTTAACATTCCACCCTGAGACATAACTCACCTTTCCCCCCCACCCCCCGCTGTTTGCACGCTTGTTACGTTCACTGCTCATTGCTCCGTGAGCGAGGCCGCGAATCGGAACGGAGAGCGGTGTGCGGTGCCGAATGGCGAATGCTTCACCGCAAGGCTGCCTCCGAACTCTGCGGGCACCGCCGAGCGAGGCGCGGTGCCAACGGAGCGCACATCTGCTGTGTACCGTCATTAACTCGCGGTGCCCACTGAGAGGGCACATTGCTGCGGCACTGCTGTTTGGCTTTGCCGTTCGCTGGCCGCTTTGGCAAGGAAAATAAAGAAATAAGGCACTTAGAGTGGCGATTAGTGGCTTTTTATTGCGCGAGGCAGAGGTAGGAAATTAGAAACACGAATCAGGTCATGAGCAGGGAAAGCTTACGCAGTTAAAATCTACTTGAACGAAAATGTGATGCATGTTACCATGTACGTATATTTTAATTTTACTGCCGTTTTTTACGTTTTTGTATTTAATAGGTAGCGAAAATTGGGTTTACCCTGTTTTGCATTTTTCATAAAGGAAAGAGCAGCGTATTTTGCAAGTGCTCATTATAATGCGCATCTCTGGTGTATATGCGCTATCTGCAGGAAGGTAACGTTTCACTGGCAGAGTTTGATTTGTGCGCGGTGAAATACATTTTCTCGTCTGTTTATGGACGTGCATTCAACCCCTTAATCCCCTCTATATTTTCGACGTTCTCGAATAAATGCCGAGACAACACTCGTGTCATTTTGCTCGCAGCTTATTTCGGCCCATTAAAATGAATTGCAGTTTTGCAGCGCGTGCGGGATTACATTATGAAGCTCAGTCGCACCATTTGGTGGCAGCGGATTGAGTTGAGAACGCGACCGAACTCTTGTTCAAGCGTGCAAGTGGAGATGCCGCAGTGATCCTTGCAATGCTCGAAGCACTCATGGCCATTCCTGTTCGTATCGGCGAGAATTCACAGCATATGTTTGAGCCGTGCCTTCGCTGACCCAATCTTAATGAGTATCTGCTACCTCCTTAATTACCCGTCTATCATCACTACCATGGTTCGTATTCCCACACGCTCCACTGTGGAGGTCTCGGTCTACCAGACTGGCTCTCTTGGCCAATCCAAAGCGTGCTACATCACCAACGCCAACTCGCTCGCTCATTTAAACAACCACACATTCAATCCAACAAATCACTCAACCACCATACTTTCCTTGACGGCAACTGACAGCCACAACACGTACGGCCTGAACAACATATTTAATCACCACACTTCTGGCCACAATAACACACTTAACCACCACACTTCCGGCCACAACAACTCAATCACTCAGCTACCGCAGTAGGTCGATAGTTATTATCCTATTGATAGACTTTCACCCGCCATAGGAATGTGGAATTCTGCTCCTGCCTTGAGGGCTGCAAGCGGGAGGCTGAGAACCGCCACAATGCTGACTTCAGTCAGAATAAAAACAACCCCGATACCCTCAATAGTGCTGTTTGTTGCAAGCCGCATGGAATGCGGGGCGATAGGCGTGTGCTCAGCCTGGGTCACCAGTCGACACCGGTAATGCAGGACAAACCAGGCGCTGCTGACTTTCGCCATCCCATTATTGTGTACGGGCGGCGCGGTGGCCCAGTGGTTAGCGCTGTCGCCTCACAGCAAGAAGGTCCCGGCTTCGAATCTCTCGGCTCGGGTGCCTTTCTGTGTGGAGTTTGCATGCTCTCCCCGTGTCCGCGTGGGTTTTCGCCGGGCACTCCGGTTTCCTCCCACAGTCCAAAAAGCATGCTGCTACATAGGGTTGATTGGTTCGCAGGCTAAATTGCCCCGCAGTGCCCGGCGATGGACTGGCGTCCCATCGTCGGTATATCCTTGCCTTGCGCCCTGTGTCTGCCGGGATAGGCTCCGGCTTCACCGTGACCCTGTATAGGACTAAGCGGTTTCAGACAATGAGATGAGATGATATTATTGTGTACACCGCTGCTCATAATAGCGAGCTGCTAACAGCCAATCCTGAATAATCTATCGACAGAAATTACCTGTAAAGCTCGCCCCTACGGGGGCCGACAGGAGCACAGCTTTTAAACATTCCTCACCTCACTCTCTCTGTCCGATGATGAGCCTTAAGCCAGCGCGAGACAGCACGGAGCCCACTATCCATTTGGGTCCGATTACCCCCAGCTAGACAGAGCAAAGCTGCTGGCGATTATCCATCCCTTCGGGTTCACAGAGCAGGGTTGGATGATCGTGAAATCCCACGTCACGGGAGAAACCCAATTCGTGAGAGGCTTGGTCGAGACTATAGGTTATCGAACGTTAAAGGCGCAGCCCTGCGAATGCTTTCCTCACGTCAGTGCTGACGGTAGGGCCTTCACTACACGCGGCTCGAGATAGTCTGCTCACAGGGAAGAGCTGAAAGTAGTACGGTTCGGTGCAGCGTAATAAAGTAGTAAAGTTGGGTTGCGTTACGACTGTACAGATATGAAATCTAAGTTACTTTCACACCTGTCAGAGGGCCATTGGCCTACTCTTCCATCGCCGGTGAGACACATTGCATAATGCCAGTGAACGCACGCCTTACCCCACCGCATGCGACCCTCTCCCGATCCACTGCCTCCTGTGATCGCGTTCATTCTGCTGAGTTTGCGCCGTGAATTCAACCGCTTCGCGGGACGAAGGCTCGCAGTGGAGACCTTCATTGCGAGGTGCAGCGGTGCCTCCGCTCCTCCAGCAACGTCCCACGATGGGACGAGTTGAAGGAGACGCGACCTTCCCTCCTCGAGCCGCGCGTGTGAGCGTTGTGCTCTTCACTTTAAGTTACCGTTGCCTTTATAAGCACGGTTAGGGTTTCGCCTCTGCACTGATTGGTGCAGGGCGGCGCGGTGGCCCAGTGGTTAGCGCTGTCGCCTCACAGCAAGAAGGTCCCGGGTTCGAATCTCTCGGCTCGGGTGCCTTTCTGTGTGGAGTTTGCATGCTCTCCCCGTGTCCGCGTGGGTTTTAACCGGGTACTCCAGTTTCCTTCCACTGTCCAAAGACACGCTGTTGCCTAGGTTGATTGGCCCACTGAGTAAATTTCTCCCAGTGCCCTGCGACGTAATGGCGTCACATCTTTGATATAGCTCCGCCTTGCTCCCTCTGTCTGCCGGGATAGGCTCTGGCCCGCCGCGACCCTGTGCAGGAATTGATAATGATGATGATTGTTACTTGACCATGCAATCGGTTGAGGCCACACGGGGAATCTTTGCCTTTACGATCGTACATCAGGGCAGTGGTGGGCCCAGTGATTAGCACACAGCACTGTGAAGCCATCAACCTGAGTGGACTCAGCCGTGAATGGTTATCTGGTTCGATGCGTAAACATTAGCACCCAACGCCCTTGCTGGCCTGCAAAGCTGCTCGCCAGCAGCCCTCGCCCAAGCCGTCTGTGTAGGCTGTACTGGAGTCATTTGTATCTGTCTGTACGAATGGAAGGACGTGTTGGTACAAGAGCACAGGTATACATTAATCTGTTTTTCTGTATGAAATGGAATTGCTTGGAGCAATGCTGACATATTACATCGGGTCCGCTTCTGAGTTTGCACCCACTTTGCCTGGTTATATTGAATGGGGTCACGGCTGAAGCTCTGGGTCTCGTCCCCGGTAAGCGCTGCGCGGTTATTCCTGGCACGGTGTGCGGAGACTACATCAGTCCCCATGGCTGACACCGTGTCACACTCCTCAGACGTCTCGGGAATTGGGACTCCAGCCGCAGCCATGAACGGTTTTCATAATTCGACTCTAGCTGTAACTAATGGTCACTCGCGAGGACAAACGAAGAATCTCCATCACTCCGTGCGTACGGACGTGTGTACCGCTTAGCGCGGGTCAGACGCGTCGGTGATTCCTTCCTTGAATTGGTTTGGAGATCGTGCTGATACCACGTTTAAAGCTCAGGGGAGCTGGTGGAAATTCCATATTATCATTATTATTCTGGGTGGTTGCCTGTCCATAAAAAGAAGGGTTATTATTGCTGATTTTGCCGTTCTGATGTCATCGTCGTTGTTGTTGGCGTGCCGTTCTCTCCGCAGCTCTGTGCAGCGCTTTGTGACCCTCGGGTGAAAGGCGTTCTATGAATGCAATTATTATAATTATAATTCAACTACGGTTTACGGCGCCACAAAGCGAGAGCAGGTTGTCGTACTTTTCGATAATGGAAGGTAAAATAAACAGTGTGCCTAAATAAAACAATAATAATGTATTACATTATTGTAGCGTCTTTCAGGCGTGGCAAAACATCCACATTTCAACTCACAACGCCCACGGTATTCGTTCAGTGGCGATGGAATTTTTCGTTCGTTTGAAGAGAGAACGACTCCGGAAGCACGAGGGAACTGCAAGGAGGTGTGGGTAGGCAGTCGCATGGTTCCCCAGCGCCAACACGCCCGGGCACTGCGTTTCAACATATTTCTGATGGCATCGGCACAATTAATTAACGAACGAGGGGGGTTTTTTGATTGTGGTAGGAAAACGGAGAACTCGGAGGAAA
>JAZEWT010000013.1:2401459-2413527 GCA_036362905.1 Mordacia mordax
ATGCAAACTCCACACAGAAAAGCACCCGAGCCGAGAGATTCGAACCCGGGACCTTCTTGTTGTGAGGCGTCAGCGCTAACCACTGGGCCACCGCGCCGCCCCAGCGCTATTGTCTGTTCGTAAAACTGTGCGGTACACCACCATGACGTTCAACAGAAATACCGGTAGCGGATCTCTGTACAAAATCAATTTCTGCCGCTTGCCTGAACACGCATGCCAATTTCCCAGACTGCCCGGTTCAACTCGAGACAGCTGTGTGGCACTGTCTGGCCACTGGCCAGCCGAGCATAGCTTTCTCTCATTTGCGCTGTCCCTGATGTGCTTTGAGCTGTGTCCCACGAGGAGCGAGCAGGAGGCTCGATGCAGCTGTGCGTAAACCTCACCAGTGGCGATTCCTCATTAGAGGCCGGTGGGGATGGCCCCAACCTGTGATGAAAGTAAAGACCCTTAATACTTGTCCGCTAATTATAAAGGGTAATGGCTTAATACATCCCCTGTCCGCACAACGTCACACTTCCCAGCCACCTTCACTCATGCAAGTCACGAAAATGTCATATATCAGCTACCCACTGTGTGAAATGCCAGTGGATCAATGATTTCTCCTCCGCCTTTTTTTTCTCCGCTCACTTTATGTCCTATAATTCATTGCTTCTATTTGACATTCAGTTGAACTGTTCTGACGTTGTTGTTGACGCGCCGTTCTCTCCGTAGCTTCGTACAGCACTTTGTGACCGTCGGCTGACAAGCGCTCTATAAAATCAGTTGTTATTGTTATCGACATCGTGACCTCGAGGCAGGCTAAGTGTGCAGTGACTGATCGAAGCATCCCGTATTTACGTGGCCACGCGGTCCGGGGGGGCGTTCGCATTGACACGAGACGCCACTGCTACGCTGGGGACATTCATTGTGGTGCTCCAGCGGTCTCTGATCGCATTGCTGACGCGCCGTTCTCGCCGCAGCTCCGTGCAGCGCTTTGTGACCCTCGGGTGAAAAGCACTCCAGAAATGCAACTATTGTCATGATTACTTGTGCAGCGTGGTAATTTCATATCGCTCAATTGCCACCGTGCTCAGTTGCCTGTTGCGAACTTGTACTTGCATTCTCTGAGATCTGGCTGGAATGATTGAGTACTCAAATGCATTGCATGTGCAAGGGGCACCTTGCATTTGTTTTTACTTTAAAATTAGGTTATATGTGCCAGAGGATTGACGAAGTATTTTCCCAATGAGCAAGTCACCCAGAGTCCACTCGACGATCTAAGAAGCTTTGCAGGGTAAAGTCTGGATTGTGTTTGGATGCGTGACCGCCATGCACTGAGGTTGTTGTCGGAGTACATTTGTACTTTACTTCTATGCTCCCTGTTTTTTTTTTTTACCAAACCACCTTGCCCATGAGCTGCACGGCGTGAGAAGGGCCTCGTTTAGTAATGCATCTGAAAAAGCCTGCACATATTTTCCATGTCGCCCTGCGATGGACTGGCGTCCTATCATGGGTATAGCCCTGCCTTGCATCCTGTGTCTGTCAGGACAGGCTCCGACTTACCGTGATTCTCTACAGCGTCAAGCCAGTGGTGTAAATCCATGGACAGGCGCTGCGGCAGCGCGTTAGGTGTCCTCTCCCCCCCATGTTAGTTTCTTGTCGCTGCTGTTCTTGCCAAACCAGATCACTAGGCTCACGCTCCCGAATATTTAACGGTTTAAACAGAAACGCTTCTCGACAACATTTAACTATAACGTGCGTATGTTTTTTTTAAACTATCGATAGAAATATGACATTTAGCACAATTACTTATATTTTTCAGTCACTACACGACACCTCTTTTCTTTAAATCATTCTTTTTTATTGTTAATTATTTTGTGAGTCCATTCTCGTTTTTTTTACATTTTCGAGATATTTCCCATTAAATCTACAGCGGGTCCATTTATCATTTCTCATCTCATCTCATTATCTGAAACCGCTTAATCATATATAGGGTCACGGTGAGCCGGAGCCTATCCCGGAAACACAGGGCGTAAGGCAGGAATACACCCGACGACGGGACGCCAGTCCATCGCCGGGCATTGCGGGACAATTTTAGTCTGTGAGCCAATCAACCTATCCAGGAGCATGCTTTTGGACTGTGGGAGAAAACCGGAGTACCCGGCGAAAACCCACGCGGACACGGGGAGAGCATGCAAACTCCGCACAGAAAGGCACCCGAGCCGAGCGATTCGAACCCGGGACCTTCTTGCTGTGAGGCGTCAGCGCTAACCACTGGGCCACCGCGCCGTCCCATTTATCATTTAGTCTCGGCGAACTTGGATATTACAGCCTCCAAAGTGACGGATTCATCGGCTCGGGGTTCGAGCAGATCCATGGTAGAGAGAGACGTGAGTTCTCATTCTCCATCAGTTCGAGGCGACCGAGACTTCTCTCGAGCCACACGCTTCAGCAGCCAAGCCGTGAATGGTAAGGGCCGGCCGTGTCCCGTGGAGCGTCGCGCGTTCACATTTCACGCGCCATTCTCTCCCCGTCGTCGAGGCGAGCGATGTGCGAGCCACGTTTGACCCCCATGTCCGGGATATTTGCTGCTGCGCAACGCTGAGAGAATATTTTCACGAGCGTCGCGTATTCGCATCGCTTGTTTGTTCGCGAGTCGCAGAGACTCGCCAGGCGGTGCGCATGAAATTTGTCGCCGCGAGCTCTGGAGACGTGAGATTCAAATGTTAGCCCTCGATAGCGTTCCCCATTTGTTGAGCAGGTGGGGGATTCAGGGCTGTCACCTGTCACGTGCCTAGGCAAGCATGGTCGCCACTCGAGATCGACCCCTAGCTCCCCAATAACTGCGTTTCCCGCACGGCGTGGGAAGGGCCTCGTAGACTCAGCCTCAAATCGTCAGGTGCTGATTTGAGGCTGAGCCGACCTAGGCGAGGCCCAGGACCGGCTCAGCACATCATTGACAGTTTGTGAAAGGTGTCTGTTTTGTGTTTCAAGATCTTAACACTTGTGTTATAGACAGAAAGGGTAAATCTTTTTCTCTTTTCACACACTTTTACTTAACTTCACCGAGTATATCATCAACATTATGAATACCTGCTGAATCAAGGCAGTACAGGCTCGCGGGGGGCCGCAGGCTATCTCGGCAGACAGAGGGCGCAAGGTGGGAACTTACCCAGGATGTAACGCCCGTACATCGTAGGGCAGTCGGGGCAATTTACTCATAAGGCCAATTTATCTCGGCAGCAGCGTGTCTCTGGACGTTGGGAGGAAACCGGAGTACCCAGCGAAAATCCACGCGGACAAGGGGAGAGAGAGAGGACAGCAAACTCCACACAGAAAGGCACCCGAGCCAGGAATCGAACCCGGAGATTTTGCTGCGAGGCAGCAGCGCTACTCACTATGCTGCCGCGCCGTCCTTCACCGAGTATATATTTGATTATTTATATAATTCGTTGGGCAGTACCGTGGTCCACTGGGTAGCGCTGTCGCTTCACAGCAAGAAGGTCCCGGGTTCGAATCTCGACTCGGGTGCCTTTCTGCGTGGAGTTTGCGAGTTCTCTCCCCGTGTCCGCGTGTTGTTTTCGCCGGGCACTCCGTTTTCCTCCCACAGTCCAATGCTGCTGCTCAGGTTAATTGGCTTGCAGACTAAATTGCCCTCAGTGCCCGGTGATGGACTGGCGTCCCATCGTGGGTATTTCCCTGCCTTGCGCCCTGTGTCTGCCGGGATAGGCTCCGGCTCACCGCGACCCTGTACAGGACTAAGCGGTTTCTGACAATGAGATGAGATAAAAGTGTGGTGCAATGACAAAAAACCCAACAGTTTTGCTAATATCAACATCATCGCTGCCGGTGTTGGCCACGAGCGGTTCATAGCGCAGGGTACTGCGACCACTGTGCGACCTCTCCCCTCCCAATCCCCAGGCAAAGACAAACGTCCCCCACATCTACCCTTCATCGGGCATAGCATTAAGTGCTGTGAACGAGAGCGACTATAACAGCCAGCAGGACACGCGAGGGGGTGGAGTGGTCAGCACGACGCCAGGTCCCTAATCCAGAGGCACACACAGACACACACACACACACGCACAGACCACTTAGGCAGGCGCGCAGCGTGACCTTGTTTAAGGTGCATACATAAACTCAGGCACGACCCAGTGAATGCTAAACAAACTTGCAAGCAATGTTAACACGAAGCGGGATGAGTAAACGTACGATCTCGCTTGGTGCGCCGTCGGTTCCGCTCTGCTTCTTACTCCCTGTGAAAAGGATAAGGCTGCCGCACTCAGAGCTTGATTGTGGCCTTGTTTCGTGTCCCAACACGTTCAGTTGGTTATAAGAGTTCTGAAGAGGGGCGGTGGAGCCAACATTAGGGCGCCTCTTTGTAAGGTCCTTAAAGGCATTGCATATTACGCCGTTTATTAATTCAGCAAAAATAATAACGCGCTATATATTTTTTTTCACGGGGGATGATGATTCTTGCATATTTCATGGAGTTTGCTGGTCGAGGTGGAGCCGGGATGGTGTGAGGTGTGTGGTGGTCGTGATGCGTGCGGGAGGCGGAGGAGGCTGGGCATTGCCAGTGTGTGCACAACGAGACCGCAATGCGCTTTGCCACGATTTCCCAGCGCCGCGTGATGAATCGCTGCCAGGTTTATGATCCATCCGAGCACAGCTGAGCAACCCACTGAGCGCGCTCCGTCGGCAGGGGGGATGAATCATTTATGAACGCCGTAGCGCCACCCACCCCCAGCTCAGTTTGGGGCCGGGCCGTCTCGGCTGCAAACCCCGGCGGGCCGCTGGCAATGCGCGCCCACCGCTGTCCCCCCGCGTTAATGCTGTTGGCACGACCTTCACTCGCCACGCAACTCCGATGCGGTTTATCGAGGCCGATGTAGACCATTACAATGACTAGCGAAACAAAAATAATAAAAACATTCTGGTGATGTCCAGCTTGAATGAACGTTCAAGCAATTTGCCCATCTCGCTGCTCATAGCCCAGAGCAGCGAGATGGGAATTACACACTCTTATGGCAGCCGTGAGTCCAGCCACAGGGCAACTATTATTGCTGACTTCCTCAATGATACGTGTTTTATTGACCCATAATCATGATGGGCTGAGTCAACCTCCTTCAACCAGGGCTTTAATTGGCAACCTTCTGAGTTGTTGACTCTACTCCTGGGCAACCTGACTCGATAAAAAACATAGATGCAATAAATGGAAATAAATACATGATTTCTAAATATTAACATAGAGTATCTTGAGTTCTTTAAATGTGCCTACTCCCGTATCCGCGCACAAGCAGTGTATCCTCAAAAGGGAGACACTTTCTTAATTCCCTTCCAATAACATCTCGAAAGCGCTCGCTCGTATTGCGGATGTGCAGGCAAGAAAAAGGGATCTCACACACGTGGGTGACCGTAGATCAACATCTGGCAGCTGGCACGGAGCTCGGAGCAAAGCGAATGAGACCTCGCCGTAGTCCAGATTCAAATGTCACCCCTGATGGCTTTGCCTGTAATTTCCGCCACTTGTGTCATTCTCTCCATAAGCGATTCAATTGATCGTTTGCAATGTGGCTTCTTCGGGTGCATGTGCTGGAGAGCGCAGCGCTCGACTGTTGAAAATGTTCAAGCAAAGGAAGACGCAGCGTTTTAATCTTTTCGTTTGGAAATTAGTTTCGCTGTCGTTAACTCGCTTAGCTATATTGGCTTACTCGCTGTATATTAATGCGTTGTCATTATCACTTTTTTAATGCTCCCGTCGCCTTATGAGGAAACTTGTATTTGAGGAAAGGCGTCCGTTTTAAATTGAATAAATTAACATTACGACTGAGCTGGGTCACATAAAATAAACGGCATTCCACGCATAGATAATATTCAGCGCGATGGGAATTCAACGGAGCGTTAGAGCAACGACCGCAGTTGGTGTTTGTGCGGAGACGCATTTCACGAGCAACCTTAGGTGAAAAATCGTAGAGCCGGTGCGTGAGCAATCGTTATATGTATTTTTTTTTATTTTTCAGCTTTTAAAATACAAATACGACAACCAGCATTCCCGGCCTAGCACAAATGCAAATTAAGCTCCATATATTAATAACAAAATTTACAATAAATATAACCAATCATTGCGCAAAATTCGCTAAGGTGCTATAAGTTTGTACAGGTTTACACAATATACAAATATGTTATATAAAAATATAAGCTTATACATGTAAGCGAATCACACTAACGTGAGACAGTTAACACAAGAGTAGCTGTAAAGGTGGTGCGGCGATGTTCCAGTGGCATTCCTAATTAGCTGGCGTGTGTCGAAATGAATTGGATGTAGGTTCTTGCATAGCGAAAGGAAATGTTTTAGATTCTTATACACAAAGCACGTCGAACCAAGCTGCACGGTAGTGGCCAGCCATGAATTCTAAGTACCGTAATCGTTTGGGACACAAGCAACTCTCAGGCTGAATATCAACAGATCCCAATCAAACTACGTGTAACCCTATGAATGGAAATGGGGAAAAGAATCGGAAACACATCGTGCGTTTTAATGCTGAGTTTTTTCATGGCCGTTTAAGAGATTTTACAGTTTGACTCCCGAAGCATACAATTTGAAATGTGGATCGTAGCAAATGTAGCTTTGAGTCGATTAAAAGATGAATTTCATTGATAAAACAACAGTGCTTTCATTGAAGTCATTTTCAGAGGAAATTCATTTCTGCAAATATAACAAATAAATAAACGTAGAGGTGACTACCATTTAATATACAGTTGTGATCAATGCATCAATTAGACATGTTTACTGCAGACTGCTAAGGCAAAAAACATGCAAACTTTGGAATGATGATTTTAAAATTACTTTATCCAATGCAGTTAGTGAATTCAATTATGGTCCAAACACAACTTTTCTAGTGCGTGTAATATATTTGAGCATTTAAATGCATTCATGAAAGTGAACTTATGCATTCGCCGCGATTGGTAATCGGCAAAACAGTGATTGTGACAATTCCCTACGGTTACGGGCACAGGGGTGAAATTCGACGCGACTACACGGCAATGCCGTTCCCAGAGTGAACATCGCAGAGGGAACGTATATTGGGCTTTCATGAGATCACATTTGTATGGTTAGTCCATATCTCAGAAGTTATGGAAAAACAGCAAAAACGCTCTCAATCACTCAAACGTATTCTGGGGGACGACTCCTAGACCCCGGCTCGAACCGTGACACAGACCTCGGGTGCATTCACACCTCCCCGATCTGGTTCCAATTCCACCCCTGCACAGGAGTTCTATACAGTGACATGTCCCATATACCTGGCACTACCGTAGGGATAGCAATGCTAATCCCGTGTGCTCAGTCAGCACAAGACTAGATATATATATAGACGTATAACTTTGTTTTGTTTACTTCACCCAACAAGTCAATTTTATTCATTTTTCAGCGGAAATGAGGATCCGCGACGCCGTGACATCTCGAGACGCACAGGCACGCGACCGAGTTGTCTCGTGAAGCCAGTGTAAATGACTAACTTGATCAGAGCGTTGTTAACCCACCGATTTACGCACAGGAATGATCTCGTCAGTTGGCGACGAGACATTTCATTCGCTTCCGTAAATGTCCTCAACGCGCCCCATTATCACTTCGAGCACACGCGTCGAGCGGTGCCGTTTCGTCATGAAACGACAACACTCATATCATTCTGACTCCATTCTCAATCGGCGCACATTGCTCGCGTCAACATTTCCGTGCATCGTTACAGTCGTGCGACTACGCCTCCGATTCCGTGGAACCGCGAAGACCCCGGTTCCGATTCTCGGCGCCACCGCCGCCGCCGCCGCCGCCGTCCGGCGTCCGGCGAGAGAGATAGTGCGCGGGCGCGCGCCGCGTCTCAGCAGTAGAAGATGAGCTCGGGGATCTGCCCGCCCTGCACGCCCGTCCCGTTCGTGCTGTCCGACGAGCACTGGAACTGGAAGGTGACGCTCCCGCACGTCACCTCCGTGAGGCCCTCCTGCCCGAAGTAGCTGAGTTCGCCGCCCTCCAGTACGACGCTCACCATGTAGAACGTGTCCGGCTCGATCCTCACCGGGTGCTCGAACCAGACGGCGAAGGTGGACGACGAGCCGTCGGAGGTGAACGCGGTCTGCCGCTGGGCGAGCAGCGCGCCCTGCCGCTTGAGCTCCAGGCTCGCGCCGTACTCGGCGCGCTTGCCGCTCGAGCCGTACAGCCCGAGGCCCGAGAGGAAGACGCGCTGGTCGACGGCGAACTGGATCGAGTCGCAGCGGCCGCGGTAGCGCCACTGGTTGCTGCGGTAGGCGCAGCTCTGGAAGCGGTGGCAGCGGCGCGGCGGCAGGCCCGCGCGCGCCTCCGTCGGGAAGGGCAGCGAGGGCTTGAAGCGCGCCGTGTGCCACAGGAAGACGGCGTTCACCTCGGTGGGCGTGAGCAGGCCCGACTGCGCCACCACGTCGGCGAACTCCTCCACGCCCATGGCCGGCACGCGCAGCAGGTGCAGCGTCTTGCCGAGCGCGCGCCGCCGGCCGGCGGGCGTGGGCGCCGTCCCGCGGCGGGCGCACTCCGCCTCGGCCCAGGCGAGCGCCGCCTCGAACACCGTGGCCTCGGAGGCGTTGAGGGTGTCGCGGGCGACGATGCTCGCGAGCGTCGCCTCGTCGAGCTCGCGGAACGCCTCCGAGCGCAGCGCCAGCTCCGCCTGCGCGTCGACCACCTCCCAGCAGTGCTGCGTGAGCTCCGGCTCGCCGAACAGCCGTCCCTGCGAGAGCAGCATGCACGCGTTGGCGGCGCTCAGCTCCGTCTCGAGGAAGGCCACGCAGGCCCTGGCGAGGTCCGGCACCAGGTACTTCTTGGCGGCGTAGAGAGTGGCGAGCGCTGTGTCGGCGTCCAGCTCCATCTCGTCGCAGTACAGGTACCTGCGGGCGGCACAGCGGGGCGAGGTCAACGGGGTAAAGGTGAGGGCCCCGCAATTACTTCTCCGTGCTGGTGCACAGGGTCTCTGCTACAGGCAGCTGCTCTAGAAAGCTGTTCTGAGAAAGTAATCTGTAGATAATGTCTTTATGTAGAGCCGCACTGAGGGTACCGGGTTTGAATCCTTCATAAGTACAAATTTTCTTTGCACAATACCAAGGCTTTCATGGCTTATTTCAGCTTTACACCCCACGTCTTGATTACTCTGCTGGAACTTTAACACCATTTCAGATTTTAATCCCCATTGTGTACACAACCAATAATGCTCTCAAGCATTGTTCCGCCTTTATCATGACGTTATAAAATCGTGTTACACATTCGGAACAAGATGGCCGTGGCGCGGGTACTCTGCTAATTTGGCCCAGTGTTTGCACATTGGCCAGACGTTTTGCAAGAGGCGGTCACACTCATAGTGAAACTGTGCACTTGGGTGCTCAGGTATTTTATAATAAAATACATTTATTCACAGTGGCCCAGTGGGTAGCGCTGTCGCCCCACAGCAAGAAGGCCCCGGGTTCGAATCTCGGCTTGGGTGCCTTCCTGTGTGGAGTTTGCATGTTCTCTCCCTGTGTCCGCGTGGGTTTTCTCCGGGCACCCCGGTTTCCTCCCACAGTCCAAAAAACATGCTGCTGCATACGTTAATTGGCTTGCAGACTAAATTGCCCGCAGTGCCCGGTGATGGACTGGCGTCCCATCGTGGGTATATCCCTGCCTTGCGCCCTGTGTCTGCCGGGGATAGGCTCCGGCTCACCGCAACCCTGTACAGGACTAAGTGGTTCCTGACAATGAGATGAGACGAGACATTTGTCCACTTAACACAGGAGGTGTGGCCGTGGCGCAGCGATTAGCGCACTGTCCTGTGAACGTGGCGAAGTGAGCTCGGTACCTGAACCAGTCCCTGAGCCCCCCGCCACTCCGCTAGCCCGGTGCGGTGCAGCACGTTCAAACATTATTCTCAACACACTCCGCACGGCACGGGGGGGGGGGGGGGGGGAGATGCGTTCACCCAGCAGTGGATCGAACTTGGCAGTGCCCGGCGCGACGGCCGGGCGCCGCTGTGCGCGTTTACCGGAGAAGCACGAGGAACGCCGTGGGCTCCACGTCCGGGATGTGAACCTCGTGCCCCGTCTCGGCGAGCCCCCCGTAGAACATGGCGTAGAAGACGGAGCTGCCTACCGCCAGCACGTACTGCTCGCACGCGCGCAGAGAGCACGGGGAAAGTCAGCGACGCAGCAGGGCAGCGGTGAGGTCAGAGAGCAGAAGGGGGCGGTGGTGCCGCCACTCTGGGCGACGTCGCTCAGACCAAGAGTTGCCGCCGAAATTTATTTGATAAAAATTTCCGTCTGATGGATCCCTTTATCTCCGTTCTGGTTAGCGCGGTAGTGCACCGGTAATATCTCCACCGCACAGAAAGAAGGTCCTGCCCGGGATAATCATAATAATAATGGTTCTGTTCCCATGGAAGGCAAGTTTCTGTGTGGACTTTCTGTTCAGGTGGATAAGTTATCTGTAAAACATCTGCACTTGATAACATTTTCTGGGATGTTGTCCAAGATCTCATAAACTAAGCAGGTTTAAGCCTGGATGGTGCGTGACCTGTCATAGGCTGCTGTGTGGCTATTTTGTCAGCAGAGAAGTGCAGCCACAAATCATTGTTGAATTGTGCTATGATCCCACATTCTCCTGCCACCACCATCCCACATTGAGCAGTGAGAGATGTTTACTATTACAGCAGAAAGCGCCCAGTGAGCTTGCAAGCTCTAGATGCAGGATTCCTTCGACACAACAAACTTTCGAAAAGACCGATGTAACTACGCATAAATCAAAAGGCAGATAAACTTACATCAACAATCTCTGAAGAAATTAAATTCTAATCATAAGTACAAAAGTAATCCGTAATCTCTACGTTTGAATGGAGACCCCAGAAAAAGAGTTAGACTCCAGACCTGTTCACTAATGTTGGCCCTATGAGGAATACTGGACTCCAGACCTATTTATCAAGCGATGCACTAGGAGGATTGTTTGAATCCAGACCTGTTCACCAAGGGAGAACCCAACATAGCAGGAAAGCCCGACTCCAGGTGACATAACTCTGTGGCTGACTGGAACTTGCAAATCCTTGCACCACAGTGCAGTGCAATCTCCATTGGGGACGATGGCCCCTCGGCCCGGAAACCAAACCCAGTCCCCGCTCTGCTCTGCGTAGCGACAGGAAACGGGTTGTGTGTGTGGTTGCCACAGTACGTCTCCCCAGAATATTGAACCGTTTCTTGTCTGTAACGTTAAACCATTTCTTCTGCCCGTGACTATAAAATGTGGCTCTTCCAGTGGGCGGCACGGTGGCCCAGTGGGTAGCGCTGTCGCCTCGCAGCAAGAAGGTCCCAGGTTCGAATCTCGACTCGGGTGCCTTTCTGTGTGGAGTTTGCATGTTCTCTCCCCGTGTCCGCGTGGGTTTTCACCGGGCACTCCGGTTTCCTCCCACAGTCCAAAAAACATGCCGCTGCATAGATTAATTGGCTTGCAGACTAAATTGTCCTCAGTGCCCGATGATGTACTGGCGTCCCATCGTGGGTATATCACTGCCTTGCGCCCTGTGTCTGCCGGGATAGGCTCTGGCTCACCACGACCCTGTCCAGGACTAAGCGGTCTCTGACAATGAGATGAGATGAGAGACTCTTCCAGTGATACATCTCTGTTTTTAATGGCCCCTGAGGTGGCCACCCTACTTGCTTGTAACATCACATTTCAGTCGTTTCTGCTTATACGCTGGAAGGAAATGTTAAGCTATGTAGCTTTTTTTTAAAAACAGTTCTCCAGCTGGGAGGAGTAAGCAAGTTATAACATCTCGGGGAACCAGCGACAATTCAGTTATGGCAATCAGCCGAGGGGGCATGTCTATGGACTATGGGGGAAAAAACCAAAGCACCTGAAAATAAACCCACGTAGACATGGGCATAACATGGAAATGCCACACAGACAGGTACCGTGCCGGAAATCGAACCTGGAACAATTAGCTGTGTGGCAGCAGCGCGACTCACTGTTCTTACCGTGCTGCCCAGTCTGCATCGTGTGCACAAATTCGTCCTCGCCATAGTAACATGGAATGATTTATTGCGGAGGC
>JAZEWT010000013.1:2426019-2444912 GCA_036362905.1 Mordacia mordax
GGGACTTTTTTTGCGTGGGAGCAATTTTACTCAGCAAGACAATTAACCTAGGCGGCGGCGTGTCTTTGGACGGTGGGAGGAAACCGGAGCATCCGGCGACAACCCACGCGGACACGGTGCGAGAGAACACGAAAATGACACACACAGAGGCACCCGAGCCGGGACTCGAACCCGGGTGCTCTTGCTGTGAAGCAGCAGGGCTACTCCGTGCGCCACCGTGCCGCCCGGGGTTGGGTGTGGGCCCGTGAATAAAGGTTTGTGGGAGACTGTGGGGATGGGAGGGGGGATGTGGGCTCGGCAGGGCTGCAGGCGAGGGTGTGTGTTCGTGTGTGTTAGTGTGTGTGTGCGTGCCCTTGTGTGCGCACGGATAAAGTGGGGGAGCGGTCGTGTGGCGACCCGAGTTCGAGTCTCGCTCACGGTCAACACCATCGACGAGTTACTTCACCCGTCCTGGGCCTCCTCTAGGCCCACTCAGACTGAAATGAGTAGCCCGGTGCGGTGTGCAAACATTGCCACTTGGGAGACAAAGGCTGCCGGGCGTGGTTCTGGCCACACACAGCCATGGTGTGCGGGCTGGCCTTGTTCATAGGCAGCACTTGACCCCACGCTCTGCCGAGGCTACAGGGGTGATTTTATCTCTGCGAGTTGCCGGCCCCGCGTGAGCGCCGCCTGTATTGTGCTTCCCCCGTTGTGTTCCTTCGGTCTCTCGGGGTGAGACGGCGTGAGCGCCGCCTGTATTGTGTTTCCCCCGTTGTGTTCCTTCGGTCTCTCGGGGTGAGACGCCGTGAGCGCGTCCCGCGACGGGACGGCCGGCGGGGGAGCGACGCGCGGGACAGAAGCCGGAGAGAAGCCGGAGGGAAGCGCTTCCCTCCCCGCCTTGGGCGAAGCGCCTGGAGGAGCCAATGACTGTGGCTTCGCGGGCCTCCAACTGGACCTCCAACTGGACCTCCAGGGTGGTCCAGAGATGTCTTGCGGCCCCGAGTTGTTTCGAAAAAACTGAATAATGGACGGCGCGTTGGCGCAGTGAGTAGCGCCGTCGCCTGACGACAAGAAGGTCCTTGGTTCGATTCCCGGCTCGGGTGCTTTTCTGTGTGGAGTTCGCGTATTCTCTCCCCGTGGCCGCGTCGGCTTTCGTCGGGTACTCCGGTTTCCTCCCACCGTCTAACGACACGCCGCTGTCTAGGTTAATTGGCTTGCCGAGTCAATTGCCCCAAAACGTGTGCCCTGTGATGTACTGGCGTCACATCCTGGGTATTACCCGGCCTCTTGCCCTCTGTCGGCCGGGACAGGCTCTGCCCCCCCATGACCCTGTAAAGGATTAAGTGGGTTTTGATAATGTATAAAACGCAATCTTTTTTGAATACCCGATCGGTGTGTGCTGTAGTGTAAGGAATATGAAACATGACAAACGCTATAAATCTGAAATTAAAGAGTGATGATTATTTAACATAGAAAATAAGTTACCAAAACTCTTCTTTTGCTACAGCCGTGTTGAGCGCTCCTCTCTCCTTCACGATGTTTCACATCCCACGTTCGAGACATCTTCAGGCATGCTGTGATTGAGTGAACGGTGACTGCGCTGTGTTGCAAATGGCGCTCAACATGAATTTTTAATTTAATTTCTGTATCCCATGTCAAGTTGCCTCGTCTGCCTCGTCCTTCTCTTCCCCCTTCCCAGGGTCCATTGTCTTTCTCGCATATTCATCGTAATCATCAATGCAGTTTAACTAATCTAATCCCACCCCTAATTTCACATTAATATGATGCAAAGTTGTTTACAGGGCTGGATTTGTTGGTTTTGTTTCCAGGATTATTTGTTGTTAAAGTCCTTTTGCTACTGTTATTTGCAGTTGATTTTAGGGCTATTCAGTGTTGATTTTAAAGCTGACTGCCTCGTTTGACTGAGTTTTATTCTCATTTCTTCTTTGCGATTCGTGGTTTTGGATTCCTTGTGACTCAATTGCTTCATGGCTTGATCACGAAGAGGGGGCCCTGTACCACCCAATGATGAGTGCAACTGGATAACCAAACTTCCACCTCGCCAAAAACATAGCCAAACAACTTCCACTCACAGTGGAACTCGCTCCTTGATACACGAAGAACTCAAGGTATTTCACTTGAAGTATTGAAACAAATTACACTCAGCCCAATGGATGTCGCTGCCAGTTTTGATATGTAGTGTCTTTAGTTACGAAAATATCCACAGAAAAAACCATCAAAATGATTGAAAACCATTTTTATCGGAGGACAGCAGAGCTGGCAAACGTATGCCTTACAACAACGAAATTCACGCTCGATAGTGAGTTTTACCAACAGCAAGAGCGAGCAGCAATGGGGTCTCCAGTGTCACCTGCAGCGGCCAATCTGTACCTAGGAGGATTGGAAGCAGAAACCATACACTCAGCCACCCTAAAACCCACCCACCGGTCTGGATACATTGATAACAAATTCGCTCTATGGCCACACGCAAGACAGACATTAGAGGAATTGTTGGGGAACTTGAACTCCACCCAAAGATCGGATTCACTATGGAAGCTGAAAAAAATCCCCAAATCTCGTTCCTGGAAACCCTGGTGAAAAGCAACGCGGACAGGTCTTTGAAATTCACGGCGTGCAGGAAAACAACACACACTGATTTGCATGCTGAGTCACACTATAACCCAAAACAGACGAGGGATACTGCACACCTTAGCCCACCGACCCAACAATGTCAGACAAAAAAACATTTCAAAGAGGAGCTACAACGTTTGCAGTACGCATTGCTCAGTAAGAATAGACAAAAACAGAGGTGCAACTTGCAATGAAGAGAAAATCACAACAGCAAAACAAGAAAACGAGGACGAGGATACCAAATCCCACCTAGCTGCTACGGACAAAATCAGCATTTATATCGAGAAATGCAGCATAAATCATCTTAACAACCCATCAGATGATAGATGATCTGCTCAAATCACCCAAAGACCGAGTGCCATTGTAGACAGAAGATGTGCATTGCATACTATATGGTAATTGTAAAGACGTTGATGTTGATCAAACAGGCAGAGCGATCGCTACTAGGAAGAACAGGAGGCTGCAGTACTTTGCTGTATACAGAGTAATTGGCAATGGCAGGTGACTGCAGACAGACAATACCCAATCGATTTTGAATAGATGTGTCTGCTGGCTGCAATCCACCACAAAGGCCCACGATTAATAAATGAAGTAATAGAGAATCACAAGACAGCAACAATTATGAGTTTCAAATAAAAAATGAGACTAAAACTCAGCCAAATGTGGCAGCCAGCTTTTAATTTAAGAGTAAACAGCCCCAAAATCAACTACAGATACGATTCGAAATAGGACTTTCTACAAAAGCATGTAAACAAGACCAAAAAAATGCAGCCCTGCAAAACAACTCGGTAGATATTCATGACGACGGAATGCAATATAAAGTTAATGTTAAATTAGGGGTGGGATTGGAGTAAGTGAAATTGCATTTAAATATGTGCAAAAGACAAATGATTCCCAGGAAGGGTGAAGAGAGGGACCTGGGAGGGGCGAGAGCTTGACAATGGTTGAAGGAATGCAGTTTTAAATTTATATTAAGACAAATACAACACAGCACAGTCACAGACAGCTTACTCAGTCACAGCTCGCCTGAAGATGCCTCCAACATTGGAGGCGAGCTCGCGAAGGAGAGACGAGGAGCGCTCGATACGGTTAGCCCGATAGAGCAGCTTGTGGACGCAATCAACAGTGTTTATTCGAGCTGTAAGAAACCGTGGAGCTCTGCTGCTCTTTTTAAAACGCTGGGTTCGATTCCCAGCTCGGGTGCTTTTCCGCGTGGAGTTTGCGTGTTCTCTCTCCCCCCCGTGTCCGCGTGGGTTTTCGCCGGGTACTCCGGTCCCCCCTTCCCCCCGCACAGTCCAAGGACACACTGGTGCATAGGTTAATTTGTCCACCAGGGAGGGGTAAGCAGGTTAGCAGTTCACTTGAGCGATTGCCGTGGACGAGACGCCAGTCGCATTGAATGGGCAAAATGACGGGTCACAAGACATATGGACCGTCCTGTAGGGCAGTGTCGCAGCTGCTGCAGCTGCCGCTGGGTTACGTGGTTCGGCTGCAGGGTGCAGATCGACCTTGATGTGCGTTCGGGTTGCACCGCGTGCTGTTCTGCATGATGTCCGGTGTGTCACTCCACCTCGTTGCTCATCTCCACGCCCCCAAGCTGTGCTGCCTCGCCCGTATCGATGCAGGTTGTCACCGCTCGGCGTTTGAGAATTGCTGGCAAAAATATAAATTATCCTTCGGCTCGGAGAGCCCTAAAAAGATGCCTCCAATGGGGGGGGGGGAGGTGAAACGTCGCGAAGGAGAGGGGAACGCCCGCCACGGCTATCCTGAAAGAGCAGCTATATCTCCGTATCTCGTCCGCTCGCTTACTCGACAAACAATCGCCGTTCGCCACGGAGCTTGTGCCAGGCCAGGTGCACCTCGAGGCCACGCGAAGTGTCGAAGGCTTGTCGACACGAGGTCATGGGTAAAACTAAGGCGCTATGAGCTGACTGGCCGAGACGTCTGGCTGATGCACCACCTGCGCTCCTCCAGACGCACAACGACACACGCACACACGCATACCGATCGTGCTACACGTGCTGGCAGCACCGAAACGTCGGACATCATGGCGAGCAACGCACGTTGCAACGCCGAAAACGTGTCTGGGAACCGCATTGTTAGTCACGAGTTGTGCGCGTGCGACGTTAAATAGGGGAGGCTTATTAATTGGCATGACTGCAGCGGCCGCCAGGTCTGGTGACTTAATATCAGCGCTCAATCGTGGGACATTTGATACGTGATGATGCATAATGGTTGAGTGATAATTAAACCCAAGGATCAGTGCGAGTTCTTGAGAAATCTGCGGCAGTCACGGAAATCGAGAGGGCGTCGGGAATAATGACGCTATGCTTTTTGTATAGCCGTGCCCTGCGTGCTGTGTCTGCCGAGATAGGTCTTGTACAAGATGAAGCGGAGAGTGAGAATGAAGATGAAAACCATGAAAATGAAGAACGTGCAGACGAACTTCATTCGTGGCCAGTACATTTGTCCCTGTTTGTTTTTGTGTGTGTATATTTATCCAAGTTTACTGTCGTTAAGCCACTCCACCACTCAACAATTAGGTCAGGGATTGATCAGTGAACATTGGCACGTATACACAATATCTTTGTAAACGTTACAATCTTGTCGGGTGGTGGAGAGAGCTACTGACAAGAGCTTTGGCCAAATCGTGAAAATAATTCCATAGACCAATATATTGTCAAGTCATCGCACGATGTCAGCCGTGATAGTTTGACCAAACTCCACCAGGACGGTGAGTATGAGTCAGTGAAATCGGAGTGTAAGGCAAGCACTGGCTCAGTCGTATATCCCTCGTCAAGGAATGGCAGCCGTGACACGGAATCGAACTCAGGTCTTTTAATTTCACCGTTCTCGGTCGGTGAATCACAACCCATCAGCGGCCCGAGATCATCACCGAGCGGTCCGTGGTGACCAGACCCAAATGGGCCAAGGACGTCTTGCGGTGCAAACGTTTGAGAACCCCTGGCCTATTTCATAACCTGTCTATGGGCGAGTGGCCGATATATATTTCTGATTGCGGTCAGCTTGCCGTGTGCTTCACTCTGGTGCCCGGCGTCACACTATCAAGCTGGTTGATGTTCAGTTAAACTCATCCACAATCACAGGGCCGCCGCGATCAGCGCCACTGCCTTGGCTGCCGGTGTTTGGTAATAAATGCCCCCACCTCGCAGTCGACGGATCGAGGCAACCAACTGGTGAATGGGATTTGTGCGAACACAACAAGTCTGCCATTGCACGGGGGACGTTGTTCACACCTGCACCCTGCCTGATGACCCACACCTGCCGGATCCCGTGTGGAATTAGCAGTGATCAGCCCTGCACCTAGCGAACCGGTTCGTCGCCGACAACACCACTGAGCGAGGGCCCGGCTCAGATCTGCCAGGCGTGGTTCCTGCCGGACCGATTCGGCACCGGCCATTGTTTGTGCGCGGCGAACTTTCATGCCTGGGGTGCCACGACGAGATTCGCGTATGCGGCTGCGGACGACGACAGACGAGGTCACGCATCGTCAATGACTGCCCTCTGACGAGGTTCGGAGGAAGCCCGAGAGCTCCTCCACGCGGCTGAAGGAGCAGCTGTCGCTTGGCTCGGCGAGAGAGAAGCGAACGCGAGGAGAAGTGAGATTTGAACGCGAGGAGAAGTGAGATTTGAACGCGAGGAGAAGATTTCACGGCGGGCGGCGCGGTGCCGCGGGTGAGTGGCGCTGCTGCCTCGCGGAAAGAAGGAGCCGGGTTCGCTACCCGGCTCGGGTGCCTTGCTGTGTGGAGTTTGCAAGTTCTCCCCGTCTCCGCGCCGCGTGAGTTTTCGCCGGGTACTCCGGTTTCCTCCCACTGCCCAGAGACACGCGGTTGCCGAGGTTAATTGGCCTGCTGAGTAAATTGTCCCCCCCAGAAAAAGTGTCCTGTGATGTACGGGCGTTACATCTTGGGTATAGCCCCACCTTGCGCCCTGTGTTTGCTGGGATAGGCTCCGGCTCCCCGCGGCCATGTATAGGATTAAGCAGATGCTGATGCTGAAACTAAAACATTTCATAGCGCAGTGCCCTCGCCTAACCACCGCACTCAGCAAAGGCCTCGTTAGCGTCTCTTGTACCTCTACGATGAGCGCGACACACGTGGCGAAGCGGTTTTGTCAAATGTCTCATCTCATCTCATTATCTGAAACCGCTTAATCCTATATAGGGTCACGGTGAACCGGAGCCTATCCCGGAAACACAGGGCGTAAGGCAGGAATACACCCGACGACGGGACGCCAGTCCATCGCCGGGCATTGCGGGACAATTTTAGTCTGCGAGCCAATCAACCTATCCAGGAGCATGCTTTTGGACTGTGGGAGGAAACCGGAGTACCCGGCGAAAACCCACGCTGACACGGGGAGAGAATATGCAAACTCCACACAGAAAGGCACCGGAGCCGAGACTCGAACCCGGGACCTTCTTGCTGTGAGGCGTCAGCGCTAACCACTGGGCCACCAAATGTGTTCCAACAAATGGCATGAACACACACACGCGCGCTTGGCGTTCCCATATATTGTGTAGCGCAGAGCAGGGCTCACAGGCACCACCGCCACGCTGTCGGTGTTTCGGAACGGGTTAAACAAGGAAATGCTTTCTGCTCCTGTGACTCACGCAAGTGAACAACAACCGAGATCAATTAAGATCCCGTTTTTTTTTTTCAATTAGGAAGTAAGACAATGACGCCAGTGTGAAATGTTTTTTCTTCTTCTGAGAATCGTCTCGCTAATGATTTCACACCTATATGCTGCGGTACTATACCCACTGTTTCTTGTTTAGATTTGTTCCGGTCACAATATTAGTAGTAATAATAATATTAACAACAATATGAAACCGTTTAACAATTATGGTGATATTGGCGTGTTACAAAAAATATTTTATTAATTCATGACGTGGGTACAATTTATATACACGACACTAATGAGGCTACGGAGAGGCAGCAATGATGAGTATGTAGTAATGTAGGTTGTCACGGCTGTATGTGTCACGATAATTGCTCTTTAGAGCTGCTCTTTCGGGATAGCCGTGTCGAGTGTCGCTCATCTTTCCTTCGCCACGACGAGGAACGCAACTCATTAAAGCAAATCTAATACCGGGGAATGCTTGCAGCGCATATTGGTTAAGGCGCAGCCCTGCAATTGCTTGCTCACCGCACTGCTGGTGGAATGGTCTCCACTGGAGGGATCTTTCCATGGAGCCTCTGTGCAGTGGTATTTTGGCCTACTTTTCCAAGTGGGCCAACTTGGAATAGGTCCGGGTTTGCCACTAATACCACCACAGGCAAACTGTCAATTGACTCACTGTGGTGGCAACCAATTCACAATGCTGGGTCGACAGTCACAGGAAGAAACTTTTCCAGTTCTTAAACTGCCGCGCCGTCAGATCGAATCGGTCCCCCTTCTGATTTGCAAGTCCAGCATTAACACCACGGTAGCGCCCGTGTGTCGCCACAAGACTAAATGTGCAGAAACAGCGACAACTGTAGGTATATTTGTAGGGCATTTTGGTTATGCAAATTTGTGATTAAGTTGCGCGGTAAGCAATTTAATAAACACATCAAAATAAACCAAAATGCCCAGCAGAGAGAATTTGTAATTCCCCAAACACGGTTTCTATGGGCAAGACAGATTTTTTCTCCAAAGCGCATTTGACTAAAAGGGCATTCAGTGAAGTCACAGACTGTTCCACTGCTGGCAGCGTTCACGTTAATGGTGAGTGTCTCTTACGAGCAAGTGTCCTGCGCAAAGCCAAGGGTCTGGTGCGCTCTGTGTGGTGCTTAGCCTGTGGTCAGTACCTGTGTTAATAACGTTATCCACGTAAATATCCTCTCACCACTGCGTGATCGTCTGCAGTCCTTCCCACGGTGTTCAAAGCGCAGGTGACAGAAACTCAACAAGTTCGCAAATACTCTGCCTATAAATTGATAATCATAAGAAGCTGACGTTTAGGGCAATGGCCCGACTTGGTTGTCTGTGTTTGTACACCAGTGCCAACATCGAGCCACATATTACTTGTAATACAAAAAAATAGCAGAGTACCCGCTGTACGGGTGATCTTGTTCCTAGCATGCAACACGTTCTTCTGACGTCTCTTGTTAATGATGTTTCGTGCTGACATGGCCTGCTTTGACTGGTATTTCCTCCCGATGTCCTATAACAAAAAAAATATCTCCTGGCTCTCTTAAGGTTCACAAGAATAATCAGCCGGTTATTCCGGCCCAGTGCCCAGAGTGCGGACATACGTATATACATACAAACACTCGGTTATATAGAAAAAGACGGTTGTGCGAGAGAAGTCTCTCGTCATTCTGAAAGTAGTTCCCCATACCTTGATACTACATGTTACGGAAAGCCATCAATTCCGTTTGCTATGCCATTCATTCGCTTTGCTGTTACACAATATGCAGTGTCACATGGCATAGGTCACTGATGTGAGCTATTTGAATGATTATAGCAGGGATTGGTGGGGGGCGGGGGCGTTTGTTACTCATTGCACCGATGATCCCGTCCGTCCAGTTAGCAGGTTATCCAGTGATGCGTGAGCACAGCAGTCGAGTGAATGGGATTGTCCCGCTCACTGCCCCCTGTGAATCCGGCACCCGGAGTTTAGTTGCTGGCCACGGCTGACAATGGTCGTGAGTGACGCTTGAACCAGTTCTGGCGAATTCCCCCCGTCTTTCACTAACCCGCATTGACCATTATGGTGAAGTATGGTTAAACAAGTTCCATGAAATAAAAAAAACAGAACAGGTGTTTGTTTTGTGTTTGAAGACCTTAGCATTTGTATTATTGTTAGACAGGGTCTAAGTTTTATCTTTGTGTACTGACAAAAAGACACCTCTAGATGTTCTATAATAACTAACAGAGTCGGAGGAGAGGGGAGTTGGGCTTCATCCAGCAGTTAACAATAATAATTGCACTTTTAGAGCGCTTTTCACAAATTTCTTTCGTTTTTTGTTAAAGTTGATAGATAAAGGACTGTAGGTGTTGTTCTTTACCTAAACTCAAAATCTATATGAATAACATAGTGTCTGTATATATATGTACGCATAACGGCAAAGTGGGTATCGGGTTGGAATCTGTCAAGCGCACAATTGATATATATATTGTTGATCTCATTTAGATTTACGTTCCCACTTCAGAGAGCCAGCAGCAACATTCGCAAAAGGACAGCAGAATTAAATCCAGGTCAAAGGGGCCACCACGTCAGTAGGTGACGTGATGGACGAGAGGCGACGGAAGAACGTGTTACACACTCGGGACACGATCGCAGGTGCGTGCTGGGCTAGTTCTCTCCAATACTGGCAGGCGACGCGTGGGGCCTGCGTGGGTCTCCAAGGCAAGGCGAGTTGGGAGAAAGGAACGCCTCGAGGTACACCTTTGTGACAAGCCGGCAAGTGTGACCGTGTACTTGCATGTACGTACAGGTGCAGCCCTTTTGTCTTTGAAGACTTACGGTTCAACAAATCGTGATCCCGCAGCGGTCGATTGACACAAGGGCTGAGCTTTAATGAAAGTTTCTGTTGCTGTGACGTAGCTCGACAGCAAGTTAAATAAATATCGAAACGGGCAGTTTTTGTCCCCGTTGAACGTTTTCATACCAGTAGTATTTCTAGCCATTTAACAATAATACAATTTGTAAAGCGCACGTATAGGGTGGTCGAGATGTCTTGTGACTCCCATTTAATTTACTCCCCCCCCCCCCCACATTATTTTAATCTCATCTCATCTCATTGTCAGAAACCGCTTAGTCCTGTACAGGGTCGCGGTAAGCCGGAGCCTATCCCGGCAGACACAGGGCGCAAGGCAAGGATATACTCACGATGGGACGCCAGTCCATCACCGGGCACTGCCCTGGCTCTGCAAGCCAATTAACCTATGCAGCAGCATGTTTTTTTGGACTGTGGGAGGAAACCGGAGTGCGCGGCGAAAACCCACGCGGACACGGGGAGAGAACATGCAAACTCCACACAGAAAGGCACCCGAGCCGAGACTCGAACCCGGGACCTTCTTGCTGTGAGGAGGCGACAGCGCTACCCACTGGGCCACCGTGCCTCCCAACATTATTTTTCTTTTGCTCAATTCACTTCTTGTTGTAAAAACTGTCATTCATTTCAGGTGGCTGATGCGAGTTGATATTCTAATACAGAGCGGCTTGCAGTTAAGAGCATGTGGGCTCCTGCAAGATCACGAACCACAACAACTATGGAATGGGAGTCACAGAACATCTGGGCCAGCGTGTCGATTTTGCTGCTGATCGAGAGGAAGGTCGATAGGCGTCCAGGTTGGACAACCAGCCGAGCTTTCCTCCGCCCGGTGAAACGAGACGACACCTGAGTGACTCCAGCCAATGATGAGCCGGCGTGGACCGACCTGATGACGTGACTTGGTCGTAAATAGTCGCAAATTGGAATTGCAAATAGCTGGCGTCTTTCATAGCTCCCTATTTATACGGCTGTGCCAAAGCGTTGCGACGAGTGTTAATTTTATGATCCCATCTGCATTATGTAACGCGTTATTATATCGCATTTGTACGGGTAGAAACGATAGGTGCATTGGCGTGTGTGTGTGTACCTCCCCTAGGTCGACTCAGTGGCTGTGTAAACACAGCCACTGGCGAAACAAAAGCGGCCGTGCGCATTGCTAGCCACCCACGCGATCGTGTGCCATGCTGGCCTGTATAGGTGCTCGCAAACAGCACTCGGTATCGAGTCTGTTAAGGCTCTGCGGACGATCGTTATCTTTGCGTGGTGTACCTGACGCACTGTACACAGCCGGTGTTGTGATTGCGTAACAGCCATGAATAGTCAGGATTGCGTCAGTGCCACGCGACCGCATTTGCAAAGCATTTGCTTTTGACCCACGGACTCGCACAAACAACGCAATGTTCGTGCGATTTGCAGAATTCCTGGCACGGGCCGAGGCCCACTGGCATTAACGTTCCCTGTCGCCTTGAGTCACGCAGCCAATGCATACCTCCCGTGTGTGTGTGTGTTACCAGGTGCCCGGCATAGGTGGTGCATCTGCCAGTCATCTCAGTCAGGTGGCCCATAGCACCTGGGTCTGTCCGGTGACCTCCTGTCGGCGAGCCTTCGACACTCCACGTGGTCTGGCATAGGCGCCGTGGTGACATCGCCGTCACTTAGTGGCGAATGGCGGTGGTTGTTGTTGTTGTTGCTGCTGCTGCTGCTGTCTGCCCGACAGCGGCACTGGTCACGTTCGATCAGAAGACGTGACGGGTTGAACGCTCGCGTGTGATTGGTCAGTCGGCCAAACCCGATTGACAAGTCACATCGTGACAGGGAATTCCCGTTGCTGCCAATATCGCGAATTCGTGTGGAATCTGAGCGTTCATTCATTACCGTTTTGTCGCCGTATTTTCCCGATAATAAGCCGCACCAGAAAGAAAGACGCAAGCTGTGCCTGGAGACAATAAAGTAAAAAAAAAGCGACATTCTCTTACACACACACCTATGCTGCCTAGCCTAACGTATTGCCTAGGAAATACGTGTTTTTCAGTTTATTCACATCGCACGGTTAAATATTTGTACTTCTTTGTCACATTAATCTATTGAATATATGGGTCATGTTTATCCGGTGCAATTGCACGTGTTGCTATTGACTGTGATTATGGTTCGGGTTTCATTCTTGCACAACTGAACTCGGTAAATGTGTTGTGTTACCTGGTGATGTTATATATTGCTTGCGTTGGTTGCTTCGAACGTTTCATCTATGGCAGGAATCCCGCGTCCAGAGCTTGCAAGCTCACTGGGTGTTTTTTACCTGAATAATAATTAACATGTACGAGTCGCATCTGCGCGCTTTCATATAAAGATGCCGTCTTCTAATACGGACTAAACGGTGGAATTCCCACTCTAGATATACAACTATTCATCTCATTGTCAGAAACCGCTTAGTCCTTACAGGGTCGCGGTAAGCCGGAGCCTATCCCGGCAGACACATTGTGCCCTGTGTCTGCTGGGATAGGCTCCGGCTCACACAGGGCACAAGGCAGGGATATACCCACGACGGGCACTGCGGGCAATTTAGTCTGTAAGCCTATGGGGCATCATGGGTTTTATTGGACTGTGGGAGGAAACCATAATGCCCGGCGAAAACCCACGCGGACACGGGGAGAGAACATGCAAACTCCACATAGAAAGGTACCCGAGCCGAGATTCGAACCCGGGACCTTCTTGCTGTGAGGCGACAGCGCTACCCACTGGGCCACCGTGCCGCCCATTGTGCAACTATTATTATTATCCGCAAAATTGGCACATGTTGCCTGCTTCTGTTACTGTCACAATGCGAGTCTGCACAAACATGATGCATGTGTCTGCATCAGATTGTCCACGTGTAGAAATATACGTCCAATGATTATAGGCTGGTGAGTCTTTGTGTCTGCATTGCAGCCACAGAGTCTGTCATTTGGCAGCACCTGAGATTGACCAAACACGTTCAGTCAGTCAGTCTTAGTATCCGCTTAATCCTGCATGGGGTCGCGTGGGGCCAGAGCCTATCTCGGCAGACAGATGGTGCAAGGCGGAGATATACCCCGGGTGTGATGCCAGTACATTGCAGGGGACTTTTTTGTGTGACAATTTACTCAGCAGGTCAATAAACCTAGAAATAATCGTGTCTTTGAACGGTGGGATTAAACCGGAGTACCCGGCGAAAACCCACGCGGACACGGGGAGAGAACTCGCAAAATCCACACAGAAAGGCACCCGAACCGGGAACCGAACCCGGGACTTTCTTGCTGTGAGGTAGCAGCGCTACTCACTGCTGAGCCACCGTGCCACGGCGCCGCCCACCAAACACCTTCCCTCTGTAAATTGAATCAGCATTTAATGCCCATAATGCTGCACTGCAACACTACCAAGTGTCTCCGCCCCTTTTAATTATAAATGTTTGCATCGGACGAAAATGGAAGGTTTATAATTTGCAGAATCTGCTATTAAAATGACTAATCATATTGCGGAGCAGATGTAATGTAAATGGTAAACTTTTGCTGAGATCATGGGTTTTATAATTTTTAAACATTTACGTTTGGCGTCCAGATCAGGCTTTCAGCAGCAGCATTCTTTGATGCTATTCTATGGCGCGCGTGTATTAAGATTTATTGCCCCGTATGTTACAGATAACAAGAGATTAATGTTATTACTTTAACAATTTACATAGCGTGTGGTGAATATCCAGCGTGTAATATGGGGGCGGACGCATCAGATGCCAGGCTACAGAGCTGAGAATCCCATTCCGTTCTACAGGGTGATCCAAATGTCTTGTGATCCCATTTTGTGGTTTATTTATTCGGGTTGCGATCTTTCACAAGCCCAGACTATTCTCACCGCAAGCCGTTTTTCAATAGTAATAATAAATACATGCTCAGAACGCTCGACACTGCTATCTGGAAAGAACAGCTTTGGAAAGCAATCATCATGCATCAAGGCATGAAACCCTTCATCAGTAATAATAATGTTAAATTTACTAAAGCGCTTTTCACCCGAGGGTCACAAAGCACTGCACAGAGCTATGGAGAGAGCGGCATATCAACAACAACATCAGAGTACATCACTTAATAATAATGTCATCTCATCTCAGTGTTTGAAACCGCTTAGGCCTGTACAGAGTCGCGGTGAACCGGAACCTATCCCGGTAGACACAGGGCGCAAGGCAGGGGTATACCCACGATGGGACGCCAGTCCATCACCGGGCACTGAGGGCAACTTAGTCTCATCTCATCTCATTATCTGAAACCGCTTAATCCTATATAGGGTCATGGTGAGCCGGAGCCTATCCCGGAAACACAGGGCGTAAGGCAGGAATACACCCGACGATGGGACGCCAGTCCATCGCCGGGCATTGCGGGACAATTTTAGTCTGCGAGCCAATCAACCTATCCAGGAGCATGCTTTTGGACTGTGGGAGGAAACCGGAGTACCCGGCGAAACCCCACGCGGACACGGGGAGAGCATGCAAACTCCACACAGAAAGGCACCCGAGCCGAGAGATTCGAACCCGGGACCTTCTTGCTGTGAGGCGTCAGCGCTAACCACTGGGCCACCGCGCCGCCCCTGACAAAATTATTTCATCCGTTATTTTTCGTCCATCATTGATTTATAGCCATTATTTTTACTTTAATCATCTCCTCTGAAGTCGACGTTGTTGGCATTCCGCTCTCTCCACATCTCTGTGCAGCGCTCGAGAGGTGCGAATATTACATTATTATTACACGTATCAGTGTGTAAAGGCAACCGACGAGTGGGGTGCGACGGCGCTGTTTTCCCCGGGCTAAGTCTGGGTTTTCCCCGGGCTAAGCCTGGGGAAAACCGGACGCGAATTTGCTGGTCTCGTACTCGCCATCCCTGCCAACTCGTGACCACGCGGAGATCTAACACTCGCTCGTGTACGTGCGTTAGATATTTAAAAAAAAAAGTTGTTAAGTGCAAATAGTTGTATGTCTGTTCACGAAGGATTTTAACTACAATGTGTATTTATCATACCAGTAGAAGTGCTTTTTCTCACACACCATTATCAGAAGGTTTTCTTTTCCCAAATGCTTTGCTATAAATACTGCCCCCTCTCTGCACTCATTCAGACGCCAGTGTAGTTTTGTGACGTACAGTCCTTTATCGATCCGCAGGAGACAATGCCCTTGCAGGACTCGACTTGTGGCAAGTGATACCAGCTTTGGTGACAGCTGTTCGTCCTGAATTTTCCAGCCCATGCTTGCAGGTGGTTTGGTGACCTGCTTTGATTCAGTCACTCGGTATTTTTTTTTAAATGTAAACTGCAGGGAACCGTTCAGCTCTACAGCTCTATTCAGCAGTTGTCCAGCAGCGAGGGGTAAGCCAGTTATTAGAGCGTATATTTTGTTTGCTGTTTGACTTTGTATATACCTTGGCCACTAACGACGAATATACGTAGAAGTTGAAGTTACAACATATCAGGGCGGGGGGAGGAGGCAATTTTGTCAGGACAATTATCCTAGGCAGCACGTCTTTGATTGTGGGAGGAAACCGGGGTACCCAGCGAAAACCGATGCAGACACTGCAATAGCGTGCGATAGGCTCACAGAAAGTTACCCGAGGCGGGAATCGAACCCACGAATCGCTTTCTGTGGGGCGATTGCGGTGCTGCCTTTCAACCCATTTTTATGATAGTTTCTCCCAGATTTACTTGAGGTCGCACAATTTTGATGTGATTACAAACATGGCGTAAAATACAATAATAGTAACAATATCTTTATCTTGCACGATTTAGAAAATGTGGTTCTTTGACGTTTTGATTATTAACCGTATATATTTTTGCCAATGTCGGGCCCAAAAAAACATTACAATCAAGCATTATTGATTTAAGTTTGCACAGGTTAATGTATGACAACTGATCTTAGGAGGAATGCTCAGACATAGCCATCCAGAAAGAGCCACTTTTAAGAGCAATTATCAAAATAGAGAATAGCAAACAAAATAATGTCAGCATTGGGAAAAAAAAGTGGTTTGCCAGTTTATCGTCAAAATTGCCTCCTGCATTCAGGGTTGAAAAGAAATGAGATATGTCCCAGTCTGTCAGTGGGGGACATTTTTTAAAAAGTTTCTGAAATTATGCAATGACAATAACAGGTGGCCATTAAAGTAATAATGGTCATTGTGCCACTGATTTCCAAAGGCAACTGCGGTGGAGTAATCTGCTAAGAGGATTGACACGTTTCTTCACTTCTGTACAATATAGTTGGCGAGGCTTTAGGTTTTGCATTAGTGTTGGGCATTAGGATTATCGATTGAGCACATCTAGCGGCTACACTGCAGACGCAGTGGCGCCTTGTCTTGTTAATCCTCACTTTCACGTGTTCCTCGTGCCGCAAGAGGTGTGGGCAGAGGCGAGAGAGAGAGAGAGAGACTCGCAACCACTCCGTGGATTGAGTGAGGTTTAATACACGCTTTATTTGGCGTACAACGGAAACAGCCTCAGCAAACCCACGTCTTAAAATAGGGAAAGAAATAAGATTATCGATGACGTTGTTTATTATTATTAATATTAAAGGGAGTCAATATAAATCGTGACAATCTGGCCGCCACACATTTTCTATTGGGCGAGGTAATAGAATCGTGCAAAGATAGATTGAGGTTAGGGAAACATCCTATATTGCAGTTGTGCATTGATGAATGTTTTTATAGAGATGCCTTGAGATGCCACACAAATCCTTTGCTTATAATATTTGAATTGATTAAGCATTTTATTGCCACTAAGGGTTATGAGGTTTGGGTTGTTAATTTCATCATGACTACCGGCATCAAGTTATCAGTGGGTCGACTATCATGAGCAGGTCCAATTTATTTCTGATTTTTGGCAGCACACGTAATGGTAAAATATAATCTCTTTTTTTTTTCTATAATACCAGTTACTTTCCCTAATGGTTAAACAACGTTTGCTGCCTGATTAACTATAATTACCATTTCATTCATTTTGACTCAGAATTACACACCAGTTATGCACCGAGCACAAATAATGTGTGCTGGTAACGTGCTGCTGTCGGTCCAATTTGTAAACGCATTGTTTGAATGGAGTGCATTGCCTCTTTTGCCCAATTAACTAACAACAAACAGGTACACATGACTTAAACTAAATTGCGATAAGCAGTGGAACAATTCTTTGTTCTTCTGCCTTTGATGAAGGGGATGATATGTCGATGGAATGGTTAGCACATTGGGCTTTCATGGCAGGGCTGTCTGTTACATCTCCCGGCGCGGCAGTTGAAACGGTGGCGCAAGCTTCCTGAATCCCCCCGTACCTCTGTACATACCGCTGTATGGGTTTACCACGGTCAGGCGGTGGCACGTCGTGGAGTAGAGTGTGGGTAACTCCCGAGGAGTAGAATTTGAAAACGTTTACTCTGGGAACGCAGCTGGGTCTGCGTCCCCTTCGGATAGGCGGTCTGTGGGTCCTCCTCCCAAAAATGTGACGTTTAGGACACCTCATTTCCTGCATTTGTGACTTCTGAGCTGTAAACTAATATTCGAAATTCAAGATCCTGCCCAATGTCCCCTGGGTTAGCCTTCATGTACGTTTGGTCAACGTGGAAAAGTTTGGTGAGAGTTTGGTCAAATGAAATGCCCCTGGAAAGTCTCTCCGGCGAGTAACCGCAGGGCTCAGTCTGGACAACTTTTGCTTTGGGGATTGTTCTTGATGCTCAAGTGGCTGAAGCGGCTGAGTTGAGCGGTGCCGTGAGATGCGGTTGCACTTGGCAGCTGGATTAATCCTAATTGTACTGCAACCATGGGTGCCTTTCTGCAAAAGGCAGAGAGCACCTATTGTAAAGAAACTGACAGACAAAACACAACAGGCTCGCTTTTAAATATAACACGCGTGTTTGGGATGGGTTTTTTTTCTCCCAATTAAAGCGTGAATACAGAAAATGCAATACACAACATTTACATAACCGAAAGGCGTTGACATCGAGTGTGTGTGTGTGTGTGTGTGTTTTTTTTCTACGTGAGACAGCTGATCAAAAGCAAGATTCACCTGTCTCAGACGAGGCCTTGTTGGTTTTGTCAGCTTAAAAGAAAAAAAAAGCCATTTTAATTAGGAGTTATGCAAATAGGGCTGTCAGCTGCACTTGTCTGCAACCCATCGCTCGCTCTTTGATGAAGGTCTTCGTCGCCCGAGGAAAAGCGCCTGGACAGGAACCCGCATTCGGTGATGTACAGGAAAGCGGAGGGAAACGGGAGGAGGCAGGGGCATGACGCCGAGATGATGGACGCAGCGGTGACACAGCTGCCACATTCGCTCTGCAGGTGAATGTGGCAGTTTGGGGAGGCCTTCGTCCAGCAGCGGATAGATCCTGCCCGACGATGACGGTTTATAAGATCAAACAGAGCTCAGATATCATTGGCATCATTGGGGGGAAAATATAAACAACGAGATAAAAAGCGGACGAAATGCCACCTTTTGGCATTATTACGGTGGCGCAGTGAGAAACGCTACTGCCTGACAGCGAGGAAGTCCTGGGTTGGATTCCCGGTTCGGGTGCCTGTGTGCGTGCAGTATGTTTCCCCGTGTCCGTGTGCGTTGTCGCCGTGCACTCAGTTTATTACCACATTTCAAAGCCATGCTGCCGAGGTTCATCGGCCTGCTGACCGAATTGTTCCTGTCGCTTGTGATGGACCGGCATCTCCATCCTGGGTATGGCCCTGCCATGCGGCCAGTGTCTTCCGGGACAGGCTCCAGCTGTGAGCGGGAACCGAACCCAGGAAACTTGTTGCCGCGAG
>JAZEWT010000013.1:2515139-2525367 GCA_036362905.1 Mordacia mordax
ATGCGGTGGTAACATCTGCATTTCCTTTCTGAAAGAAAGAGTTCTGCCCGAGGTAGTTCGATTCTCGCGTCTGGCACATTTCCTTGTGGAGTTTGTGTGCTCTCCCCCTGGTGTGCGTGAGATTTCTCCAGGTTCTCCAACTGCCTTCTACAAAAAATTTAAACTTTGGCGATAATATCACGATATGCAGCATGCAGTGCCTGGCGGGTTGGCGCCGGCTAATTGACCTCACTGCTGTTTCCTCGCGCCTCTCAGTCATGAAATGAATACCTTACCTTCCAAACTAAATTAATATGTGTCACACGTTATGGAGTGTGTTTAAAATGATATTAGTGTTATAAAAACGGAGAGTGTTATAAAGCGAATTGATGGACTTGTAACCCAGAAGTAACGATTTCTCTCATCTCATCTCATTATCTGAAACCGCTTAATCCTATATAGGGTCACGGTGAAGCCGGAGCCTATCCCGGAAACATAGGGCGTAAGGCAGGAATACACCCGACGACGGGACGCCGGTCCATCGCCGGGCATTGCGGGACAATTTTAGTCTGCGAGCCAATCAACCTATCCAGGAGCATGCTTTTGGACTGTGGGAGGAAACCGGAGTACCCGGCGAAAACCCACGCGGACACGGGGAGAGCATGCAAACTCCACACAGAAAGGCACCGGAGCCGAGAGACTCGAACCCGGGACCTTCTTGCTGTGAGGCGACAGCGCTACCCACTGGGCCACCGCGCCGATTTCTGCGTAGAGTAAATCGAAACAGCTGATCAACTTTCTTAAATCCCATTACCTGTGCCCATCGTGCGGTGTAAATGGGCACAGCACAAGCAAATACTCGTAAGGCCACGTCTGGTGGGTTAAAGTGTGGGTACTGCAAAGTCTTTCAAGAGGCTTGGGCAGTGTGGAAGAGTCGGCCAAATGTAACCGGCAGAGTGTTTTTTTGAGAGCTACCCTCCAGTGGGGGAATTCTTCCGTCAACGGTGACTTGAGTGAAACATTGCAGGGCTGCACTTTTACCTAACGTGCAATTGTAGGGAGTGTTTCTGTGCCCGTGGTATTATTAAATTGCATTGTTGACATTAGTGCTTTTTTGCAAGCTTATTTTAGCTTATCAAAAATCGGGGCTACATTTACAAAATTAAAATACACAGCTTATAGTGTGATATACGAGCACAATTCAGATCTAAAGGCAGCGTGCACCATTCAGATTTTAATTTTATTTTCTAGAGGTATAAAAAGCATCATCGTGACAACGGTAAAATTATTAATTAATCCCATTCAGAGACAAATTAATGAATATGCGATGACACATTTCTGCCTGGGCGGCGCGGTGGTGGAGTGAGTGGCGCTGCTGCCTCACAGCAAGAAGCACCCGGGTTCGGTTCCCGTCTCGGGTGCCTTTCAGTGTCGAGTTTGCGTATTCTCTCCCCGTGTCCCCGTGGGTTTTTCGGTCTCTTCCCACCGTCTAAAGACACGTTGCTGCCTAAGTTAATTGGCTTGCTGAGTAAATTGCCCCCCCAAAAAACGTGCCCTGCAATGTACTGCCGTCACATGCTGGGTATAGCCCCGCCGTGCACCCCATGTCCACCGGGTAGGCTCCGGTCCCCCGCGACCCTGAGCAGGATTTGCTCGGGTGCTGATACTGAACTGAACCTTTCTCCCATCACTCGGCCGCGCACGCACACACTCCTGAAGGGCCAGTTTGTGACACCCAATGTCCTTGGCTCAAGAGTCCGCGAAATATCGGCTGGGATCGCAGTGTAGCGACGCTTGTCAGTGTCATGCATCAAGTGCTTAGGTAGGCAGAAAGTGGCCCTTCTTGGGTGGGTGCCACATCTGTCTGTGAGAAGACAGATTGGCCCAATGGTGGTGTACCTTGCTTTAACCTACAACCCTGTGCCAGCGAGAGCAGAATAACAAAACTTATATCAACGAAGTGGGGGTGGTGGGGGTGGTGGTAACTGATACAGATGCTCAGAGCTAACAGAAGTCCGTGGAAGTGTCTTCTTACCATCGCTAGCTTCGGTGGCTCTCATCGTTCACAAATGCGGTTTTCAATCGGCCAACTTGAAAAGCACTTTGACGCAAGATCCGTGATGATCTGCGATTTGCTGGTGATTGCAGTCATCGCAAGATCCGGCGGGGATAAACCGCAAGTCACCGTTTGAAGTTAAAAGAGAAGGTTTGAAAAATAAGGCTCAGGTGACAATGCGAGCAAATCGGAGATCACGCACGACACGTTTGCTCACCAATCAGGAGCATCTGGCAGAGGGACAGGGCTGGAAAACACAGTGGAATGTGTGTAGCTGCGATGGCTGTTGAACACGGACTGGATGAAAAACAGTGACATGTACAGGCAGACGGCAGTAAGTTGTCAGCGCTTTGGGAAAATTGACCTCGATCGTGAATGGTGACAGAGTGATGTCCGATCAGTGCGCTGCCACACATGGTCTGGAAAAGTGCTTATGAACGAAGGCACATTTTGAACTGAGACTGAGAGGTGCAGAAAGGCGCACTTGGAATTACATTTGAGATTCGTACAGAATAGAGCACAGTGGAGTAAACGTACACAAGTTCGTATTTCGTATTGTTGCCGCCGGTTTAAATTGAGCCGCTGTCCAGGCTGACCCCGTGGTGGTATTGGCCGCACAATTATACGATCAGATGCCCTTCCTGATGCCAACCTCGTTTAGTCGAAGGTCTTCAGATCGCTATTTGGAACCTCCCCCAGACCTGTTAAGTAAAGGAGACCCTGGCAGGAATGCTAGACTCCAGATATGTTAAGCAAGGAAAATGATAGCAGAAATATTGGATTCCAGACAGGTTCACCAAGGGAGATCTCAGCAGGAATCGTACACTTCAGGCCTGTTCACCAAGTGAAACCATAGCAGGAGTACTCGACTCTAGACCTGTTCAGCCAGGAAGGCCCTCGGCAGGAATGCTAGCCTGACAACATAACTCTGGTGTTCACTGAAACACACAACCATTTCATTCAAACTATTAAGAAAGAAGAATCAACTTGGGCCAGAACCATTCCTTGATGGGATGATGACCGATGGTCGAGCACAACGATGGCGCGGCAGCCAAGGCATGGAACACACCGGAGAGGACCAAGGAGATGGAGCGATGACATCACTGACTGCGCAGCTGCTGGGTGTCTTAATACATCACGGGATGATGAGACAGCGACAGCTCGAGGAGGCACTTGATCCAGCACTGTGTCCATCACGTCTGATCATCATGATTATGCACTGATGTAGATTTTCACGGCTCGATGAATGGGATTCCTCGACATGGCTATCCCAAAAGAGCAGCTCATAAGAGCAATTCTCATGGTCGTGATGAACAGTCATAATGTACAGTCAGCACATACTTTGCTTGACAAAGAGCTTACCTGGAGAACTGTCTCATCTCATTGTCAGAAACCGCTTAGTTCTGTACAGGGTTGCGGTGAGCCGGAGCCTATCCTAGCAGACACAGGGCGCAAGGCAGGGATGCACCCACGATGGGACGCCAGTCCATCACCGCCGAGAGAACTGTGATTTTCAGTCATAATAATACTGCATTCGGCGTAATGCAGCTCAAGAACGTGCATACACAACACCTTAAAACTGTACAATAATCAACATTTTCTGCAATTTAGAAAAAATGTCCTGACGCAAGTTTGCACGGATCGATGTGTGAGGATCTATTTCCAAAGCTGTTCTTTTCGGGATAAGCGTGTCGAGCGCTCCCCCCCCATGCACCCCGCTGCTTTGCGACGTTAGAGGCATCCTCAGGATAGCGGTGGTAGGAGCACCATCTGAACATAATGGAGCAAGTGTTCGTATGTATTTATAAATGTTTGCGCTGAGACGAGCGAGGCTGCGAGGTGGCGCAGCGAGTAGCGCTGCCTCCTCGAAGCAAAAAGAACCCGGGTTCGGTCCCCGGCTCGGGTGCTTTTCCGTGTGGAGTTTACGTGTTTGCGTTGGTTTTTGTCGGGTACTCTGGTTTCCTCCCACAGTCCGGAGACACGCTGCTGCCCATGTTAATTGGTCTTTTGAGTAAAAAACAAAGTGCCGTGCTTTGTACAAGTGTCATATCCTGGCTATAGCTCCGCCTTGCGCCCTGTGTCCGCCAGGGTAGGCTCTGCACCCCCTGCGACCCAGTACAGGAATGAACGAATACTGCTATTGATGGTACTGAGTGTGCCAGGTTAAATTCCTTCATAAGCGCACATTATATGTATTCGTGCTCAGAAAGCCTGAAGATGCCTCCGACGTGGGAGGCGAAACATCGCGAAGGAGAAAGGAGCGCTCGACGCGGCTATCCTGAAAGAAGAGCTTTGGAAGGAAATTCTGATGTGCGACTATGAGGTTAAGAGCAAGTGGGTCTGGTGAAAGGCATCTGTTAAAGTGATGAATTGTTAAGTATGGGGCGCAGCAATACATCGCTGCGCGGTTTGGCCACCGCTTGCCTGGACGAATGTTAACGACTCTGAATGTAGGCGAGCAGCTTTGAAAACAAGGTGGTAACAAAAAGCCAGACAAAGCTGAAAAAAAGGGCACGGCACAGCCCTGCAATTCCTTGTTTAGGCAGCTGCTGATAGAAGGGCGCCCCCCGTCTACAGAGCCACCCTCCACAGAGTATTTAGTCTATTCTGTCACACGGTCCAGATGTTTTGCAAGAGGTGGGAGTGTGCACATACAAAGCCTCACCGCACGTCACGGGTCTATTCACCAGCTGCGGAGAGCCCATCTACGCTGCTGGGTGGGTGTTCGGAGGGTTGTGAGATTTACGAAACGTGCCCGATCTCTGTATGCAGTGGAGCAAGTGTTTGTACACATGTGCCGGGCTTCGAGGCCTTCATGAGCGCTAATTGTAGCTGCACAACCACCAGACTCTGCAGCAGTTTCTTCCCCCAAGCCATCAGGCTTCTCAATACCACGCCACCTCGCCCTTCTTCATCATAACAAGCGGGACACAGTCGCTCCACCCCCCGATACACCTTTATAGATAACTGTGCGGACAACCTCACTTTACTAGACGTAGTCTATATCGTCTGCATGTCTTGTCCTGCCTTGTTGAAATGAGGATTCAGTCTGGTTTTGTAATCTATCGGGACCACAAGAAACGTAATTTCGTTCCCCCGTTAACTGTCATTGTATAAGATGAGATGACAATAAAGTGTATCTATCACAACATCAACTTGAACAGGGCCAAGCCTTTACGTCTTATTTCAGATTTATTGCCTACTTATTGATTACTCTTCTGAAGCGTTTAAGCTATTTTAGCTTTAAATTCTCACGTTTAGCACTGACATCTACCCTGTTAAGCAATCTTCCGTCTTCATTCTGAAGTTATAAGAACGTGTTACATGCTTGGAACAAAATCGCCGGGGAGAGGGGGGGGCAGTTATGCTGTTGGATGATTCGGTCGCTCAGCAGAGCGCCGAGCGGATAAACTACAAGTGGTGCATCTGCCAGTCATGCCAGGCAACCCATAGCACCCAGCCCTTTCCCTGCACCTCCTGTCGGCGAGCCTTCGACACCTCACGTGGCTTCAAACTGCACATGGCCTGGTACAGGCGCCGTGGTGACGTCACCGCAACTTAGTTGGCAATTGGCGGTTGTTGTTATGTGTGGGGAGCGGTGGCTCCGCGCTTAGCGCGGTGGCCTCCAAACCTAACGGCCCAAGTTTGGATCCCGTTCGCGGCCAACACCAGTGACGATATTCTGAAGCGGTCCTGGGCTTCCCCTAAGGTGACTCAGCCTCAAATGAGTTCCTGGTGCGGTGTGTTAACATTTGTCACTGCGGGACAACTGCGGCTGGGCAAGCTAGTGGTCACCCACCTCCTTCTGTGCCGTGTCGACCTTCATACGTGCTTGCTAACGGCAGCCATACTGGGGATCTTTCTCTTTGTGTGTGCGTGGACTGAATGCCAGCTGGATTTGTTTACAGGCTTATGATCCATTGTTATGTTCACGCATTGTGGACCCACGCAGCGTTCAGTGCATTGACACCGGGATCACCGGGTTTAATTGGGGTCTGCCATGGCAGACAGGCTTTGCCGGGTTCTCCGTTTTCCTCCCACAATCCAAAGCCACGCTGTCTAGGTTAATTGACGCATTGACTAAATTGCTCTCGGTGCCCTGCGATAGGCACCGGGGGCAACTTAGTCAATGCGTCAATTAACCTAGACAGGGTATAGCCCTGCCATGTGCCCTGTGTTTGCCCGGATAGGATCTGTACAAAATGAAGCGGGTGCTGAGACTGAATTGGTGAATACCACTTAGAAACGAATTACTCCAGTCCTTAGTCGATGTAATTCGTTTTAACTTGCGTAAAATTTCGACATCATTAGTATGCGAAAGTGAATTACCGAGGATTAACAATAGGAGTGATTATTACATTTGAAGAAAAAAAAACTTGTTTTAATTAACGATCTGTTCATTTAACAACATCCCGGAATGTTTCCTCAATTAAACGTTCGCACGCGGGCGGTTCGGTGGCCCAGTGGGTAGCGCTGTCGCCTCCTCACAGCAAGAAGGTCCCGGGTTCGAATCTCGGCTCGGGTGCCTTTCTGTGTGGAGTTTGCATGTTCTCTCCCCGTGTCAGCGTGGGTTTTCGCCGGGCACTCCGGTTTCCTCCCACAGTTCAAAAAATATGCTGCTGCATAGATTAATTGGCTCGCAGACTAAATTGCCCGCAGTGCCCGGTGATGGACTGGCGTCCTATCGTGGGCATATCCCTGCCTTGCGCCCTGTGTCTGCCGGGATAGGCTCCGTCTCACCGCGACCCTGTACAGGACTAAGCGGTTTCTGACAATGAGATGAGACGAGACAACTACTTGAATAAAAGATTAAGTAAAATATAAACTGTCGTGAAAAATGGTCTGCACCTAACCGTGGCACAGACCCACAGGAAATTACGATGAGCCCTGCTACAGACATCAGGGTCACTCAAATGACCTTAACATTATTAGGCGAAAATATTCACCGACTCACCAGCCTTGTGAAGTTAAAACTCACTCCCAGCGCTTGAATTAATCATTGCATTGCCTACAAAGATGCTATTGTTATTCGTACCGCATTGCAACTTGTAAGCAAGTGGTTTTTTTATTACGTGTGTGATGCATTTGACGGCAGGGTGGCGAAGTTTAAACATCTGTGCCTCGGAGAAATTAAGTCCTGCCCACGATTCCCCCCTTCAAGCGAATTTTTCTGTGCGGAGTTTGTGTTCTCTCCCCCCTGTTCGGCGTGCGTTTGCTCTTGTTTCTCCGATTTCCTCCTATAACTAATATATATAAGCGTTAATTAATCGGCCAATAACATCATAATATATAGGAAGTAGTGTAGTGTCCGGCGGGTTGGCGCCGGTTGACCGTCTGACTCTCCTCCCCTCTCCCCCGTGGTTTCCTCGCTACGCCTCCGTATTCATGTCTCGCTCACCACCGAGCGTGGAGTTTCGCGTGGCGCGCTATGACTTCTGTTATTATCAGAACCGTGCGCAGTCTGATACATGATCCATTGGCCGACTCTTCCACGTTGGCCAGACGTGTTTGAAAATGTGGGATTAACTCGGGGTTGGGAATTAACTCCAATCCCACCGGCACCGTGTACTGAACTCTTCAGTCAATTTCTTAGCGGTACACCGTGCCGGATTACTTTGATCTCTGGAGCTAACCGTACTTTGCTCCACCACATACAGTCTGCTGGTCGACTAATTGTGGTGAACGCACCATATGCTCTCAGGTGGACAGGAAGAGAGGGCGAAGTGTTGGAAAAACGTGCACCAGCGTTTCAACTTGCCGCGCCGGGAGGTAGAATGGAAGACTTCTGCATTTGAGTGCCCGGTGTGCTTACCATCTCACGCATGGATGCCTGACGCTCTCGAACAAAGATCCCCCGTATAGCCTTAACGGACGGTAGGGTCAAGTGTTGTTATCAGATGCCACCGGCCCCCCTCCCCCCATCGCTGGTTTCAGCGGACACGCATCACAGTGTCCGTGAGCTCGATGCGTAATTGTGACCGCATCTTAACGTAAATGTTTCGTCTCAGTTGTGCATCTTGGGACCATAAAGCGACACGGACAGTCGCATTCAAATAGACAGAGAAATACGGCTAACGAGACAACTACTGGGCGGCACGGTGGCCCAGTGGGTAGCGCTGTCGCCTCCACACAGTAAGAAGGGCCCGGGTTCGAATCTCGGCTCGGGTGCCTTTCTGTGTGGAGTTTGCATGTTCTCTCCCCACGTCTGCGTGGGTTTTCGCCGGGCACTCCGGTTTCCTCCCACAGTCCAAAAAACATGCTATTACAAAGGTTCATTTGCTTGCAGACTAAATTGGCCGCAGTGCCCGGTGATGAACAGGCGTCTTATCGTGGGCATATCCCTGCCTTGCACCCTGTGTCTGCTGGGATAGGCTCTGGCTCACCGCGACCCTGTACAGGACTAAGCGGTTTCTGACACTGAGATGAGACGAGACAACTACTTGTTTTTTCTGTAAGTCAACAACACGATGCCCTACATATGAACGTTGCTCGTCATCAGTAACATATGTCGGACCTGTGCTCCTTTGCTAACGCCTACCATTACAACGCTGCGCTCTCTGCCAGGTGTCATGGTGCTTCTCAACAAAAGATGAAGGTGTTTGTGGCACCATGTCTCATCACTGGCGTATCGCCTAACGCACTGTGCACCCATGGGACTGAGACATTTTCAGTTTCCAGCCTCCCTGCCCCGGTCACAAAATCCACCGCTGTGCGTCTGCTGATGGCTTAACCCAGGTCAGCTTTTAACCCCTTTCCACTGGTGGATGTGAGCTGGGCCAGCGTGGGGCCCTCGGTGTGCAGATGATGTTCCCACTGGCTTTTATTTCCTGAGAGTTAGAACTATTTGCTGAGTGTCCAGAACTTTTTCCAGAGAGTCCGAAATGAACTCTTCTTGGCTGGCCTCACAAAACAATCTGAATCTGGCTTAAGGCCAATTAAATCCAAGGTTTAGGCGAAGGATGCAATCATTGCAGATAATGTAACGAAAGACGTTTTAGCTGAACTATTCAAAAACGCCTGATGATAACTCCGGCGTGGGAGTAAAAACATCGCGAAGGAAGAAGGAACAGCGGATAAGGCGATCTCAAGAGCGGCTATGCAGAGCGAATCTCACACAGGGAGCCGTGACAAAGCTACATCAGTACATCAGTGCACTGTTGCGTACACAGCCTCACTGCGTAGTCGACATGCATCTCGACTCGTTCATCGCATGTGACATCAGCGGCATGGCTCAGTTTCTGCAGTGGAAAAATAGCTGTAAGCATCTTGATTCGTGCCAGGCTGGCTTGGTACGGCTCAGTTGTACAGTGGAAAACAGTCGTTAGTGTTGCAACGAGTTTCTGGATTAAGGAGCTCACAGGTTAACCCAACCTGAACACCCATTTGTTCAAGTGCCAAGCTAAGCAAACATTACTTGCTTACCTCTGATATTTCATACTGACAATAACAGGATGTATGTGGTTTGCATGCAGCTGTTGGGTCAACAAAAGCTTAGCCGAGGACATTTTTCCTATTGGAATTCAATGGCCACATTCAACTCGAGTGTATATTTGTCGTGAAAAATGAAGTTCAATGGAAACCCCATAATCCGCTTTCATGTGCTCCGCCGTTCGTGAGTAAAACACAGAGAGCAAATGTGCCCGTGGAGAGGAATAGTTTGTCAAAAATAGAAATGTTCAAACTTTGAAACGACACAATAACACGTGCTAACCCCCCTGTCGAGCACTGTGGGTGCTATTGGCACTGTTGTCCATAACCTTCTCTGTGTGTCTTTATCATTCAATTATTTCGTTTTGACGTTTGCTTGTGCACGATTGACATTCCCTTGATGTGACAAATCTGCTTTAATTACACCGTTTAAATTTTGTTGCAATTAAAAGCAGGTTGGGACTAAATGTCCTCCTGCGTTGTGTACGTGCCCGCGCGCTCGTGCGCGCGATTGGCCCCTCATGTAAGGACTGTCATGTGGATTTGATGACACGCGGTTTTAAAATGGTTGGGATTCCTGCCGCGCTGTGCCCTACTTTGCGGCGAGCAGATGCACGGCGCGAGCGATCAGCGGGCAGCTGCCGCCCTATTGTTAACGCGACTCAGCCGGGCGAGGGGTCGGCAGACACAAATAATAATAGACCGCGACCAGAGCAACTGCTGACTCCGGACATCACCGCGGGAGAGGTCTGAGCGGTGGAGACG
>JAZEWT010000013.1:2529494-2542716 GCA_036362905.1 Mordacia mordax
AGGATGCGTGGGATAAAAAGATTAAGGATTGTGAATCATGCCTATGAATGAACGCGTGTCTGTACTAAGGCAGTTTTGATCAATTCAGGAATGCCAGATGTCCCTAAATGACATCTACGGAGAGCAATTCTCATAGAGCGAGCCGTGAGAGACCTACATCGGAACATTGATGGTGACCCTGCACGCTGCCGAGAGAAGTGAACAGGCCTGATGACATCATGGCGAGGGTAAGGGCATGCATCTGCATGCCTGCGATCGGGCCACAGACGCCAATGTAAATCCTATGGGTACTTATTGCCAGTATACATATATAAGTAGGACAGGTTTTACCGTTTCTGGCGATTATGCAGGTGAACTTAGCAACGGTTTTGTCTCCAGGTTCTCGGGAACCGTTTCAGCGATCGGGACATATATCAATTAATCATCTGCTTACTTGTTCATTTGGTAAGTCCCTAATAGCAGCGCAGTTTTACACCAAAGTTGTGTCGGAAGCTTTTGACAAGAGCTGCTGTGACCCCGTGTCAGAGACAGACACTGCAGACAGAACTAATGCGTTGACGCCTTCGATCCGAGTGGGAATGCGTGAGAATCGTTTTAAAGGCCTGTGCTCGCAGTTGAAGGTTAACAGCTAAAGTCGGATTTTGGTATCGACCCAGCCAGCTTTGCAAGTGGATCTACAGTAGTCTTGATTTCCATTCATATGGAGAGGCTGCCCCGACCCGTGGATGTGAGATTTCACTATAGGCTAGTGGCTTCCAATGGCTATACTGAGAGCCAATAAATAAAAAAAGAGAGTCTAGTGCTTGTTTAGAGAGTCTCTTCTTTATAACATTAATGACAATACTAACGATTTATAACGCATGGAACATTCATTCAATTTCAAAGACATTCATTCGAAAAGAGAATGAATGCCCGAGGAAACCACAGGCATACGGGCAGATGGGAAGGTAGCTGCGTGGTTAGCTGGCGCCAACATTTGCCAGGCACTGAGTTCTATATATTGTGATGTTATCAGCCGTAGTGGTTTGTTGTTGTTGTTGTTGTGGGAGGAAACCAGAGCACCCGGAGGAAACCCAGGCATATCAGGAGATAAATACATAAACTCCACACATAAAGGTGTCCGAGGGAGGAATCGAACCGCCTCGGGAAGAACTTCATTTGTGTGAGGAGCAGATGTTACCACTGCACCACCCTGCCGCCTAAAGCAATCTATCAAACTATCTGTGGTCACTGGTAATCTGAGTGTATTAATACCGTCTTTTGTCAATCCACTGCTGCATGAAGGTCTCCTCTCACTGCATTAGTCATGGTGATTTTTTGACCATACTTCACCCCACTGGTCAGTTACGGTTGAAGAAGGAGAGGACCCCGGTCTGGGTCAGGAATCACTGACCACCGATGTTAGCCATGGCTGGGAATCAAAGCCCAGATTCTCTCAGTTCATAGCGGACCCATCGTTGCAGTCACTGTACCACAATCTTTACCGATATTCCAACAACATGAACACAATTTAATGATGTCGGTTTCCACGGCTCGATGCACGATGATTGCTTCGAAAAGCTGCTCTCTCGGGACAGCCGCGTCGATCGCTCCCCCTCTCCTCTCCTCGCGACGTTTCGCCTCCTCACACGTTAGAGGCATCCTCAGGCGCAGTGTGAGGATGCCTCTAGGAGGAGCAGCTTTTCGAAGCAATCGTCATGAACACAATTCTATCGCAACCCAGAAGCATGCTCTCCCCTAGGAAGAGCTGCTGCTGCTGTTGGGTTTATATCGTCCTACCAGCAGTTAATCCAGATAACCTCATTCAAAACGACGAATGGATTTCATCTCTAATGCAGCAGTGCGTGTGCGCGTATGAATTACAAAATGAGACGTAAAAAAAAATCAGTTTTCAATAAAACTGCCACGTGTTACTAATTACAAGCGTGTATTTATGCTGATAAAATTTATATGCATATATAAACTGCCTCTCACATTCCTCCACTTCCCCCCCAAGTTCCTAACTCACAAGCAGTTAACCACAGGTGCAATATAATTAACAGAAGGCACGCACATTTGGACACTTGTTCAAATTGTCATGTAAAAAAAAACGACAACTCTGTAATATTAACCACGTGTTGGCAGCGCCTGTCATAATCGGTCCTAAGTTGACGTGACACTCGCACGGCGTGCGGATACGGCGCGATGTTCGACGTTTCGTTCGGGAAAGAGGCTCCCGTCAACGTGGAGAGAAACGTCGGACAGTGGTGCGAAAAGCACGCGGTATTCATTCGAGGGCTGTGCGGCAGCGTGACCACGCAGAGGCCACACAGAGCAAGCGAACCCCGATTTTCAAACAAAAGCAGTCATTTTGTTTTTGTTTGCGTTGAAAGGAGCAGTTGAGCTACGTTGCTCTTTTTAAACAGTTGTCCAGCGGGGAGGGCTAAGCACATTATAACATGTCAGTCAGGACAATTAAACCAGGCATCGTGGCGTTGGACTGTGAGAGGAAACCAGAGTACCTGCCGAATAATCACACGGACACGGGCAGAACATGCAAACTCCGCATAGAAAGTTAACCGAGCCAGGAATCGAACTGAGGTCCTTCTTACTGTGAAGCGACGGCGCTACTCACCACGCCACCGTGCTGCCCCAACAAATCACCCAAAATAATAAATATTGAGATGTCAAATTGCTATCGGACGTATTCTTTTAAGCGCGGCTCCAAAGTACGGCAAGAGTAAACGGAATGCGTACTCTATCACGAGAATGCTTTCCTCTCTGGACACAAGGGCGATTGCTTTTTTTTTTGATGAAAAATGTTGTTAATTTCATCAGCTTCGACGTTATGGAAAATCCTTTACATTTTTAAATCACGCTCCCGTTCTCGATGCGTGTGTCTCTCGTCACGCGGGGAGGGATAAAGGGCGAGGGGACGCGAGCATTATCACATTACTTGCGACGATAAGTCTTCCGAAAAATGGCCTCTCGCATGCATTATATTGACGTTGAAAGATGCCATCCCGTAAACGGATGCTGTGCAATTTGAGGGAGATGAAATGTGATTTCACTTTCAATTTCCCTCCATACTGTTATTCTCTAAGTGTATTTACTCAATCTCGGCACGTGGATGCTCAAACGCGGTTTTATTTACGGATTATAATCATCAGCGCCGGTTTGTCGGTGTGAGTTAGGACAGGCTCTCTAGGCCGAGATTAATGGTTCAATTGGTGGCCCCACTTGTGTCGTGTAGTCACCACAGACATGTAGGGTTGTGTGCTGCTCACTGTGGTAAAGGTGTCGCCATGCAATTTCCTACATTTGCTACTGCTAGAAGAACTTCTAGGACAAACGTGCCCAACATAACGGCCTGTGGGCCAGGTCGGGCCTGGTAATACATTCTAGCCTGATGGTAAATCTCTCATCTCATTGTCAGAAACCGCTTAGTCCTGTATAGGATCGCGGTGAGCCGGAGCCTATCCCGGCAGACACAGGGCACAAGGCAGGGATATACCCACGATTGAATGCCAGTCCATCACTGGGTACTGCGGGCAATCTAGTCTGCGAGCCAATGAACCTATGCAGCGGCATGTTTTTGTACTGTGGGAAGAAACCGGAGTGCCCGGCGAAAACCCACGCGGACACGGGGAGAGAACATGCAAACTCAACACAGAAAGGCACCCGAGCCGAGATTCGAATCCGGGACCTTTTTGTTGTGAGGAGGAGGCGACAGCGCTTCCCACTGGGCCATCTCATTGTCAGCGGTTTCTGACAATAAGATGTGATATATGGACTGCAAGTGCGGTGTGCTGGCCATTACACAAACACAGCAGCTCTTTTATTCAAGGGAGCGTTCAGAAATGGCATCCATTCCACAAGTGGAGGTTAACAATGTTATGTGACTGCATAATGATGGGTCACTGGCGCTCACGGTGTGGCCAAATCACTCGTCTGTATCCAGAAATAAATGATCATAATAATAATTACACTTCTGGAGTGCTTTTCACCCAAGGGTCACAAAGCGCTGCATAGAGCTGCGGAGAGAATGGTATAGCGTAAAATATCGTAATACAGCATAGCACCGTGCAGATCTTTACCATGCTGACCAAGTGAGCGGCAGATGCACGTTTGTTATATCAATGGGGTTATTAAATTGATTGTTGTTTATTCAATTGTGAATGCATATTATTTCTACTTCATTACTATTTACAAAAGTTGATTTGTTCTGAACTTACATTCCACGTTACTTACTAAGCCACCGCCATCCTCGTATTTAAATGCTAGTTGGCTTCACGGTAATGGGAATTAATGTCAGGGTGGAATATTGGTAACATTCGCACCCCATGGAAGGAAACGTCTTGCGTGAGGCGGTTACATTTTTATCTTGGGCGCCTTTCTACGAGGAGTTGTGTACTCTCCGCTTGTTCTGCGTGCGTTTCCTCCGGGTTCTCTGGTTTCCTCGCACTACAAAAAAAACGCTCAAATGAACCGGCCGATGACATCACAGTTTATAGGACGCGGTGTCTCATGCGGTGGCCCCGGATGACCACGTGGCTTCCTTTCTTTCTACCTCTTTGTGGTTTCCTGCAGAACCTCGGGAAAATTTGGGTGAACGTCGTTACTATGTACACGTTATCATGTATATTTATAATTGCACAATACGCAACCTCAAATAAAGAGTCATTAAAAAGGTGCCGGTTATAGAGGCGTACGAACATTGAGCCGATTTTAAAACAAATAAAGAGAAAGGTTAATACGTCAAAATTAGCACCTCCCTAGTTATTTCCGCTGAGAGTTTGCATTTCCCTAACAGGTAATTGTGGCATCCACAGGGAAATGTATTTCACATCCGATTCAGTCACAGTGCGTAATGTGGAAATTTGGTAGATTTGGACGGTAGTTCCAGCGATGCTTCCTAACGGAGTCCTTAGTCTCATTAGAGTAACCAGAGTTACATGCCAGTTGTTGGAACTGCAGATGAGACGACTTTTCACCCAGTGTCTCATCTCATCTCATTATCTGAAACCGCTTAATCCTATATAGGGTCACGGTGAAGCCGGAGCCTATCCCGGAAACACAGGGCGCAAGGCAGGAATACACCCGACGACGGGACGCCGGTCCATCGCCAGTGTGCTTCCGGAAAAAGTGAGTGAACGGTTATCGTCTTGCAAATTGGTTCGAGAATTGCTCTCAGGAGCTGCTTTTTTGAACGTTCCTCTTCTCTCTTCACGTTGCAAAATCCCGCAGTTTAGCAGCGGTGTGAGCAAGCGATTCAGCACAGAACATCATAATATTCCTCTCGGGTAAATCACAGGTAAAAGGACAGCCACTTAATTTCAATGTGGGAATCGGAGGCTCTTTACATTGGCAGAATTTTAAAAAATGTTTTTTTTTCTTTCGTCTCAGCCGCAGGTATTTCTGCAGATTCTTTTGGCTTAAAATATGTCCTTGTAGAGGAATGACATTGATTGTAAACGCATTGTACCAGCCCTGGTGTGCTGAACTATTTCACTCTTAAAGTTTTGCTCTTGTGGGGAATGTGAAACTTTTTTACACTCCTTCATAAGATTGATGTCCCGCGTTGTAAAAGAGATAACACGATACATGTATTTCTTCCTAGCAATTTATTTTATGGACAGAAATCTAGAAATGCCGTTTTTCACTAGTTGTGATGATTGGTGGCGTCCGGGCACTGACAATTTAAAACTCATTCTTGCAGACGATGTGTTAACAGTAAAACTGAAGCTCTTCCTTTCTGGATCGGAACACTGGGGAGTGCAACGCTTACGTTTGACATTTCCCGACACTATGTGCAGATGTAGCGCTGTAATTGGCACCGGATAAAGAAAATATATTATTATTATTGTACCATGGCATCTTAGCTGAGGATGAGCAAATGTAATTAACAATGGATTTACAAAACTCTTCTTTAAGGATAGCCGTCGCGAGCGATCCCCCTCTCCCCTGCAGTCTCAGGATGTCTGAGGATGCTTCCTACAGGGGAAGCGAAACGTCGCGAAGGAGAGAGGAGGAGCGATCGACACTGCTATCCAGAAAGAGCAGCTTTGGAAATCAATTGTTACGCATCGAATCGAAGAAATGTACACATTTCTGCAGCTGTTATTTTACAAATACAGCTTGCTGTCGTTGCGAAGCTATAGTTTACCCATCCTTGGCTACGTTATAATTTTCATGCATACCACCAGATGTTGATTATGAACGTCTGTCAGCTGAACAACTGTATATTTAGTCCCCTTTGTCGATCCACTGCTGGATTAAGGGCTCCCTGCCGCTGATCGGTGTTCCATGACCATACTTCACCTTGCTAGTCATTGCCTGCTCAGTTATGAAGAGGGGGTTGGGTTGAGTATGACAACACCCTGATATCCATGGCACAGAAGACAAAGTACAGCCACGCTGCATTCGTGTAAGACGTTCAATTATATTTTCAGGGTATACATTTAAACGCCAATAATCAAAACCAAACAGGCAGCAATCATCCTAAGGGTGTTTTACACCATTAATTATGTTTCTAATACCACATTGCTATTTTTATAATAGGCATGTTAGTTGTATCTAACGTGTGTAATGACCTGCCATAGTGGGACTCCTAATATATACAGTACTTTTTAGCTACAGTCTGTATCTCAGATCTTTGTTATCACTGGATTCATATCGTTATTGGGGTTCCGAGTGCTTGTGATGAGCGCAAATAAGAGGTAAATGCACAAGTTTGGGAATATGTATTTACAGAACATTCCGGCAGGTATATTGCACAGCACCTCAGGTGCAGGTAAACACGCCCTGTTTGTTTGAACTCTCATTTGTTTTTGTTGACACTAATTACGGTTGTAAACAGGTGGCGGAGGAGGAGGGTAACATGCCTCTCAATTACCTGTCACCTTGCGCCTGAGGTGCCAACATTACGTCCCTCGCTGCTGCGGCTTGGCGCGGCGGTGATGAGTTTGCCGTACTGCAGAGGAGACATTAACCCAGCTGCAGAATTCCATTCCCTCTCCGATATTGAAGAGCCCACTTATCCGGTTGCAGCATCCGGGCTTCCAATTACACACTGCGGCCGTTTTTTTTTCTCTCTCTCGAATTCTCGACGCTGCGGGCTGTGCACGTTTGTGTGCCAGTGTGTATTTGTCACACCGTGTTTCGGTGATTCGTGGTTTAGTGGTAATTAAATTGAAGGTGGAGGGGTGGGGTGGGGGTCCAGCCACCCTGCAGCCGTCCAGAGCCCCCTTAGCCGCTGTGGACGTTGTGAGCGAAGCGATCACAACATCACTGACCGGCTCCACCAGGAGGAGAGAGGTTGTTTTTGCCGGATAGCCCGGAGGGACAGGCGATCATAACGTCTCTTGGTCAAACCCCATATGGCGGAGCCAGGAGACTGAATGCGTACTATCTAGGATCCTCTAGAAACACCAAAAACCTGGTGTTTGTGGTCACGTGGAATTGCTCAAATGCTCGTTGCGGAGGAGAGGCTTCTACTCCTCTGTCGGGAGCTGGACCAGTACCTTGTGGTATACAGACGGTTCAGTGGATTGGTTCTGGCTCCAGTCATCATGAGGAGTGGAAAGTCCTCCCATTTGGGATAGGAAGCTGCAAGTAACAGACAGTGGCTGCCCTACTGAGTAACAGAATAAAGGGGGCGTGGGAGCATGGTGTTGAGGTCTGGGGACCTGTGATCCCCATGCTCCTGTGGGCTCACCTCTGTTCAGACAGAGGTGAGCCTCAGCCTCAAACGAGTATCTGGTACGGTATGTAAACAATGCCACTAGTGAGACAAAGGCGGCTGGGTGTGGTGCTGGCATCCCAACCCTCGTGTTCCGTGCTGCCATTTGTAGGTGCTCTATAACATCAGTTCACTCCACAGTCTGCCAAGGCTACACGGGGGATATTTGTCACATTGAGCGGTGGCGTAGCGGTTAGCACACTAACATCACGAAGTAGTAGTGGATATTTAAACCGACCATGGGCCTGTGTGGTGCCAAGCCTCCCGCCCGGCCGGGTACGGGATGACGTTCGCGATGGGGTCAGACCGGGTCGTTCGCCAGGTTACTGCGGGTCCATTGAGTGGGGCCGCGGGTCAGTGCTGATTCGCTAAGCGACGTGGGGTGACCGAAGCCAAAGGGCGATATCGCGGTGTGCCTGGGTGACGTGGGTCAGATTGGAGGAGGTCTGAGGGGTAAATAAGGGGGCGTAAGGAAGCTGTAGGAGGAGGTCCGTATGGGAAGTTGACGGCAGAGGGACTGTCACGTAGTGCAATGTGAATCGTTGGCGCGCGGAGCTCGGGGTGTAGTGCGGCGTTAGCGTTGTGTTACTCTTATGTTACTGAAGTGTTAATAGTGTGCAGTGTTCATAAAGAGCCGGAACGAGAGAAGTCTCCCGTCCTCTCGCTGGAGTGGCTGCCGCGCGTGTGTGGAGAGCGATGGGCGTCGCCACTGTTTCGCACGCACTGCCGGGACCACGAGGGAACGCCAGCGGGTGGGCCGACTGGTGGTGAGCCGGCCCCTTGGTGTGGCCTCACCGGCCGTCTTCGTGCAGTGCGCAACGAGGTGATCGCTAACAGCACTCGCCCCGCCAGTCTCTAGAAGGCTATATGGGGAACTTTGTCTTTGTGGGTGCTGTTATTTTTAAAATAGTTGTACAAAGGACACTGTGATGCCATTAACAATAATTTAAATTCTGCCCTAGTGGAGCTGTGGCAATTAATAACTTATTTGTCCTTGAAATCTCTAAGGCCGGTTCAACTCACAATGAATGGCTCGTGCCATGTGTAAACATTAGAAGGCAAAATACAAAGTGAGAGTGTGTACTTTGCCAGCTTTAATAAAAAGGTGAAGGGGCAACCTTGACATTATTTGCGCATGCCATTATTGGCAAAAAGGGGAGCTCCGGAGAGCCCCTCTAGAACAAGGGCTCTTAACCCTTTTGTGACTCAAGACCCACGTGGGAGTGATCTCCACGAACCACTTAGGTGGCGCTGGCGGCCCACTGATGGGTCACGAACCACCAGTTGTGAATGGCGGGGCCAGAAGGTACTCGGCCTACGCTTCCATGCTGGTCACAACGGCGTGCAGCAAGGCGCCGATGTGTGTGGACCTTGTACCGCGCTGCCAGACATGAGGGCCGCAGACCGTGAGGGTCCCAGTCCCGCTGAGGCTGCAGGGTGGCGCTGCAAGAACGCACCTGGATTCCAGTTCAAATGTGTGCGCCCACAGTCCAAAAAAACATGCTGCCGCATAGATTAATTGGCTCGCGGGCTAAATTGCCCGCAGTGTCCGGTGATGGACTGGCGTCCCATCGTGGGTATATCCCTGCCTTGCGCCGCCCTGTGTCTGCCGGGATAGGCTCCGGCTCACCGCAACCCTGTACAGGACTAAGCGGTTTCCGACAATGAGATCAGAGATGAGGTGGAGTGGGTGTTGTCTTACGTTTGCCTCGTGTTCTGCGTGGGTTCACTCTTGCGTCAGATAATTTTTTTTTTCCCCATAAAGATAATTAAAACAATGTAACCCGTATTGCCTAAACATCCTGAAAAATGTAACAGCACGACATTTGTGTGGGACTACGCATAGTGACACGCAGCCTGCGGCGAAAATGTGGCAGAATCCTGATAAAGAACAGTTGTGCGACTCAGAGAAGCTCTCTTACGGTTAAACAAACCCTCACGATGATAATAATAATAACAAAGTGGGATGGCCTTGTGGGGGAGGTGAGGCATGAGATGTACAAGAGGAGATGTACCGAGGAATGCGTTGGTCGTGTTTATCCCTGCAGCTGAAAACAAGGAGGCAAGGGTGATGTCGCTATATTTACTTGAAATAGACAACGAAGGAGCTCGAGAGGGTGACGCGGTCGCGCAGTGAACGGCGCTACCTCCTCACGGGAAGATGGAGCCGAGTTTTATTTCCGGCTCGGGTTACGTTTCTGTGCGGACTACTTGCACGCTCTCCCCTTGTCCGTGTGGATTGTCTCCGGTCAGTCCGGTTTGCCACCACGATTCAAAGACGTGCTGCCTTGGGTTATTGGCGTGAATTAATTGTTGCCATTCCCTCTGCCCTGTGTCTGCCAGGATAGGCTCTGGCTCACTGCAACCCTCTACGAGATGAAGCTGGTACTGATAATGAATGGATGAAAGACTCTTGCTTATTTTTACAGATTTTGCTCCATTTTAAAGAGTCTCGCTGTACGCGCCAGAGACAGTGGGCCTGCAGTGCCTACCAGTCAAGGCCATTAACCCTCAACCAGAAACCTCTATCCACGAGCGAGAGGGTGTCGCCAACCCTGACCCCTTCGACCCAGGCTGGCCTGTGCGAGATAAATGCCCGATAAGATGCCTCTGTCGCCTGCATTAGCGCCACACACAGACGTCGTGACCTTTGCCAGAGGACGTTTTGGGATTTATTTTTAAAAAATCTCTCTCTCTCCCAGGGTGTTTTCCAGCAGTGAACTTCAAACACGTGACCGTGCGTGTGGCGGCCAGGTATAAGTACTTGCTTGCAGTGAAACGGGACACGACACCTATTTTACCGTAGCCACACTATAATTGGTCTCCCCAATATAACGATGCGTTTGTGAGTCTGAACTGAGGCGGCACGCGGTGGTGCGGAAAGTAGCGCCGCTGCCTCACAGCAAGAAATCACCCGGTTGGAATCCTTGCTAAGGTGTCCTCCTGTGTTCACGTTGCTCGTTCTCTCCATGGGTTTTTTGCCGAGTATTCAGGTTTCCTCACGCTATACAAATATATGCTGCTGCCTAAATGAAATGGCCTGACTAAATTAACGCTGTTGCCCTGCGATGGATTGGCGTCCCATCAGGGGTGTAGCCCTGCCGTGCACCAGCTCACTCCAACCCTCTATGCTAATAATAGTTCAACTTCTAGACAGCGTTGCACCCGAGGGTCACAAAGCGCTGCACAGCGCTGCCCGGGAATGAATGATACTCACCTCCGAGTGGTGCAGTGGCTCAGACAACCCATTTCTCATTAACACGCTTGGACCTCAAAAGTAAAATTACATAATTGGAGACGATTCGGACAATGGCTCTTGATGAGCAACGTTCCTCAAGGACCTTGTACTCGCTCTCGGTGCAGTCGATGCCTTTGTGTTGTTGCTTCTCCTGTGTTCTCGCAGCAAGGATGCCGTAGAGTAGTCGGAATCGTGTGTGAAGCAAAAATCGAATTGACTTATAGCTCCTCCTGTGAAATTGTAATATATTGGAAATTAAATATAAATGAAGGCAATACGGGCGAAGTGTTATACCGTGTATAGACGAATCTATATATAATTGAGCATGGAGCTTGTGTTTTTATATATGTATGTCCGCGCTGAGGATACCGTTTTCGAATCCTTCATAAGCACAACATCAAGGTGTTTTGTCTTATTTCAACTTTACGTCCAACTCATCGATTACTCTTCCAGAATGTTAACACGGTTTAATATTTAAATTCGCACTTGTGCACTGGCATCAACCTTCTTGCCCACGCTCCCGCCTTTATCCTGCTCTCAGAAGAACGGCTTAATGGATTGAAGCTAGATCGCCCGTAAGGGGGGCACTTTGCTTGTATTAATAACGCTTTAAAGTGGTGGCACAGAGCCCAGCAGACTCTGCTATGAACTCGGAAACCTTAGCCTAACTTATCAGGCACAAGTGATATTTCAACCATTGCTGCTCCCCACTCCCCATTCAATAAACCGGACTGACCAGTAATAATAATAATAATTGCACCTCTAGAGCGCTTTTCACCCGAGAGTCACAAAACACTGCGCAGAGCTCTGGAGAGAACGGCATGTCAGCAACAACAACGACATAACAACGGCAAATCAAGAACAATAAACATTTTTTGTTGTTGGTGAAATATGCTCAAGCACACCCCGTGATCGTCACAGCAAGCGAGGTCTCCATCCAGCAGCGGATTCGCCATGAATGATGATGATGATGCTGATAGTGGTCACTGGCTTGGAATTTAAATCAAGGTCATGCGTGTTCGTAATGTTGTTACGCCACGTTCCCTAAATACCCACCGCGAGGTGGGTCTCCGAATGAAAGTGCGTCGTGACTGCGTAAACAGGAGCGGAAACGCGTGCAGTGTCGCGTGTGATTACTCGAGCGGACCCGTGACCGGTTTAATAAAACAGGTAATCATCGATTAAGTCGATGCGTTCAATTACAACACAAGATTGTGAGAGAAGGCCTTGGCTGATTATTATGATGAGTAAATGCATTAACCAAGTCTCTCTGTCTACTTGACAGTTATTGCACCGATACTGTTTTGGACAAGGGGCGATGATCTATTGTACCGCACAGGCGCTCGCTAACCTGCTAAGTGACCGAGAAAATTCCTGTGATTTTTTTTGACAACTGGTAATTTGGCATTTGCACGCAATTTTCCAAACGCGAATTGCCATGTCCGTGATGCCGAGAGACAATTGCTTCCGTCTGGGAATTTAATAAGATGCCCTCTTAGTCGCCTACTTGGCGCTCTTTGACAAGCCCTGTGCAGGAAGGTGGATTTTTAACCGAAAAGGGTAAAGATGCAGCTCTGCAATTGCTTTTTCGCGCGAATGCTGCCAGAAGCACTTCCATTCCAGGGAGCACTGGAGAGCTCCGCTCGATCAGTGACAGTATTTTTACAGGGGGCCACTTTCACAGACAAGACAGTGTGAGAGCAGCCACATCGCCCGCAAGACAAAATCTTTCGATTCTTAACGTCATTATGATATTTAAGAGCGAGGCTAACGCGATACAAGTCTGCATATGCAATACAACAATATAGGCATGATATTTGGAACCATTGGGTCAGCTTTATAGCATTTATGGCTGATTACAGTGGGGTGTATTCATGTTTATTGTCGGGAGCCACACGTCAAGACCCGTACTTTAGAGCACCAGGGGCCGCTCGTGGCCTATGTTTCCACACCTGCCGTGCTGGACGGCGTTAGAGTACCCACACTTTACCCCACCCTACGTGCCCTGAAACAATTGCCGGAGGCGGAGGGCGTTTAAGAAACTTGGAGCACTTTTCTCAACTGCCGCGCAAACAGAAGTAATTTCCTCTCACCATTAGACCACGGCTGACCATTACACTAGTAATTAAATTAACTTCATAAGCGAAGGAGCAAGAAAAGACATTCGACGCGGCTATCCCGAAAGGACAGCTATGGACAGCGATTTTCAGCACGCATTGAGCCGTGACAAACCTAGGTAAGAAACATCGCGGTGAGCCGGAGCC
>JAZEWT010000013.1:2599743-2619348 GCA_036362905.1 Mordacia mordax
CCCCCTTCCGCTTCACCAACAGTCACCAGCGAGGTGAAACATGGGCAAATTACACCCACGAATTACACAGGAGGTCTTCATTCAGCAGAGGATTGACCAAGAACTGCTAAATATTGTCATGAGTTTATAAATTGATCTCCTGGGCTGGTTTGTAGCTGGAATCATAAAGCTCAGATTTTTGTTCCATCCTCTGTCCTGAAAAGATCACAAAAAGTAACCTTTGCTACAAAATGTATGTTTCCCAAGCATGAGGATGGAGTTTGTGAATTATTTTTTTTACATTAAAAAAAACCCCAGTAATTGTAAGTCTTACAGAAAACAATTTCGGTTTTACTTCACATACCACTGGATTCAGTTGTAAATTATTACTAATGTTTCACGCTAGGTATAGCTACAGAAATACATGTGAGATCCGTGAGCATTTGATTATATATCATTGCTCATAACAATGAGGCACATTTTAATGCATCTACATTTCATTATTGATCTACTATATTGTCGTTGCTGACGTGCCGTTCTCTCCACAGCTCTGTGCAGCGCTTTGTGACCCCCGGGTGAAAAGCGCTCGACAAGTGCAATTATTATTGATGTTAAACGTGTTTTAAATGCCCAAACGGAGTGATTGTGCGCGCACATTCCCGAGCAGTTCTGCAGCCCAGTGCCTCCGTTTAAATCGTGGTTTGCGAGATGGCCCGCTGATGCCATCCAGTTCGTGATCACGCGGTCGACATAATGTAATGGGTTACTGTAATGTAAACGTGCTCGAGGGCTGAGCGATTTTACGTCGCCAATTCGTGCATTAAAACCCTCACGGAATCTCTACTTTTTAAACCTCTCGTGATCTGATTGGGCGTCAATTTCACGCAGCGGCTATAACGCAATTTAAATTGTTGTTGTGAATGCTCTGCTGTGGTCGGAGGCGAGCGCTCGATTGAGTCAAACGAGCGTTCCTCGCGGCGCCACTCTCTTCTTAATCCGAGAACCTTTGGTTTGCTTTTAAAGCGATGCGATCCGGGCACAAGCTGTGGCGTATTGGCGCTACGAGCTCTCACAATGTCAAGTGTAGTATTAGAGAAACTTGCCAGTCCTGTGTGTTCACTTATCCTCCCGACAATGGTACCCAGGGATATGTATTACACGTGTGATTCGCTCGTTGTTTTCATGAGCATCGTCTCGGTACGTGTAGGTAAGTTCTATATTCTATACCTGCACATTGACAATGTTTTACCCGACAACACGTAATTACAATCGCGAGAATCCATTGCTGGATGAAGGCCTCTCCAAGTCCCACCGCCTCTCACGATCTTGCGATGAGATCATCTCTCCAGCACCTTGCAGACGATCTCATTTTGTTTTGGCCGCATCTTTGACGCGTTCCATTCCTTTGCCGTTTCGTCATTGTTTTTAAGCGATCTGTCATTAGCGCTTCCCGAGACACGTTCTACCTAAACTATATTCGACTGCAAAAAAAAATTACGCCTCCTCCTAATTAGCTATTAATTTCGCAGACAGTTATCAATTCTGAGAACGCCCTGCACGTATTCCAGCTAACAATTATTTTAATTTCCACCCAATTAGCTTACATTTACCCGTCAGCAGCGAGTGAAGCAGAGTGATTTATGTCAGGCCTACGCAGTCTCTCGGACACGATCACTTTTACACAAAACCCCTGGGGGTTATGAGACGTTCCACAACACAAGCATTGTCAACTGAAAGCCGCTCATGAGATATCGACGCAGTGTTTACCAGTGAGTCGCATGTAAGTGCCCTGATGAATTCACGAGAACCACGGGTGTCGTGTCCGTGCATTATTAACTGCGGGGTGTTGCCCGAAGCACACGCGCATCAAGAGGTCGCGTTGTGGGTGATGGTCTGCTGGTTCGTTTCAGCGGGCCCGGGATGTGTGCTTCGCCAGAGAGAAATCAGTTGAGCGGCGTGGGGCACCAGCATATTTATCCATTTCTTCACCGTGGCAAAAATCCAGGAAATCGCAATTTCCGTAGATCTGAAAGGGTTTCGACTAATACTTGAATCATTGCCAAGGATGTAGGATGGCCATCCGCTATTTTCAGATGCTGAAATATGTGCGTGTGTGTACAGCATTTGCTCAGAGCAGCATGTTTTCAATTTGGGCTTTATTTTTACGGTGTTGTGTTTTGAGAATTGCTTTCATGAGCTACTATTTCTGAAGGGCCGTATCGAGCGGTCCTACTACCTGCTTTGCGACGTTTCACCTCTCACGTTGGAGGTGCCATCAGGCTAATGGATAATTTGGCTGAATGTTACGTTTGTCACATCTGCGCGTGTGTCATCTTGTGATATGGTTTCAGCAGCTTGATCGGTGATGTTAATTTTCGCACGATCAAAGTGGCTTTCCAAAACAATAGCTCTTAAGAACAATTCTTACACATTGAACCGTGAAAATCTGCAGCAATACAATTGAATCATATTCTCCTGTCGACAGTCCTTCGATTGTCAATACACTGCTTTTAGTTTAAACCCCTATGTCAATCCACTGCTGAACGAAGATTATCCCAATGCCATGTATTCATGGAGGGTTATTTGAACATGCTTCACCATGCTGCACTTTGCAGACTTATGAATAGCAGTCACGACCAGTACAAATGTCGCTTGCCACTCATGTTAGCCGTGGCTGGGAACCAAAACCAGAAGACAAGGTTCGCCATGCAACATATTAAGCACTGCACACGCCGCTCCGCTGCACGTGTGTCCTGCACCTGTCATTAGAACCTGGTACATTCTAAGCCCGTTACTTTAGGGTGGATTGTGCTGGCTCTGTATTTGGTGGCCTTGTCTCAAGGAAGGACTTTGGTTTTTCAACTCACAAAAAGCATTGGCAGCTTGGATCGTAACCTTATTGTGGTACACGGGTTCCAATGAACCTCAGAGTTCTTTAATCTCGAGCCGAGCGCTCTTGGCAGGATCAGCAGTTCTGTGAGGGAGGTTCCAAACAAATAGTGATCGAAGACCCTCTGACTCAAGGAGGTTTGGTGTCAGAATGGGCATCTTCTGTAAAATTTTGCTCCAATAACCGGAGCACTGGGGGGGTCAGCCTGGATAACGGCCATTTACATCGGCAACAACAACCGTATCGTGAGCAGCCCAATGTCAAAATAACCAAATTTGGACGCAAACTGCAATGATTAAGTTATAATACTTGGCCAATATCATTTGTCCCGAATGTTTGGTGCTCCGAGACACCCCAGTACTTAGCCTGGGATTTATCTGTCTGGCTCCAACACTGGCACGAGGCCGTACTTGGTGTGAGGATGATGATGACGATGGTAATGACAAAGCCTGCTGGGTGTCGGAGGACAGCGCAGCGCACAGATCCATTTAGATTTGATTGATCGGTGCAAATGTGAACATCATCAACCGAGGCGCAGCTTTACGTCATAAGGCAGGCAATAATTTCCACTCGCCGTCATTTGATCTAGAGGTCATTGTCCATGGTTTCGCAAGGAAATCCAAGAGTGTGCGTGAACTCTCGTACAACAAGGCTGCGTGTGGCTCCCCGGGTACTGCATTTAGAGTGAACCGCTGTGCTCTTTTTATGGAATAAAAACAAACTGCAAATCCCCGTGTCTGCATTTAAATAGCTCGTAAATTTAAAAGCTGTCTGCCACACTGCGGCATCCAATCACGTTAGGCATACGTCCACGTGGTTAAACATAATTTAAAAGCGGCAAATATTTTCAAACAAACAGTTAATTCAAAACTTCGCGACAGCCTCCTGAATAAAATATCAATGTCGCATAACTTTACACGCATATTGTGGATTGTTTAGACCTTGGCAGCAATGGCACTTGCAAACGATGTCCCATCGGCCTCAACGTCTATTTCGTGGCATATGGCAAGCTTTAGGAGTAATTCCATGTCACAATTACTCCGCAACTGCATGAATAAGCCCATTCACTTGACGAATGCAGACCAGGCTGAGTGCTGGGCGCTATGACTACAAGGGCATCCCATCTACCCACGCTGGGGCAGTGAGTAGCGGCTGCCACCTCATAATAAGAAGGTTCCATGTTCCATTTTTGGCTCGGGTATCTTTCTGTGTGGAATGTGTGTGTTCTGCCCATGTCCGCATGGGTTTTCGCCGGGTACTCTGGTTTCCGACTACAAAGGAGATGCTGCCGAGATTCATTGTGTTGACTAAAATAGCCCCTGGCGCCCTCAAATGTTGTAACTTGCTTACCCCTCCCCTTCGGACAACTATAAAAGTGAGCTACATAGCTCTACGATTCCTTCCAGCTTAAACAAAAGCGGAGTGATCCTCACACAGGTCAGGCTATGGATGTGTTTCAAGCAATCACCCTCATCAGCAATGATCACTCCACTGCTGGATAAAGGCCTCCCCAAGCCGTGCCTATTTCTCACAGTCCTGCAATTCAGCGGTCCTGCATTTTGAACATCACAAGCACGCACGTGCACCGCATGCATGAAAACACAACACACAGCTCGACCATTCATCAGCCTGATGATGCCTCCTCGAACGAAGGAGACGAAACAACACGACAGAGGAGGAATGCTCGACACAGCTATCCCAAAAGAGCAGCTCTCAAGAGCAACTCCACCTGCCGTGTATGGCAGCGTAATGTTCAATTCCAAATGTTTATGTCTAAGTTGCTGATCCAGTCGATGGCTTCTGGGGTAAGATTATGAACAATGTCTGATAAGTCGCCTTTGAATCTTCGTGTGGGGCAGTTTGCGACGATCTGTTGCATCATCCGCTTGTACAGGCGCCGTTAAATTAAAATAACATTTCTAATTTAATGATGTAGGTTTTCACGGCTCGATGCATGATGATTGCTTCGAAAAGCTGCTCTCTCGGGACAGCCGCGTCGATCGCTCCCTCTCCTCGTCACGTGTCGCCTCACACATCATCATTTCTAATTTATCATAATAATTGCATTTATCGAGTGCTTTTCACCCGAGGGTCACAACGCGCTTCAGAGAGATGCAGAGAGAACGGCATGTCCACAACAACATTATAACGGAAAATTAGCAACAATACCGGTTTTTTTTTAATCATGTCATTGGCCAATTAATTAATGAGTATTTTATTTTAGCCGTGGTGGGAAATGGGAGAACCCGGAGGTAAACCCACGCCGAACAGGGGGAGAACACACGTGCAAGGTGGAAATCAAACCGCCTCGGGCAAAGTCCGGCCATCTGGAGGCGCGGACGCTGCCACTGCGGCGGCCACGCTGCAGCGCAGCAGGAGCTGCTGATGGCACACAGCGTGGGTAGCGATGTCCGTGGCAGGGGAGGGTAGGGGGGCTGTGGCGTCAAGTGCCACCGAGTGGCGGCGCAGTGGCAACAACCGCGTCTCACGGAAAGAAAGTTCAGCCCGAGACGTTTTTCTGTGTGCAGTTCGTGTTCTCTCTCCCTCCTTCTGCGTGGGTTTACTCCGGGCCTGCTGTTTTCCTCCCACAACTAAGAAAACAACTCAATCCTGGTTCCCCTCCCCCTCCCTCCCCCGCCACCCCATCAAAATATATAGAACGCGACGTCCAGCAAATGTTGGCGCCGGCTAACTGCGCGGCGACCTTCCCCCCACCCGCGCAGCTGACTCACCCTCGGCGCCGCTCGCTATGAAACCGCAGACAATTACCGTTGCCCCCAGTGTGCAGTGTCGGCGCCAGCCTGCAGCAGCAGCAGCAGCAGCAGCCGCCGCAATGGGTCGAGTGCCTGTCGGCGCACAAGCTGTGCAAGGCGGCGCCCGCTTGCAACCACTCGTTCCGCGCGCTGGAGACGTGCGGACGCGAGTCGCTGCCGCGCGCCGACTGCGTGGACGCGCTCATGGCGCTGCAGTCGCAGCCGATCTACGGCTGCAAGTGCAGGCGCGGGGATAAGAGCGAGGCGCGGTGCCTGCGCGTCTACTGGATCATGCACGGCAGCTTCGAGCAAGGTCGCGGAGCGTCTGCGTGTGCCTGTGTGCGCCTGCGTGCGTGTGCCTGTGTGCCTGCGTGCGTGTGCGTGTGCGTGTGTGCGTGCGCCTGTGTGCCTGTGTGCCTGTGTGCGTGCGTGTGCCTGCGTGCGCCTGTGTGCCTGCGTGCGTGTGCTTGCGTGCGCGTGCCTGCCTGCGTGCGTGCCTGCGTGCGTGCCTGCGTGCGTGCCTGCGTGCGTGCCTGCGTGCGCCTGCGTGCGTGCATGCGTCTCCCCCGTTTGGACGAGCGCTGGCTCCGGTGCGTTGGGCTATGAACCTGGTGACCCGGGTTCGATTCCCGCTCACGGACAACACCAGTGACGAGTTTATGAACCGGTCGTGGCCTCCCTAGGTTGGCTCAGCCTCAAATGAGCACCTGGCACGATGCGTAAACATTGCAGCTAGAGAGACAAAGGCGGGGCCCTGGCCATCCACCGCCTCGTGTGCCCTGCCGGTCTTCATAGATGCTCGCTAACAGAACTTGACGCTGCAATCTGTTAAGGCCACACGGGGCATTTGTGCGTTTTGTTTCATCGAGCCTCAACGTGCACCTGGCCTGGCACAAGCACCGTGGCAACGTCACCGCCACTTAGCGGCGAAAGGCAGTTGTGTGAGGAGCGGTAGCGCAGCGGCTGTTACGCTGCGCTACCGCGAGCTTGAAATAGGGGGGGCATTGGCGTCATTGTGTGAGAGTGCTGCCACGGCGCGCCCTCGCTAACAGCACCTGTCCCAAGTCTCTGGGGACAAACACAGAGGCCCTGTGTAACCTACATAGACTGTGGGGACAAGTGCTGTTGGCGAGTGCCGAATAAAGGTTGGCGCGACGAACGAAGGGGTGGTTTGGTTACCTCTGAGACACAAAAACCCCGGGGTATATCATGGGCAGGAGATGAATTTCTGACAATTCCAGCAGACGGGAGAATAACATGCAAGTGCATTGCCTTAAGCGGAGTATTATTAGCATCTGTCAAAAATGGTACTTTTCAAGTTCTGGAACGACTTAGCGATAGAACGGAACAGCTGCCTCAGAAAAGGAACGATTGATTATAAGGAAGTCAGGACACGTGGCATCCCTACTAACGTTACGCCAGATCCACGTGTTTCCCAGCACTGACTTTACATAAGACCAGGTACTCACTTAAAGCTACGTTTACCTGGCAGAGGCCTAGGACCTGTTCTGATGTCGGTCACCGTTGATGTTAACTGTAGCTGAGAATCGAACTTAAGTATTCTGGGTCGAGGGCGCAGTATTATATGATCGTATACACGGTGGGTCTCAAGAACACGCTTGCATTTTGGTTACTGATTTCCTTCCCGTGAGACTTACCTATACTTCCACTCTAATCAGTCTATTGTATTCCAACACGGGGTCTAATTAGTACGCTTGACTCTGGGTATACAATTGCGCAAAGTCCCTGTGGTAGGAAGATGAAATTTGCGCGCCCTCTGATGTTTGCAGGCACCTATTAAACTTCTATCTCGATCCAAAGCGTTTAAAAAGATTTCCCAAATTGTTGCCATACGCTGCATTCATTCACTCGATGGGAGCAACCCCCGTGCACAGACGTCTGTGTACACACACAGACATCTGTGCGTGTGTACACACACACGCACAGATGTGTGTACACGAGCGAGCTGTGAGGAAACGATCGCGGGACCCACGCAAGAATAAGAAGGCCCCCCCCCCTTCTAGACATGAAAGCATCACTGGCAAGTAGATAGACTTTATGAGTTGTAGGCAGGGCGGCGCGGTGGCCCAGTGGTTAGCGCTGACGCCTCACAGCAAGAAGATCCCGGGTTCGAATCTCTCGGCTCGGGTGCCTTTCTGTGTGGAGTTTGCATGCTCTCCCCGTGTCCGCGTGGGTTTTCGCCGGGAACTCCGGTTTCCTCCCACAGTCCATAAGCATGCTCCTGGATAGGTTGATTGGCTCACAGACTAAAAAATTGTCCCGCAATGCCCGGCGATGGACTGGCGTCCCGTCGTCGGGTGTATTCCTGCCTTACGCCCTGTGTTTCCGGGATAGGCTCCGGCTCACCGTAACCCTATATAGGATTAAGCGGTTTCAGATAATGAGATGAGATGAGAGGCAGTGCTGTCTCATACTTGTTTCCTACTGCATCCTCGTGGATCGTAACCTTATCGAAGTCGAGGGATTCGCCTGTTCCAAGGAACCCCAGAGCTATGTCGCCTGCGAGGGTCTCCCTTGGCGAACGCGTCTGATGAAACGCGTTCATCAATGATCCGAAGACCGTCCAACTTAAAGAGGCTGGCGTCAGGAAGCGCACGCGGCTGCAAAAGCATCCCAACAATTGGGGACAACCGAGCAACCCGGGGCCAACCTGGATATCGGCCGTTAACAGCACGGACCGTCTACGCCACTCGTGGACATGGGATCCCTTATTGTCTCTGGATTCCTCAACACGCTGTGAGGATTGTAGATATTATTTTCCAATGACTTCAGTTCCATCTCCCCGCGGTCGCTTAGTCACGGCGTGGAGGAGTATGGAGATAGTAAATCCGGAACGGTGGAGTTTTACTGCACTGTCCTCTGCCCGGCATCATCTGGCCCCATCGCCGCCTGTACGATCGGCTTCATGCAAGGTGATTGAAATGTCCAGGCTGACCGTACTTAGCGTCTATGAGAGGTTAATAACAATCATGATATTTGCACTCGTCGAGCGCTTTTCACCAGAGGGTCACAAAGTGCTGCACAGAGCTGTAGAGACAGCGGCATGTCAACAACAACATCATAGTAGATCGTTGAGTAGGGTCTATACCAACGCAGTTACCACATACGTTCCAACAGAGCTGCATGATTGTGTTTACGTTTGTAAAGCAGATCTTCATCGGTAAATAGACTTTTAGTCCCGATTGGTTCCGTCGCCTGGCAGTAATATAAATGACCTGTCTTGTGCGCACGTCTCGTTTATTTGTTTTGCTATAATCTACTGACAGCTAGAAAAGCACCGGCAGGTAGCTGGTGAAATCAGACAATAAAACACGGCAGCAAGCGTGAGAAATGTATCATTGTTCACTTTCGATGAAAAGCAATGCCGCTCCGTTGCTATGATTATTATTAATTATTAATTAGCAGACTAGCACGGTTGGGGCTGCGCTCTTGGCGGTTTGATTCCTTTGCGTTGGGACCGTTTCATGGGAATAGCGTAGCGGGGAGGGCTGTCCTCTACATGGGCGGCGCGGTGGCGCAGTGAGTGGCGCTGTCGCATCACAGCAAGAAACGTCCGGGTTCGGTTCCTGGCTCGGGCGCCTTTCTGTGTGGCGTTTGCGTGTGCTCCCCGTGTCCGCGTGGTTTTTTTGCCGGGTATTCCGGTTTCCTCCCACCGTCCAAAGACACGCTTGGTGCTCAGGTTAATTGGCCCGCTGATTAAATTGCTCCCAGTGCCTTGCGATGTACTGGCATCACATCATGTGTATAGCCCCGCCTTGCGCCCTATGTCTGCCGGGATAGGCTCTGCTCCCCCCCCCCGCGACCCTGTACTGGACTAAGCGGGCACTGACATTGACCTGAACTGTTCTTTACAGATAATGACATGTACACAAAACCGCAGGACACCCCCTACATGTCTCCTCAGCTGGGTAAGTCACGGCGGTCGCATCGCGGGCACGAACCTTTGTTGACGTTACTCTCTGCTCATGCACGGGATTATCAACAGTTACGGTGTCAGGTCACGTTGGTGTCACTTTTAGCCGGTCGCGTCACAACTCTGCACAGGATCTCGTCAATCGGCTGTAGGCTGTTCTCTCGGCTCGGAGTTGGAGCACATCATTATCGCTATTTAGCAGCGCTTGTGAAGAAAACAAAACGGCTCAAGGCCGCCGTGAAGGCCAGAAACTTATAATCATCTCACATGCGCAATTGGTCTGTTCACTTACAATTTTCTAAAACCAACAGTAGAATCGAGGTCAATATATTAAAGCACCAGATTGAACGCAGTTGGAAGCAAAGGGATCCTAAGTAATTGTTTTGTGGAATGGGCTGTTTTACGATTTGGTATTTGAGGTCTTGATTGTGTACGATCGTGAGCCATGATTAATCTACTGTTGGCTGAAAGCCTCCTCACACACGTCGCCATCTCTCGCGGACTCACAGCGGAACTCTCCACTGAGCGCCAGTGCAAGAGCAAAGCAAAACTACCCAAATGAACATTAAAGTATGCATTCACTCTTTACAAAATGAATCGAGTCAAATGCATAAGAACGCAAACGTATGCAATTTCCTAAAATACACACAATAATGCAAGTCTTTTAAACTAATCACAAGATAGATGCCAAGTTTCCATCCACTCTTACTCTGCAATGTATGTTGAACACAAAGCAGTGCCATGTATGCTGATTACTATTCTATACAACGGTACTTTTTATTTTCGCAAATTGAAACATCGCCACTATTTTTTACGAACAGTTATTATTTACCGTTCTCTCGATGAACTGGATGCAAATTAATGAGCGTGCAAGCCGGTGAATAATTAAATTATGCCGTTAATTGATTATTGCTGTCATGGAGCGTTTAAATAATAGGCGCTGGCTAAGGCATTCCATGTTACTAAAGCCATGTACTCGCTCAGTCAAAGTGCTATGAGTACTGTGCCTCTGTGCGCGTTACATTAATGGTTTGTGGCGGCACGCAATGAATGATCGGTAACGAGTAACACAGAACAAAACTTATAAATTGCGCAAAGAAGCATAGATAGAGCCCTTAGATCTGAGACTATGCTCAGCAGGTTCGTGACTCTTCAAATTGTTTGGAAGAGGTGAAGAGGGCTTAGGCAGCACATGTCACTCAGACAAGGACCGATGACCTCTGGTTAAGAACAATAGTAGCGTGGCAGACAAGGAGTGGAGTCCTTTGGATAGGGCATTCCTATGAAGTTGGATCGCTGAGAGCAGTTTACGTGTAGGTGAGCTTCTGGCTAGATTCCTGCATCGCACGATGATGACATCCAACGGAATAGGCCTTCAACCAGCAGTGGCCTAAACATGTCTGATGATGCAATGAATTAAAGTTCTGCATTACAAAAAAACATTGCAGGCTTGGTTTGATGAAACGCTAGAGGAGGGCCTTTCGATGAAACCTTGACTTTTTACCTTTTCAAATGTGACTGACGAAACGCAAGGAATGCATTTACTGGGGTCGTGTAGACATCTGCAATCGCTTTAATACTCGACTGAATTCACGTGTTACACTTGGCGGACTATTTTGATGGCATTCTGCGTCACTCGCACCGCTGAAATGAGTTCAAAGCATACAGAGGCTACTCGAGAAAATATCTGGCATCATAAAAATCAATATGCCAAAGCCGACACTTGTACAACAAACCTAACATTCTGTCTGCACGTGGTGTATGCATGCTCTGCACTGTACGCGTTGGGAACTGATTTGTTTTAAGATGATGGGTTTTGGCCTCTCCGCGTAATTTTTTTTTTAACTCTTAATTGCCACATCGTAGGCTAGTTTTTTTTTTCCTCGTCACCTCTACACGAGGACGGGCGAGGCGCACGGGAGTTATTCAAAACACATGGCTCGAGCAAGCAAGGCTTCGATGAAATAACTCTGCCGAGGGCAAGCACTTACGCGAGAAAAAAAATCAGATCATCAGTCGCAATCACCCAGGACCGGGTGCCAGATTTAGTACGAGCCTTTATAAACGTTGCTTGCTGTGCGACGTGCAGAGACTCATCACGAGCTGGATATTTACTGCAGCGGGGGGTGTGGTTGGTAGCTTACTCCTGAGCGAGGCGAGCGTGTGTGTGTGTGTGTGTTCCGTCTGGCCGGGTTGCAATGTCAGTTGACCGATATGGTGAAGTAACACTCGCAGGTCGCATGGCATCTCGCGTTGAACCTCGCGACCCGTTTCCCCGGTCGGGCCACTAACCCTCGTCGCTTTACATTGCTGGCTCCGTCACGGTGATATGATATACCAAACGAAATTAGGACACAGATTCATTCACTCGTGAGATTCCGAAAACTCTTAAAAGCACATGTATTCAGCACACACCTACAGGTATAACCACAAATACAGCGATTCCTTTGCAACCTATGATGATGAGCAACCTGCAGTATTTATTTAGGATTAATATATTTCAAAACGTATATATCTGTGTTCATGTACGTCACCCTGCATAAGGACGTTTGCTCAATAATAATAAATAATGAAAACGGAACATGCACTTGAACAATATTGTGTACATATTTCTGCAAGGTTTGTATGTGTGCACAGGTATTACGATCATGCACTCAATTTTGTGAAATATCGCAGGGGACCAGAGCTTTCCTGAGCAAAGAAAGCACGCAAGGCAGAGCAGTACCGAGGATGGGATGCCAGCCCATCACAGGGCACCGGAGGAAATTCAGTCACAAGCCCAATTAACGTAGGCATCATCTCTTTGGACTTTAGGAGGAAACCGGAGTACCTGGCGAATCCACGCACACACAGGGAGCATATGCAAACTCCACACAGAAAGGCACCCGAGCCAGGAAGCCAACCCAAGCACCTTCTTGGTGTGAGGCGACAGCGCTACCCACTGGGCCACCGTGCCGCCCTGCGCATTAGTTCTTTCCTCAAAATGAATACACCATCACAGCCTTTGTCGAATTCAATTCGGCTCACGGGCGATTAGTTAATGTCCACGCGGCAGGGATGTTTGTTGTTTTCAATCCGGCAACAAGCACAGCGCGTCGGTTACCAAACGGGAACGGGCGACTCGCGATGTGAACATCACACCGATTCGCGCGCACGGCTACAGGACAGCGCCAGCAGGGTCCTTGTCTCTCGTACCCAGCCTGGAGCAGGCGTACGGATCCATATCAGAGCCGCTGTGCCGCGACGCGTTCGTCTTGGCAGCTCATCAGTTGAGGATCCCTGCGATGTAGCCTCAGGTATCGCTTGCAAGTGACAGCAGCATATGCAGCTCGTCCTCTCGTCAAAACATCAAACGGATTAATAAAACAACAGTCGTTTCTGTTACTCTGATATGACCCATCGATTGTCAATCTGCGTATAATATTTTTATTTGCCAAATACTACAGAAGTTGTTTATTCGCTATTGATGTTACACATTTATTTTATTTGAGCATAGCAACAGTTATCAAAGTATATCTCTAGAATACAGCGCTAGGCACTGCGTGTTTAGTTAATCTAGGTACAGCAAAAACTATTAATCATGTTGGAAACTCTTCACAAAGCGCATTATGGTAGAGATGTTTTCATGTCCCATTGAATCCCAGAGCTCTGTTACCTGGATTCCAGCTCTCCTGCTAGGATCTTCCTTGGTGAACAGGTCTAGAGTCTAGCGCTCCTGCTAGGATCTCCCTTGGTGAACAGGTCTAGAGTCTAGTACTCCTGCTAGTGTCTTCCTTGGTGAACAGGTCTTGAGTCCAGTGCTCCTGCTAGGATCTTCCTTGGTGAACAGGTCTGGAGTCCAGTGCTCCTGCTAGGATCTTCCTTGGTGAATAAGTCTAGAGTCTAGTGCTCCTGCTAGGGTCTTCCTTGGTGAACAGGTCGGGAGTCTAGTGCTCCTGCTAGGGTCTCCCTTGGTGAATAAGTCTGGAGTCTAGTGCTCCTGCTAGGATCTCCCTTGGTGAATAAGTCTAGAGTCTAGTGCTCCTGCTAGGGTCTCCCTTGGTGAATAAGTCTAGAAAGAGGTTCCAGACAAACAACGAACTGAAGACGCTGCAAGTACAGCGAGGATGGCGTCAAGACGGGCACGCGGCCGTAAAATCCCGCGCCAATCTCGCCACCATTCTGGTGGCAAGAGACCAACTCGGGTCAAGCTGAAGAGCAGCCGTTTAAACCGGAAACAACAACAACAACAACAACATCAACAACCACGTTGCTTTACTCCGAGCAGAGGCTGACTCTGTCCCTTGCACCCCCCCCATCCTCCTCCTCCCGCTACCGTCCCCGCGCGCCGCGTTCGTAATCGACAGAGGCCGAGCCAGGCCTCGCGACCGAGGATCGTTTGGACTGCCTGGCGGCAACGTCGGCCTGCAACAAGAACGCGTCGTGCCAGTCGCACCGCACCGAGTTCCTCATGAAGTGCATGAAGAACGGCAACGACCTGTGCCACCGAGAGCCGTGCCACGCCGCGCTGCGGCAGTTCTACGACGCCGGAGCCATCCACAGCCGCCGCATGCTCTTCTGCGCCTGCGAGACGGACGTCTGCAGGGAGCGCCGCCGTCTCACCATCATGCCCGAGTGCTCGTACGAGCAGGAGGAGCGCCCCAATTGCCTGAGCCTGCACAAGCGATGCCTCGTGGACCGCATGTGCAGGTGGGTCTGGGAGTGGGCTCCCCGCATGAGAATTGTGATAATTGCATTTTATAGGACGCATGCTCTCCCCGTGTCCGCGTGGGTTTTCGCCGGGTACTCCGGTTTCCTCACACAGTCCAAAAGCATGCTCCTGGATAGGTTGATTGGCTCGCAGACTAAAATTGTCCCGCAATGCCTGGCGATGGACCGGCGTCCCGTCGTCGGGTGTATTCCTGCCTTACGCCCTGTGTTTCCGGGATAGGCTCCGGCTCACCGTGACCCTATATAGGATTAAACGGTTTCAGATAATGAGATGAGATGAGATGAGCTTCTCACCCGAGGGTCACAAAGCGCTTCACAGAGCTGCGGAGAGAACGGCGCGCCAGCAACAACGGCACTCGAGCAGAACATCAGCAGCAATAACATTTTTTGTGGGTTTTTTTTGTTAAATGTACACATTCCTGCAAAACAACAAGTAAAGCAAAGAGTTGGCACGGGAGGTTGGCACGGGCGGCAGTGCGTCTGCCAGTCATTATGGACAAACTCGTGGCACCTGGGTCTGTCCTGTGGCTTCCTGATAGTGACCTTTCCACACTGCGCGTGGCCTCAACGTGCATATAGCCTGGCACAAGCGTCGCGGTGATGTGACCGCCACACGGTGGCGAACGACGATTGTTGCTGTCGCCCCCTCTCGCACGTGCTACTGCAACAACGCTTCAACAACTACGCCTACAAGACCGCGCCTGTAAATGTAACCAAAGTATCCGAGTGGAGGTTTTTTTGTAGCCTAAGGGTGCAACTGTCATTTTGATTTAAATAAATTTGTGCGCTGTAATGCAAAAGCCAAGGTTGCAATTGACCATTATTTATGGCCAAAGTCACGTGCACATTTGTGTTTACACAAGTTTAAAATCCATTCGTTATTTCTGGCCCATCTGTACTGTCGCTAATGTGCTTGGGCGACAGCTTACTCGCAGTAAGTTAGTCACAAAATATAAACGCCACCATTGTACTTTTACCCGAAATCTTCGCAGTGCTAAATGCCATTCCGTGTTGCCTTTGGCGTCCTTACAATAACAGTCCATTCAGAGCAAAGTACATCCATAGATGTTGGGAAGAATGACCTCAAATGGACTCGGCCAAAGCCAGCTGTGGGTAGTATTGTCAATCATATTACAATGGAATGTATGCTGTCGTCAGTAGTCTCACGTGACCAAACCTGCTCAGAACAATTTGCGGAGTTTTGCTTCTCTGTTGGTCGAGTTCGGTCGCGTCGACTACCGCCATGTGCGCCGTGTTTTCGGGTCGTACCGCGCGCAGCGCGCAATGTGCCGGGAGCGTCTCTGCGCCGCAAAATGTTCGGTCGTCGCGTCGGGCAAACGCGTGGTGTTGAGCGAAGCCGCATCAGAGAGCCGTACGACACGGCCGGGAGGAGTCTCCGTGGAGACTGCGGCGCACGGGGGGGGCCCTGGGGCTTGGGGGAACAGCTCTGTTAAGAGAAACTGAACGCCCACTGCCAAAACCACTGTGGATTTAATAAAGCACTGGGTAATCGATTAAATTCGATTCTTGCTCTCATTCCACATTCATCGAATGGGGCATGTACATATTGCTTGTTGTTTGTCCTGTGTATCTTATAGCTAACAGTTTCATGTGAGCCCTGCAGCCTGAGCATACTTGTCAGCCCGACCGATTTAGACGGACACATTTATTTAGACTGCCAATTTATAAATCTCTTTTAACGCATACCGATTTGCAAATGTCACCGTACAACTTTGTATACATTTTGTAATTGTTTTTTTTTATTATAATGTACCAATGTAGGTTTTCACCGCTTGCTGGCTGAGAATTGCTCCCCAGAGCCGTGTGGAGTGTTCCTTCTCTCCAACGTGGGAGGCAAAACGTCACGTAGGAGGCAGAAGGAACATCAACATTGCTATCCCAAAACACAGCCATTGAGAACCATTCTCAAAAACGTACGATGTAATGCCTCGCTTTACTGCAAAAATCTGTTTAAAAATCAGCAGCCGACTGTTTAAATCGGTCGGGTTAGCAAATATACATCAGAAACACCACATTCACGGCAATATTAAAAGCGTGTCCATTCCATGAATGGAATTGTCATCCCAAGCATGATTATTCTCAGAATCCAGAGTGGAGTAAATCCGCACGTGTGTGTTTGGCTGCCTGCGAGTCGTGAACAACGCTCAAAGCCCTCTTCAGCGGGGCTCTCCAGCCACGGGGTCTCATGATGTGAGGCTCATGACTGGGGCACACTCTCCTACGGCCAGACTATGCCCCAATAATAACCGATCTCACCGAGACATGCTATTGTGGAATACACTTGTCCATAGGGATGCAAAGATTCCCCCCCTCCGGGCGACTCGATGACTTGTCACGATTCAGGGACACGGTTGAATTCATTATTACATCCTTTTTTATTGTTATAAACGTAGCTGGATCTAGTGGTTGCAGGGATCTCTTCAACCCATTATATACAAAATATTCGGATGGAATAACATTGATTGTTAGAAATGCATTAGTATGCATGTACTGTTAATTTTCAGAATTGATCGTTAGATGACTCAATGCATCATTGCACTGCTTGTGATAAATCATTCACAAATCATGCACCTTATGTCCAATCTTGTATTTTTGTTTCGCTGCTAACTGCTCATCTCATTGTCTGAAACCGCTTAGTCCTATACAGGGTCACGGTGAGCCGGAGCCTATCCCGTCAGCCACAGGGCGCAATGCAAGGATATACCGACGATGAGACGCCAGTCCATCGCCGGTGCTAACTGCCCATTTCTTCCATTCGTTTGCGAGCTGCCGCCACAGCTGCTTCTCCAATATCTCCCGTCTTGGGCAGGGTGCAGCCACAGCAACAAGGAGGGTGTCCAGACACTTCGATGTGTCTATGAGACACCCGCAACATTTAGCCTTCCTTTAACAAGTTGGCACGGTTGCCGATAATGGTGATGATCGAACTCTTAACCACACTGTCGTTCGTGAACATTCGATTCAGTGGCGGAGTCCGTATCCTACAATTGGAGAGATTAAATGTAATTCTAGTTGATGTTGGGGACGAACTTTCAAGACCTGTTCTATAATCTCCCAAGGACCCACCAGGAACGCTTTGCGCACAGGCTTTCCACGACTTATACAGTGCGGGTGCGTACCTGGGGGTCAGACGGCTATTACTGTAGTCGTCTAAGAGGGCTGCGCTATGATGAAGGAACCACAGCTCACAAAGCCACGTTAATGGCAAAGGGTGGCACAGTTTGTCACAGATTGCACCCTTGGCTGCTGGGCAGAGGTGAAAGTAAGCCAGTGCGGCTGCTGTCGAGTGTACCAGTAAGGCAGTGGGCGAAGCATTCAGTACCGTACAGGTGGGAAGGGAGGTGGCGATGCCACCGTACCAATAAGACATTTCACTCACGTTCACCCCTGCCTCCTGGCTCTTCTGCGGCGCTTTCCAAAAACCTTCATTTCATCAACGGCGTTGACATTTATGAGGATGTTTCCTCCCCTTTCCAGATCCCGGTTGGATGACTTCCGGATGAACTGCGCTCCGGTGAGCTACTGTGGCATTGGCTGCGAGATCGAGAACTACAAGCGATGCCTCTACGCGTACACCGGCCTCATCGGTTTGTAACGGCGGAGCGCTGCCCACACGCTGACCGAGTCACTTTGACGACACGTTACCCAAGCGGCATAGCTGTCACGGCAGTGGCTCCAAACATGCGCCGCAGTAACACATTTATTATTGATGGCTGCGAGGAATGGCGCGCGTAAGAATCAAGTGTCTCTGGGAATCTCCGCCTTAAATAATTAACAAATGCGGAGGAAATCGATATGCCTTAGTTGTAAGCAGCATTTTATTGTGTGACGCTGAAATGTGTTTTGCTGCAACGCTAATGACGGGTGATGGACGCTTCGGAATGAACCGCGACGCGCGATTAATCTCTGTCGTGTTTCGCGATGCGGAGGGGCCGCACCATCCTTGAGTGGCGTGGAGCCGCTGAGTGTGCAGGCGGGCAAACAAGGCGCTGAGCAGGCCAGCACCGACCGGGCTATGAAGCCGGAAGCAAAGCAAAGCGTTGCTTTCCTCGCCATGCATTCAGCCGGCGCCAACATTTGCCAGACACTGTGTCATTATGTTACAATATGGTTTTATTTTTGTTGCGATTTGGGAGGAAACCGGAGGAAACCCACGCGGAACATGGGGAGAGAACACCCAAACTCCACACAGGGCTTTCTCCCCGTGAGGCGCAATGCGCTACCGCCGCGCCACCGCGCAGGCTTACTGCCACCGCGCTGTCGCTCAGTGCGAAATCCGCCTCGTGTTCACAGGGACCGTGATGACGCCCAACTACGTCAACACCAGCCTGGTGGTGTCGCCCAAGTGTACGTGCGAAGGGAGCGGAAACAGGCTAGATGAGTGCCAGTACCTGATGGGCCTCTTCACTGACAACCCCTGCCTGAGTGAGCCACTCTGCACCGTCTGTACAACACGAACGTGGCCAGGGCTGGAAAGTGATGAGGCTCACATTCTTTGGCTTTCGTGGACTGCACTGTATTGCTCTGGTTTAGGGGAAGCGTACAGAGATCATGCGCAATGTTTTTGTTCTCTTAATTGTTTTAATTTTACGCGCGAAAAGTTTGTACATTGGCAGAATATAATGGGCTAATGGACATGGTCAAATATGAAAAATCGTTGTACACATCCGCTGGACCAATAAATATTGATCAACACGTAGTTTTCTAGAGAGGATACATACTGAATAAAACACACAACGAATGTCTACCTCGTCACGGTGCACCTCGAACGTGGCTCTGAGCAGCTGTAACCCTGCACTGTCTTGCTCGTGCTTGGGCCTCCACCAGAGGTGGATCCACAGACTTCCCGTTCGAGCAGAGGGCCTCAAACCGTTGGGCTGCGAGCGCTATTCGGCTGATCCGCAGAAAGCATGCGGAATAATCTCGAATATCTGTACTTGGCTCTGCACTCGCTCTATTTACCCGTATCAAGGCCGTTTTTTTCCAATGCTTCTGGCACTAATAAAACGAAATTAGTTTATTAAGTGGTTCGCCAAGACCCTCAGTCATTTTTAGCAAGGCTGTGATAAAAAATAGTTTTTGGCCTGTTCTTCCATACCAGTCAGGAATCTTGGAAGAGGTACGAGTTCCCACACTTTATCCCACTCACTGAACGCATCTTTCTGGTCGACTAACTGCGGGGTAACTCATTTATAACGCAGAGGCAATGGGCATTCTAGAAACTTCCACACTTTCTCACCTGTCACCCGGGAAGACCTTGGCACTGCACGTCCAGCCAGTGTGTTGTTATACCACAGCAGCTCAGGAAGGATAATAAA
>JAZEWT010000013.1:2637184-2647746 GCA_036362905.1 Mordacia mordax
GGTATGGAGAGCAGGTGGAAGGAATAGAGTTGGGAAAGGAGAATTAAAAAAAAAACCTCCCTTGTGGTCACGCTGCTGCTAGCGTGCCAGAGTAAATGCACTGACATTTGCAATTTGAAGCTGTGTCATCGAATAACTAAAACGCGTCTCCTTGGTTCTGTTTTATATCGGTGCATGTTATGAATCCAGCACATTGTAGTAAGCAAGTGCACTTGTTTAAATGTGGCTTCTACTGCGTTATTCATGTCAAGCGATTTTCATTACAGTATAGTGAATGACATTGTTTTATTGTGTAATGCATGGTATACAGTACAGTACTTGTATATGGCAATACTACACAGTTTCTCGTTGTTAGTTATATTTAATTACAACATACGCTATTTTATTATTAAAGGCCTCTTGATCAAAATGTTTCAATAATAAACAATGTGGAAACGTGTTTCGACTATGCAGTGTTTCTCATGTCTCAAATAAAACTAGCTATAGTTAGATAAAGCCAGATGTGTAGCTGTTCTTTATTACAGCAAAAAATACACCCAGTGAGCTTGCAGGCTATGGAGCGGGAATTCTGCGACACAGCGAACGCTCGAACTGTAAAGCAGTTTCAAGCTGGGTCACTCAGTGTTCACTGGCACAGGACTCGTGACGATGCGTGACCAGGGTGGGTTGCTAGATTTGGGAGATTAAGCAGTGTCCGTGATTCTGAAGACATAAATCTAACTCTGAAAGCCTCCATCAGTATGCAAGCATGCTAAAGCAAGTGCAAAAAAACACGGCACGCACGTGCATTTCCGGCGCACGATCAAATGCTGCTTATCTCATAATCTTCTTTGGTTCATCATCCGTTGTTTTTGACATTTGGGGGGGCTGCAGGCGCGGCGTAATGATGAGCGCACCGCGCTTACGATCCACAGGTCGCAAGTTTGACCTCCCGGCAAGGCAGTTGAAGTAATGACCACGTGTTATTAAATCCCCCACACACACACCTCTGCCCATTCAAGTCATGTGTGTCCACCACAGTGAAGTCGACCACCAGGTCTCCTGTGGAAGGAACAACGTGTGTGCACTCCCATCTCTTCCGAGACATCGGACCAGAGTGGAAGAGTAGGCCAAACTTAGCTCCAGAATGGCTCTCTAGAGCTCAATCCAGAGAGCGAGGCTATAGAGCTCCGTACAGTGGAGCCCCTTCCACCAATACTGGAAAGTGTCGTAAACTTTACCACCTTCACATTATGCATTAAAGCTAATAACGGATAACAATTCTCTGACACAACACTATTTTGAAATGGCCAAGGATACACTCACACGTTTGGAAAGAGCCGCATCTCAATTGTATCAATAGTGGTCATTACGGTAAGTAAATTATCTTCACACACGCTTTGATTATGTGCCTATGACGTCTTGTTTAAGAAGTGCTTGGCAGGTTATACAACCGAAGCCAATCAATCATTGTCGAGAAGACATTTCAACAGCGAGGGCGAAAGCTCACCATCTGGATGTAACCCCCCTAGTCTATATCCAATTACCCAACACCATGGCACGCCTTCTGTTAGTCTATCATTACAGACAGTGATGGCCCAATTGCATTCCATGGATCCAACATTGTCCACAGCAGCAGTTGTAATTCTACCAAAACATGCGATTTTACATTTCGTTCAACAAACCACCACTGAAGGTATGGAAATTCTGGTAATAAGTTTGAAATGTTGCATTAGAGTGGCACGGTGGCCCAGTGGGTAGCGCTGCTGCCTCACAGCAAGAAGGCCCTGGGTTGGAATCTCGGCTCGGGTGCCTTTTCTGTGTGAAATTTGCACTCCGTTTACCTCCCACAGTCCAAAAACATGCTGCTGCATAGGTTAATTGGCTTGCAGACTAAATTTCCCGCAGTGCCTGGTGATGTACTGGCGTCCCATCGTGGGTGTATCCCTGCCTTGCACCCTGTGTCTGCCGAGATAGACTCCCGCTCACCGCGACCTTGTACAGGACTAAGCGGTTTCTGACAATGAGATTTTTGCATTAGCTTATTATAGTATAATGTTGAATTTTAAATTGTTTTTTTTTGCATTGAACATTGTTTAATGTTCTTATAGTCAAGGTGTTCCAGTTGATAAATACGTTTTCGATATCATCATTACAATCATCTGCTGAAAGCCTTCCCAAGCTATCGCCATCTGCCAAACGATCCACATAACACCTGCACACGAGATAAATTATAGTGATGTAATTTTAAGCTATCGGCAAAGTCATATTCATTTTCAGGGACTATCTTCTTTCAAATGGTGATAGCGTTTATCTCAAAATCACCACTTACTCTCCTTGTGAAACGTAACTAATGTAAAGGTTGGAAGAAGCGATCATGTGTTGTAAGCGGTGGCAAAGGGCTCATCTCTCCAGGGAGCCCACGGTAGAACAGCTTGTACGCTAACCTCCTTCTCAGCATGATGAGGCCATGGCCAGACTCCAGTGAGATGTGCCCTTCAGGACACGATTAATGCATGTTCAGAACAGGCCACGGCCTAGGCACCCGTGGAGTCCATAAAGCATGCGATAACAGCTGAGCCAGATGGATGAAAATGGGCTTAAATAGTTTTCGGGCTGGAAACGTAGGGTGACCTAAATGGAGACCTGATAGACATAAACGGATATGCTATGAGCACGGTTGAAAGTCCATGAGAATGGTAACATGCATGTAACAACTTCTTCATTTTGGCACTGTAATAACAGAACATAAATGACCAATTTCCACGTTGGAAAACCAGGGTTTGGCACCCAGACGCCCACGGAAAGAGAGTTTGGCAACGTCTGTGCAGTGATCCACCAACCCTCGTCTCCTCCACAGCGTGGGAACACGAGCCACGTGCAGCACTACCGCTCATGCCTCCCATACAGTGCGTCTCAAGGCACCATTCATCCTGCAATCACATTCTGAGAAAGTAACTCAGAATGCGATTGTAGGACGAATGCAGTGTTCAGTATCAACAGCATACAGGACAATCGAGCATTAACCAACTTGAACAGGTACAAAGGTGGCAAGGTGGTGCAGTGGCAACATCTGGCCATCACAGAAAGAAAGTCCGGGCTCAGAAGTGCGAATCCTACCTGGGGTGCCTTTTATGTTTGTGGAGTTTGCATCTTCTCCCTCTGTTCTGCGTGGGTTTCCTCCGGGTGCTTCATTTTCCTCCCACAGCTAAAAAGAGAAACACTCATTAATGAATTGGCTGCTAACATTATAATATACAGACAGCAAAGTGCCTGAGTAAACGACCCCTCTCAGCCGTTTCCTCGTGTCTCCGTATTTATGTTCCGTCACTTACCGGGTACGGAACTTGCGCGGCGAGTTATAAATTGTACTATTATTGTTTCGCTTGAGATATTCCTACTTACACAGCATCAACACATCTACAGCAGTTTCTTCTTCTCATAATAACGCGTTTTCTCTATCCGCAAACAAAAAAACCTCCCATCTGTTGATAATTATAAATAAATTATTTCAGAGTGCATTCTGCGTGTATTTCTGGATTATAACAGCATTACGTGGAGCTGGTGAGTCCGGGAACTATTGTCCAACGACTCGTGTGCAGGCAATACATCATTACCAACAACAACAACACCACGAGCCTGCCAACTCCCTTGCCATAAACAACGCGGCGTACAAGCATGTGGCAGTGGATGAGTGATTGCTGTTGTTATGCCCAGAATACGCTAAAAGGTTCCCTCAAAGAGTGATGAAATTCTCAAAAGCGCATGCACACACCTTGAACTGGTTATCAAGGTCTCGTGAAGGAAAAACAAGACCCTCAAAATAAAATTCGAGAATTTATTGCGGGATGAAGAATAGGTTTCATACTCGAGGCGATGATGCGGATTTATTTGTTCTCTGCTGTCTGTCCGATGCCAGGATTGCAACGCAAACACAAACGCGTACTCACAACGCAACGTCTAATTATCTCATCTCTCATCTCATTATCTGAAACCGCTTAATCCTATATAGGGTCACGGTGAGCCGGAGCCTATCCCGGAAACACAGGGCGTAAGGCAGGAATACACCCGACGACGGGACGCCAGTCCATCGCCGGGCACGTCTAATTATGTATAAGCTATTAAGCCTTCCGCTTGAAATTATTATTTTCATGCAGTACCGGGTCATCAGAAACACCGTTTTTTTTTGGCATTGACAGGATTTGAGATAAAATGCGTGCGGAGTATATTTAAATAAATTATTTAATTCGGTTTTTGGGAGTTTCAAAATCTCTCATGGATTAGGTATCGAAACCAAATTACAAGCGGTGGTTCAAACTTCATTCGGACACCAATTACAGTGGCATACTGGCATTTAAATTTCAATTAAACATTAAATAATGAAATTCACTATTGTCATTATTACAGACAACCCCTATGTAAATGCACTGCTGGATGAAGGTGTCCCCATGGTCATGGAGTTGTTTGACCGTGAATTACTTAAATACGCTGGTTCACTATGGGATAGTAAAGTGACGGAGGGAGGTTTTTGGATCATTTCTCCGATATCACTTGCTATTGATTGTTATCAGTGGCTGGGAACCAAACTCGGCCCACTGGAGCCATAGCAGAGCTCGCTAAACACTGCGCCAAGCTGCCACAATAGAGAAACAGAGAAATGTTTCATTATTATTATTGATGTTGTTTATTAGAGCAAAAAGTACTCGGTGAGCTTGCAAGCTCTAGACGCGGGATTCCTACGGCACAACAAACGTCGGAATTGACCAATATTACAAAAATAATTGCATTTCTAGAGCGTTTTTCACCCGAGGGTCACAAAGCGCTGCATTTATTCCTTCCTTGTTTGTTCAAGCATTATTTTCTTTTTTTGTATTGCTTACTTCATGTCCTATAATTGATTGCTACTGTGTGACTTTCATTGAAATGATCCTGATGTTATTGACATTCCATTGTAAAACAAATCAACCCAAAAAAGTTATTGTTGCTGATTTGCCGCTATTATGTCATTGTTGTTGACATGACATTCTCTCAACAGCTCTGTGCGGCGCTTTGTGACCCTCGGGTGAAAAGCGCTGTAGAAGCACAATTATTTATTTATTATCTCAGGCAGAACGCTGCAGCCCACCTGGCAACGCGCTCTGGGCTGTTGGATTAAATTTCCCCAATCTTACACGGTCTACACTGGTATTTAACAACAACAAAACACCTTTCACTAGTTTTAAAAATACTACGTGGATTTGTCTCTGCCGATCTAACGGAGCTAATCTTGTTTTATCATCCTCGCTGTCACCTAAGATATTACTCTCAGTCGTTACTCGTGATTCCGCGTTCCCACCTCGTTACTCACGGTTCTTTATTCATTATCAATACCCGCTTAATCTTGTACAGGGTCGCGGGGAGGGGGGGAGGAGATGGAACCTATTCCAGCCGACAGAGGGCGCAAGGCGGGGGAATCCCCAGGATTGGGCTGCAGAACATCGCAGCGCACACTGTTCGGGCCAATTTGCTCAACTGATCAATTCACCTGGGCAGGCGCATGTCTTTGGACGGTGGGAAGAAACCGAAGTACCCGTCAAAAACCCACACGGGCGCGTGGAGAGAACACGCAAACTCCACGCAGGCAAGAAGGTGCATTGCGTGACTGCCATGACTTATGTTTGTTTCCCCTCTTTATGGCAGTGTTATTGACAAATGTGCTACGTTATCGTTATTTAGGCACGGGTAAGATTATTTATGACCAGTGTCGCACGGCATACTGTCTCCCGTGCCCTGAGGGCGTGCCGATGACCACAGCTGTGAGGGATGCCTGAGATGGTCGTGGATCGTGATGGGAGAAAGAGAAAATGGAAAAGCCTGATTAACGACCCGAGGATGAGATGCCATTTTCAGAGGCAGACGGTTGATTGCCAGAATCAATATGAAACAAAGATTATTCGCGTCCTATAAACTCTGGAAATGACTGCGAGTTTAATCGATAATTGAGGAATTGATTCGGCTTAGAGATGTTATCCGGGCGGCGCGGTGGCCCAGTGGTTAGCGCTGTCGCCTCACAGCAAGAAGGTCCCGGGTTTGAATCTCTCGGCTCGGGTGCCTTTCTGTGTGGAGTTTGCGAGTTCTCTCCCCGTGTCCGCGTGGGTTTTCGCCGGGCACTCCGGTTTCCTCCCACCGTCCAAAAAACATGCTGCTGCATAGATTAATTGGCTTGCAAGCTAAATTGCCCGCAGTGCCCGGTGATGGACTGGCGTTCTATCGTGGGTATATCCCTGCCTTGCGCCCTGTGTCTGCCAGGATAGGCTCCGGCTCACCGCGACCCTGTACAGGACTAATCGATTTCCGACAGTGACATGAGATGAGACTATAGAACAAAGCATGACTGACATTGACGATGTGAAATTAATAAGTTTGAACAAATTAAGATGCTGATTATGATAATTTAGCAACGTAATTGGAGACTTAAGTACACCGAGGAACACCAAACATGGTTATAGGTTTTATACGTAAATAAAGTCTCAAGACATTCACCGAGTTTACTGAAATCGTGCAATTCTCACTAAAAAACGTTTCACAAACGAAGAGGGAACTCAGCATTTATTTTACTTTCGTCGACTTTGCTCAGAGAATGACTCGATTACGATTTCAGAGGTTACCATCAGCTCGACTGAGACGGCTTAAATCTAGAGTGGTAACGAAATTAACACTGCACGCTGCGCAAGATAACTGGGGGGGGGGGAGGTGTAACTGTGAGCTAACACGTTCCAGTTGAATGTCATTGTAATAATAATAGCATTTATAGAGCGCTTTTCACCCGAGGGTCACACAGAGATGCGGAGAGACTGGCGCGTTGTGAAGAGATTCCAGTCGCGATGCGGTACCAACTCGGTTTAGTGACGCACAATGGGCAGACTGTGTTCACGGGCGATGCAGTTACATAGCTTGAGAGTGATGCGGATGTAATTGGGGAGAAGTAGGTCATGAGCCAGTGGGGAGCATGGAGGAAGTGCCGGTAAGATGTGAGGTGGAATGGCACCAGATATTGTAGCACACAAACGAGAAGGTGTCATAGCCAGATGGAGGGATGTTGTAATGGCACGCCTTACAGGTCAAATCGTAAAGTGTGTAACGGTTGTGGGTGCTTGTTGTAGGATGTTTGGCCAACTGGGATATTATTTGCCCAATTTATTGCGGTGAAAACGATACAAAGAGAGGCTTAACATTCAGAGTCTCCAAAGAGAAGCAAAGCAACTTAATGAGGGAAAAAGTGGGTCATTGCCACAAATTACACAATTGTTCCCGTCTGAGGCCTTTAAAGAGCACAGTGGGAGCAATGTCGGAAGTGGCTGTGATATCAACTTTCATCGACCATTCTTCAACACGACAGCATGCACCGCTGTAAGGTTTCTCAAGTAACTATTTCTCACAGTACGCGTGACACTCGTAGCACGATTGTAATAAAACTGCAGACTTTAAAATCCCAAAATATACATGCAATACAATCTACTATATGTGCAGCCATTTACACGACACGTGACCCACATGCCCTTCAACAGTTTATAATTTATAACGCGCACACATTCAATGAGATTCGAGTATTTACACACTCCTGCTCAATGATAGAAATGTATTAGCAGCAGTGGCACGTGTCATCTCATTGTCAGAAACCGATTAGTTCTGTACAGGGTCGCGGTGAGCCGGAGCCTATCCTGGCAGACACAGGGCGCAAGGCAGGGATATACCCTCGATGGGACGCTAGTCCATCACCGGGCACTGCGGGAAATTTTAGTCTGCAAGCCAATTAACCTATGCAGCAGCATGTTTTTCTACTGTGGGAGGAAACCGGAGTGCCAGGCGAAAACCCACGCGGACACGGGGAGAGAACATGCAAACTCCACACAGAAATGCACCCGAGCCGAGATTCGAATCCGGGACCTTATTGCTGTGAGGCCACAGCGCTACCCACTGGGCCACCGTGCCGCCCTAGTTTTCAATATTGGTTGTTAAATGACAACTTATGTGACATTAATGCTGGGTTTCTAATCAAAATGGGAATTTAAACTCACTTTTTATTAGCTGATAACATCACAATACAATTAGTCAGGACAATCATGGATTGATTACTCTAATACAGTCATAATTACTAGTCACGTTCTTTCCACTGCTGGATGAAGGCTTTACCAAGCTGTTGCTCACTCTCACTGTCTTGCAATATAACAGTGCATTCTGCACAGGCACACCAGCTAATTGAATCGCTCCATCTTAGCGCTGGTCAATAACACATTACATGGAATATTTTAAAAATGAATCTCATCTCACAAATTGACAGCCGACTCAAAACTATTTTTTCCTTGCAAATAACGAACAATTTTACAGTTTTATGAGCGTCTCTAATCGTTAGGAACTACCGAAATGCAAATATTTAACTTCATTACCTCCTGAAGCTACGATTTCCCCCAAGTAGACTCGCAACGTGACTCAAATTACCACGGCATGTGTGCCATATGTAGGACCTGTTTGCGTTATGCTCAGAAGTCCCGAAGTGAAATTTAAACCATCATTCAGCACTGGGCATTTACAGGAGCCTGGGACATTTAATGCAAGCACTGTCATTTTCTCATAAGTTGCTTGATTAAATATATGAAAGTTAATATACAATGCACCGTATTTAATCCTCTGGGTGCCACAATCATTAATATAAGTGGAGAACTGAACCAATGATACTATGAATTACAATTGGCTCTTTACTCGTAGATATGGGTGTGATGCTGCATCGATTATTATTATTCGGCTGAATGTTAGTTTCTTCTAATCAGTTTTGTAGATACTACAGTTAATAGGTTCGTGCTACCCTTGTGACTGGTAGTGGATGTCACAAATCTACAGCAACGTTCAAATGATAACGGATGTTAAATATAGAATTATGAATCTAATTTGCGATAATGCGTGCCATCGGGCTGGGTTTGGATTGAATTGAATATTTACCCACGGAAATAGGTTGTCTGGCTGTGCGTAGCACGCATTATGCGTTCAATGCGGGAAGGTTTGTGTGCTTTCGTGTGTGATATATTGACGACCAAATCACCAGGAACGTCACATTGTGGGGAGCAAAAACAATCCATTGCTCTACCGTGAAGCTATGCTCCCATGATGCAATTTGTAACGCGTCGTGCAAATTCCACGACTGGTCATGGACGAGACACGGATACGGAGGCCGAGTAAGGAAACCACAGAGAGGCGAGGGGAAGGCAGCCATGCAACCGGCCGGTGCCAACAACATTTGCCACACACCGCGTGCTATGCATTATGATTTTATCGACAATTAATGAATGAGGTTTTTTTTCTTTACCACTTGTGGGAGGAATCTGGAGAACCCGGAGGGAACCCATGCAGAACAGGGGAAGAACACGCAAATTCCCCATAGAAAGGCTCGCGAGGCGGCAATCAATATACCTCGAGCAAGATGTCGTTGTTGCTGAAATGCACTTCTCTCCACAGCTCTGTGCAGCGCTTTGTAACCCTCGGGTAAAAGCCCCTTAGATGTGCAATTATTATTATTATTAAGACTTTCTTGACGTGAGGCAACAGATATTACCACTGCGCCATCCTGCCGCCCATCACCAACCCACGTTCATAATAACCCCCACAATTACGCGACGTGGCGAGGCCCTTGTTCAGAATAACATTGACATAAGGGCTGTACATGCACACGTGTAAACTGATTTAGGCAACAGCAGCAGGTCAATAGGAGGGGGACTACACCTCCCAACAGCCAGCCAGAGAACCATGCCAGAGAACACAAACATGTTCAGTAGCACCGTCTTGAAATGCTGCTGTTGCCAGTTTAAGCGGCTGATAACCAGTTGGATGATTGTCCCTCCCAGCGGTGGCAGTATTGGAGCAGAACGCTGTGGTTACGGCCAGATGTCCTTCATGGCACCAACCTCCTTTAGCGCATGTACACATGACAATAATACACTTGCATCACGCGCTGCCACTACACAGCACCTCATTGACCTCCTCTCTGGATTCTGCCGCTCTAGATAAATCAAATAAATTATTACTACTGCTTGCAGGACGCCAACTTGTGGTCCAAGCCTGGTAGAAGATTTACAACACAGACAGGCAATAAATGCTGTTTGTGTTCATAAACTTTGCAATAACAATGACTTTTACCCACATTTGCTGACGATATAACACTGACTCATAAAAACAACTATTACTGCTGTGGCTTAACTCCGACATTAATTTTTTGCGGACCTCGGTCAGTCGGCTGTAATAATCGATTGTTAATTTAATGTGCTTCTTATAAGAAACACACTGTGCGTGCAGCTCGGTCGAGTGACGGAAGTCATCCCTTGTGGGTACGCTCGTACCCCATGTGGACGATGGAAAATGGGATTCATTAGCGACCTGAAGCGTGACTTTCACTGAAAAATTTGTTTCACCGCTGGGAGAGGAGAAACAAAGTGCGGCGCTAAGAATGTGCAAAGCGAACCTTTTCAGCGCGACCTCAAATAAACGCTGGTGAAAATAGAATAGAATAGAATCTCATCTCATTATCTGAAACCGCTTAATCCTATATAGGGTCA
>JAZEWT010000013.1:2661264-2692937 GCA_036362905.1 Mordacia mordax
CGGCTCACCGTGACCCTATATAGGATTAAGCGATTTCAGATAATGAGATGAGATGAAATTCAAAATTAACTTTTATCAAATTATTATCATGATTTATGTTGGGCCAGCAGAGAAGGCCTTGCTGGCCCTGACGGCCCACCACTGGGTGTTAGGTAGTGGTGAGGCAGTCCGTGTACTGCGCTACAAACCTGGGTACCTCAATGTAATTTTTGGCTCTGAAAATAATTAATCGTGAGTAATATATAAACCGACCCTCGGTCCGCCCTTTCCCTGCACTGACCAGCATGGTTAAGTATGGTTACAACACCCGCATGACCAACACGATAGTTTGGAGCAGCATCATCCAGCAGTGGCTTGACAAATAGCTGTGGACAATGCATTGTTATATTATTTTGTGGCATGTTCTGCAAACACTGAGCAGTAATGCATTTTAAACCAAGCACACGCAATTCATTCTCTAATACATCAGCAAGTGACCTTAAGGTAAGTAGTCTGTGCAAACATGGGTGCAAACACAGAGTATATTGTCCAAAGCAATGCGGATACTGCATAAGTTTGGTTAGATGCATAAATAAAAATCAGCGGAAGCCATGCAAAAAGGTTGTGTAAACGAACATAGCCATTATCTATGAGACCTGTTTTTTTATCCTCATCTTAAAATATGGTTGCCCTGACCCCACGACCACTTTAAAGTTCGGTGACGCAGGTGAGGAGCTCTACCAGACTTAATAAACCCACTCTGCGGCTCGTGCTATGCCCCACAAGCCACAGACCACCTTGAAGGCATCACCCGTCCAACAGCAGCGCGAGACATGGCATCACTCGTGCCAGCGTTGTTGGCGCTCTGCTTAACAACACGTGTCGCAGCTTATAGCGGGTATCCACCAATGAGTGGCTTTACCAACATAAACCCTAAGAGTGTAGACGTCGTTGAAGTGCTGGCGGAGTTTATGGAGCAAACAAATGAAGACTCTGACAACCCAAACTGGGAAAAGATCGACACCGTCTTCAAAGTGCAGCGAGAGGTAAATACGTTGGTCTACACCAGGGGCGCGCACACTTTCTCAGCATGCGAGCTACGTATAAAATGACCAAGTCAAAATGATCTACCTACTATAAAATTGCAGAACATATATTAATTCATAAATATATTGAGAATTCTTTATATGAATCATATATGTTGGTATACCTTGCATAAGGTCAGATTGGTCAGACCGGCCATGAGACCGGCTGCGCCGTACGTCAATCAAGTGACAAACGTCATAGTAAGGATGGATGATAGGCTGACGATTAAATGCCATGCGATCGACTCACACTACCTTTGCGATCGACCAGTAGATCGCGATCGACGTATTGGGCACCCCTGTTCTACGGTGTATTGTTGAACGTCAACGCGACGTTTCGCCTCTTAGAGGCATCCTCCGGCGCAGTGTGCGTGTGTCGTGCGTGTGTGCCGTGCGTGACTCCTATTTGTATGTAGGTACTATGTATGTGTTTGGACTCAACACAGTGTTCGTGTGTCGTGTGTATGTGTTGAGTCCATGCACATACGTAGTACATGCATATAAACAGGAGTCACAGACGACACGACACATGAACACTGCGCCTAAGGATGCCTCTAACGTGTGAGGAGGCGAAACGTGGCGAGGTGGAGAGAGGGAGCGATCGACGCGGCTGTCCCGAGAGAGCAGCTTTTCGGAGCAATCATCATGCATCGAGCCATGAAAACCTACATCATTAATGTAAAAAATGCTTTGTCCTAAACATAATACGCACCCTCAATTTGGGGATTTTAAATGTGTTTAATAAATGCAAGACACATGTGAAGGATGAACCAAATTAAAATTATAAATACTATCCAAATATGCCCGCCACACGTCATCAGGTTGCCATTACACATTACGACACAATGTCTACAATTCGAAGACAGGCAGACGTAAATATTATGCAGTTGCGTAACACAGACGCACGGGCAGACGGATGGATAATTATGGACAGGCATCAACAGTGAGAAGAGATTGATGTTATGTGTATTGCTGAACACAATCTCATAACGACTATACATTTAAAATTCGCCGACCAGGAGTGATCCCAAACCAGCAATGAGCAGATAATAATTTCGGCAAAGCGTTAAGTGTGCCGCGGCAGTCCATTCACGCGAACCAGTAATTATTCGTCATCGCATATAGCTAGTAAAGATGCGCCTATGATAATAAAGTTGCTCCTATGATTACGTCTTTTCCTTTTAACGCATGGATGCTCTCAGTCAGCTCCAAATGTATCTGATTCGCGAGCAATCTTCAAATCGAATAAGCTTATGTATAATATGCTCTCAGAACTTGACGATCACTTTGTGGTAACAAAAAAAGTGCGATTATAATTGAGATTTTGCGGTAACCGTTGTTTTGAAATTGCTTTTGTGCATTCGACTGGAAATTAATTTAGCTGTGATTTTATTTAAAAAAGAAACACTTACAAGTGATCCTTTATTAAACCATAAAATACCTCTCCAAGTTACTCCTTTTTGCAACAAACATCCTGCTTGGGATGTTTGATCAACTCGTTCATGAGACTTAGAATCACGTGGGTACAGGTCAGTAACCTGCTGGTTCCATTGTTAGCTCACTGCAAATAGCTGCATCGTGCACTTGCTTTGTGAGCTGAGCCATGGCGCAGTGGCTAGCGCTGTCGCCTCAAAGCATGAAATCTCGAGTACGTTTCCTGGCCAGGTGCCTATCTGTGTAGAGTTTGCGTGCTCTCTCTCTCCCCGTGCCGCGTCGATTTTCGCTGGGTACTAAGGTTTCCTCCCACCATCCCATGCTACGCTGCTGCCTAGGTTAATTGGTCTGCTGAGTAAATTGCCCCCAAAATATGTGCCCTGCGATGTACTGGCGTCACATCTTGGGTATTAGCCCGTGTTGCGCCCTCTGTCGGCCGGGATAGCCTCGGGTCCCCAGCCCGCGACCCTGTACAGGATTACGCGGGTATTGATTATGAATTAGGATGCATTTGATGTCTCTGCGATCCACAAAACAAGCTTACGCTGACACGCATGTAATTATTAATCAGTGTGGGGGTAGGAAGTGTTCAAGGATTTAACGAAGATTGTGAAGCTCCCTTGACATGGGTATCGAAGTCATGCCATGCATAGCCTTGCCAGCCCGGGAAAGACAGCACAGCACGTGGACCAATCTGTTGCCATCTTTTATTCCCATCCGTTGCATCCCCCTCGCACACGTGGGTGCTCTGGCTTTCCTGCCCACATCGAATGCCGCACCCTCCTGAGAAAGAGTTCTACGGCTCAGTATGGCTTTCCCTCGATAAATAAGTAAATTATTGAGAAGTCATATCTGTGGCTGTTCTGTCGCGATAGCCATCTTCGCTCTCATCCACGACGTTGCGATGTATATCTACAGTGCGCCGAGAATGTGTTGCTTTGTTTCTCTGGTGTCAAAAGCAGTCCATTGTTTTGCCCACACGACTATACGCCCCGTGTTCTACAAAGTGCTTTGAACTTTGCTCTGTCTGGATTTACTATTGTCAACTAGAACCCATCATTGCCTATCCCGTCTCCGTGATTTCTGCAAAACGTACTTTCTTCCGAGGATTCCTGCACTTCACGTATTCTCCAAACAACTTTGAACGCTTCTCAGCCTGCTCTTGCTATTTTTCAACGGGAATTAATTCATTATAAGGCTGTCCTTGACTGTGTCTTAAGTCTGTTTTCTGTTAGAAGTCCTCGAACGTTTTTCAAGTCAGTTATTGCTACCGTTAACTGGAAGTAATGCTAAAGCTCGTTTCGATGTTTTACGTTCATTTCTTGTTTGCGATTCACGCTTTTTGGTATCTTCGCCTCATTGTCAGAAACCGCTTGGTCCTGTACAGGATCGCGGTGAGCCAGAGCCTATCCCGGCAGACACAGGGCGCAAGGCAGAGATATAGCCACGATAGGACGTCAATCCATCACCGGGCACTGCGGGCAATTTAATCTGCAAGCCAATTAGTCCATGCAGCAGCATGTTTTTTGGACTGTGGGAGAAAACCGGAGTGCCCGGTGAAAACCCACGCGGACACGGGGAGAGAACATGCAAACTCCACACAGAAAGGCACCCGAGCCGAGATTCGTACCAGGGTATTTCTTGCTGTGAGGCGACAGCAATAACAGCCTCTGGCTACGAACTATGGATCACATTGTAACACAACTGCCCTGCTTCGATTATTTACTGACGGCGTTTGTGAAGCTGTTTATTCTCCGCCAAATCGTCACTGGCCCACTCACCAACCTCGACCTGAACATGTAAATGTTTCTGTAAACTCTCCACCAGGGCGGCACGGCGGCCCAGTGGGTAGCGCCGTCGCCTCACAGCAAGAAACACCCGGGTTCGACGCCCGGCTCGGGTGCCTTTCTGTGTGGAGTTTGCTGTTTCCTCCCACGGTCCAAAGACACGCTGCTGCCTCGGTTGATTTGCCTGCTCCTGCTGAATAAATTAGAACCAGTTCACTGGGATGTACTGGCGTCACATCCTGATCATAGCCCCCGCCTTACGCCCTGTCTGCCGGGATGAGCTCCGGTCCCCCGCAACCCTGTACAGAATTAAGCGGGTATTAATAATGATTATGATGACCTCACTGGCATTGCGGACTAATATTTACTCATTGTTCTTACGTGTCAGCCGGATCTGCTATTCGATGCCCCACTGCTAGAGAGACCACGGATTGTACTATGAATATAAACTGGGAAGTTGTATTGTGAGGTCGACAACAATGTCCTGCGAGAGTGGACGAGGGCGATGTTTGAGACCTTGTGGACACACGTGTGCGCGCTTGTGACCTTTTCACAGTTCATCTTTCAAATTCACTACAAGATTACCGTCAAGTGGCGTGAAACGACGTGCCCGAAATCATCAGAGACTTCTGAGTGCGTCACCTACAACCGAACAGATGTTGGCAAGGTAACACCGAGACTCTCAGCGTTAACGCATGCGATTTATTCATTATGGGTGGCACGGTGGTGGCCCAGTGGGTAGCGCTGTCGCCGCCTCCTCACAGCAAGAAGGTCCCGGGTTCGAATCTCGGCTCGGGTGCTGCTTTCTGTGTGGAGTTTGCGTGTTCTCTCCCTGTGTCCGCGTGGGTTTTCGCCGGGCACTCCGGTTCCCTCCCACTGTCCAAAAAACATGCTGCTTCATAGGTTATTTAGCTTGCAAACTAAATTGCACGCAGTGCCCGGTGCTGGACTGGCGTCTCATCGTGGGTGTATCCCTGCCTTGCGCTCTGTGTCTGCCGGGATAGGCTCCGGCTCACCGCGACCCTGTACAGGACTAAGCGGTTTCTGATAATGAGATGAGATGAGACTTATTCATTATCTCCACCATCAACATGGTGGTACAGTTGTAATATCTGCACCTCACACAAAGAAGGTCTTGCTTAAGGCGGTTCGATTCCTGTCTCGAGTGCGTTTCTGTGGGGGGTTTGTGTGTCCTCCCGGTTCTCTGGCTTTCTTGAATAACTTGGGTTATGTACCCATTTTCTGCATCTGTTTAAACCGAGGTTATACATTATTAATTATTATATAGGAGATGCCCTCATCTCTTGTAATAAACTGTTGTTTTAAATGGGCTGTTACCTAACTTTTTGAAAATCGATTCGTATGTGTGACTTGCATTACATGTCTATATAAACAATCTCTCTATTTTCCAGACCTACATCTGCGACCTTAATATCATCCTGATCCCGTGGAAAAACTATGCCTCTCATTCCAAGTCCTGCTATTAACGTGCTTGGTATGGCAAGGCATCACAGAGACATCAATCGTTCCTCATTTTAGTACAAAAGGTTGATATGGTCTCCTTTTGACATGGCCCCCTGGCTCTCAATGAGGTCACACCTGGTCCTAAGGTCTACTCCTTTACTATATTAGTTCATGCTTGTTAGTTGCAGGTGCACTTTAAAGTCTTTCATGCCATATAGTCTTTACTGTAACTGGGTGACCAGCTTTACCAAGGTGTTTCATACCATCACAGCATTGCCTTGGACACGTAAAGAAGAATCTTAAGGAAATGAGAATTAGAAAAAGAAGAGGAGGAGGAAGAACAAGAACAAACGCTTGATTTCAAGTCAAATTTGCCGATGAGCCAACCAGCAAATCTGCCCCGCAGAACAACTTTTCATCGTCTTTGCAATCCATTGGACTAAAGAAATTACTCTTTAAATATATGTGGCTACAAGTGCGTCTCAACTTGTATAGAATTTCGACCAAACTGAAAGCATCACTTCGTCAAATCCTCGAAAGATATGGCTGAGATTAGTCCACGATATCTTTTTTTTTGTCTTTTACCGAGGATTTATTGCAAATAATATTAAGGAAAAGAATAGATGCAATGAAATTAATGCTCTGAGAATGTACCCCAAACATGAAAGCGTGAACAGAAAGACATGTTTCAAGATCAATTTTGAGTTCGTACAGGATTACTTCGCATACTAAGATAGCTTGGCATGCTTTACATTTTTATTGAATCAACCTCTACAGCATTGCCTGGCATTTTGACGAAATCACTAAGTATGCCTCGTGTAAAAATACGGTTGCATGCGTATGTCGTGTGGTTTTTATGATAAAATGACCTGTCAAATATGATTTCCATTGAGATTGAGAAACTACATTGAGTGATGCAAAGGGAAACAAAAGAAAAAAAACCACTGAGCACATTCGTACTGATGTTTTTCACAGCTTGATTTATGAGAAGTGCTGTTCTTTCAGGCGTGCCATGTCCGGCGATCCCACTCTCTCTTTTGCCTCCCACGATGGAGGCATTCTCAGGCGCTCTGAGAATGCCCCCAACTTGGGAGGCGAAACGTCGCGAAGGAGAGAGGCTGAGTGCTCGCCACGGCTATCGGCAGCTTAGCAAACTAATTCTCACTCAGCACATCCGTTAATAACACTGTCCTCAACACTAGAACATTTGATAGGCGAGGCGTTTTCGGCAATGGCCACGAACCAATGGAGGAGGCGCACTGTCTGAAATATATTTCTTGACATCACATAAAAGAGAAACTCATGGATTCGGTTTACAGAAAAACTCAACAAATCCATTAACAGCGCTCTAAAGTCGAAAAGATGTAATAGGCAATGTCTAAGGCCAGAGGTATTGCACCAAACACATACAGTACAGTATACAATATATCTGGATTTTGTTCAATTTGCATTCTATCCGGAATTGCTGCTAATATGTGGTAGAAATGCTATAACGAACATAATAATTAATAATAATGGGCACTTCTAGAGCGCTGTGCACCCGAGGGTCACAAAGCGCTGCACACAGCTGTGGAGATAACGGCGCGTCAATAACAACGACACGTGAACGGTAAATCGAAAACAATAACGTTTTCTTTCGTCAGCCACTGCTGGATAAAAGTCTCCTCGCCAAGCTGCGGCAAACAATCACCCCGTATAAATATCCATTATCAGCCGCAGCCCAGAACACATAGCTAGAATGTCCAGGTTTCTTGTTAGAATCATACATATATTCGTAGAACTGTTGTTTCTATACGGTACTGTAAGTGATTGGGGCAAAACGTGACCCAAATATTTTCTAATGCTGTATGTGAGACGCTCAATTTGCACTTGTATTTTTATAAAATAAATAAATCTCAAAAACGAAAATTGTTTCTCAATTTCATTTACTATTCATTCGTTTCCAAGGAAACTACAAGTTGAGAAAATAGTCATTTAGAGCTGCTAATATATCACAGCTGTAATGGAATGCATAAAAATAACACGAAATCATCCATCAATTACACTTTTTGTACCTGGTGAATACTCTTTAAATTAAAAGTGACTTATTCTGCATGGACGAATAAACACGCGTTTGGTCTTTTTCAGTTTCATTCCGATTGTGTTCGTGGCTTGTGGTTATGCCAATGACTGCTAAAGATATTTGTCAGATGTATTTGAATGATTTCGCTGTTTATTTTTTATCACATTTCTATTGCAATGGGCAAGAGTGGCGACGCAATGGCTCACACGCTTCACTGCGAACTAGGCAACGCGGTCTCAATTACTGCGCGCGGACGCGTCCTGCGCTCGGGCGAGCATCATCTCCAGATCCTCCTCTCGCTCGCGACCAAGAAGGGCCTGGCTTCGGTTCCCTGGCTCGGGTGACTTTCTGTGTGGAGTATGCTTGCTTTCCCCGTGTCCCCGTGTAGGTTTTCGCCGAGTACTTCGATTTCCTCCCACCGTCTAAAGGCACGCTGCTGCCTTGGTTAATTGGCCTGCTATGCAAATTGCCTACAGTGTCCTTGCGATGTACTGGCGTAACGTCCTAGGTATAGCCCTGCCTTCCACGCTGTGTCTGCCGCGATAGGCTCCAGCCTCCTGCAGCCCTGTACAGGATTAAGCGGGTATTGATGATGATGATGACTCTACATGAGCATGGCACAATGAGATGACATCGCCAACCGACTGAGCAGGCCAGATCGCCTGCCGCCACAAGCCTATGCAAGATATGACACAGAAATCCCTGTGGTGCCACGAAAATCGCGACACTACATGTCACGACAGTATACCAGAGAGGCCCATACTGGTGCACTTCAAAACCACGACTATGGGTTTTCGCCCAGAGACCTCGCAGGAGGGATACATCTCAAGGTTTTCCCCGAGGAGTGGAATTGGTTATCTCGAGTGGCATCACCATGGGGGTCACAGTCCTGCGAGCGCTTTGCACCCAGGACCAGCCAGGCTGCTGTCGTTGGATTGTCCGAATAGGACAGTGGGTACCGGCGCCAGGTGGAAATGACAGGAACAGCAGGAAGAACAATCAGAGGAAGGGATGCTAGCGAAAGTTTGGGTCAATGAGGACAGGTTAGGCGAAGCAGGAAAGAGAAAAACGGAGGAGGGACGGCGTGGTTCACTCTCTTGGAGCGGTGGTCGGGTTAGAGAGAGGTACGCCACCAGTGTACGGGGGGAACGAGAGTGGCAGAGAGATGGCCGCGAGCGTGTGGGCCAGACGCAGAGAGACGGCCGCGATTGCGCACGGCGAGACTTCTAGAAGCTGAGACACAGAGAGGCTGAGACGTGGGGACAGTGAGAGGGAGACACTCGGAGATGGACATGTGTGTGTGGGAGAGGTGGAGGGAGCAGGCGGCCATTGTTCGGGGAGATTGCGGGGAGGCTGGAGGGGGCATTGCACGGGCGAGAGGAGAGAAGACAGAGAGACGAGACCGTCTGAGGGAGAAAGATGGAGAAGCTCAGAGAGAGAGTACGGAGAGTTGGCGGAGGGGCCAGGGAGGCAGCCACCATCTTGTAGCGAGCAGGGAGAGGAGACCGAGACACGAGCGAGAGGGGGCACACAGGGAGACACAGAGGGGTAGAGGCTGGCGGCGGGAGTGCGAGCGAGCGTTGCGGACCGGCAGCCATCACGGTGCATGTGAGCGGGTCAACAAGGTTGCGACACGTGCTGGGGTCAGAAGGACGGGAACGGAACCCAGCGTTACACGTGCGGGCCTCGCCAGAGTGGCAGAAGCTGCGTTGAGGATGGAGCACGGAGAGGGCACAAGACGCAGGGCATCTCCGTGTCTCGTCGCGACGGGACCCCAGCACCCCCCTTGGGCCATATCTCCCTCCCTGGTTGCACGGGGGGAGGGGGAGGGACGATGGAGGGGAAGTGTCAGCGGAGGGATCACCACCCCACAAATCCTTGAGGGGACGGTGGAATATGAGCGAGGGGCTGTGGATAGCGACCCCTCCAGCCCTATTGCTAAGCATACAAATTTGCCATCTTGAGGCAATAGGGCCCCAAAACTAGGTGATGCTTATAATACTGATATATCTCACAAAATTAATAGGAGTTGTGCTTACAGTACAATTTTTATAATCTTAAGTTCAGATTTTTATTTTCGGAAAAAGGGGAGGGGGACGCATTTAAAACAGTCTAATGTTGATGTTACACGGATGACTTCTGCATATATTAAATGTTGAAATATAATGCAATGAAAATGTATGGAGTATATGAAAAAAAACTCACTGGATAACTTTGTGACAACTCAATAGAGTCTTTCTGATGTCAGGTGTCTAAATATTTTGCTGTCATCCTGTATGGTTCAGTATTTACTTTTGCCACACAACAGTTTAATTGTATTTATAAACTATTATAATACAATAACTGAACGTGATTTGCTACAAATATCTCATCTCATTGTCAGAACCGCTTAAGCCTGTACAGCGTCACGGTGAGCCGGAGCCTATCCCGGCAGACACAGGGCGCAAGGCAGGGATATACCCACGATGGGACGCCAGTCCATCACCGGGCACTGAGAGCAATTTAGTCTGCGAGCCAATTAACCTGTGCAGCAGCATGTTTCTTGGACTGTGGGAGGAAACCGGAGTGCCCGGCGAAAACCCACGCGGACACGGGGCGAGGAGCTCGCAAACTCCACACAGAAAGCAGCGCCCGTGCCGAGATTCGAACCCGGGCCCTTCTTGCTGTGAGGAGGATGAGGCGACAGCGCTACCCACTGGGCCACCACGAGACCCCCCCCCCCAAGCCCTAACCGCAACCTGGCTCGAACACATTCTTAGAGACTCGGGGCGTCGCTACACCGCCGGGAATGACGTCGAAACCCAGCGGGGCCGCACCGTCACTCGCTGGCTCTCCGGCGCACAAGAACCTCCCCTCTCTCCGTCTCTGTCTGACGGCGCAGTCTCATCACGACTCGCTTTCCTCTCGCGTAACAAACGCGAGCCGAGATGCCTTCGCTCCGCCGACTCACGGCGCTGCTGTGCCTCCTGACCGCCGCCGCTCTACCTGCCGCGTCGCACCTGCTCGGAGGCACGATGACCATCAGCGTGAACAACAGCAACATGCTGATGCTGCTCGACAAGGCGATGGCGCAGATCAACGCAGAGAGCGACAGCTCCAACTGGCAGACGGTGGACAAGATATTGACGGCAAGCAGGCAGGTTTGTTACGCCGACACCGCGCCATCAAGGTCGGTTCGGACTCTTCGAAACGACCACATTGTGTGCGCGCTGTTGTGTATAAACCGTGTACATAACGTCGCCAACTCGAACGGCAAAGGCTTGGGCTTGAAAGCAGGCCACCGTCGCTCGCCCCAACTCTTCAGAGCGATCTTTATTCTTTATAATCTTATCATCTGCACGGTGCGCGTGGCAGCAATCCAGCTGTCACCTGTCACAGTGCCTGTCACATCTGTTGTTCGGCTGACAACGACTTCCCTTTTGTACCGAGATCTGTCACAGGACCGGTATTGTGTTCAACTGTATAAGCGTACTGTAGACTTTTTATAGACCCAAGCCGACTCATATATACATGTCCGGGGTTATCCACGGTGGGAAAGTTGGTAATAGAACCGTGTTCAAATATTGATATGTGTACAATGAAGTGAACCACTGTTTTACACCGAGCTCTATACAAGATGTGTAAGGCACTGCAAAATACATTAATACTGTATCAAATAGTTATCTGAAATATTTTGGAATGGGCCTGCCTCCGATTAACAGCACATCTTGTAAGTATAATGTACTTTAATTAGCACCTAGGTGTGAATAATTATCTAACAAGGTAGGTTAGTACAGTAAGCAGTGCACCGAGCTCTATACAATATGTGTAAGGCACTGCAAAATACATTAATACTGTATCAAATAGTTATCTGAAATATTTTGGAATGGGCCTGCCTCCGATTAACAGCACACCTTGTAAGTATAATGTACTTTAATTAGCACCTAGGTGTGAATAATTATCTAACAAGGCAGGTTAGTACAGTAAGCAGTGCATGCGCCTCCCCGATGGACAACTGTTAAAAAGAGCTGCACAGCTCAACGGTTCTTTCCAGCTAAAATAAATACTGCTTCCTATAGGGTGGTCGAGATCTATTGTGACCCCAATTTCATTAACCCAGCATGTTTTCCTTTGATCATTAATTTTTGCCCTAAATAAGCCTTGGATAATGACTGCAGATGGCTAAGGTGTACGTCCTTTTAAATGGCTTACATTACAGACTCGTTATATATAAATAAGTATTACGTTTCTGAAAGTTAAATTGGGGGTCACCTGACATCTGGATCCCCCTGTACAATGCAGTACCTTCTCAAATCTAGTTACAATTGTGCCCTTGATACTTACTGCAATGTTCTAACCGCGACATTACAGGGACTAGGAAAGTTAGATGCTTTGGTTTAGCATGTGTGATGGTATAACCCGGGTAGCTCTCTCTCCAACACACCCGCACGTGCCCGCTAGCCATGCCGCCTGTCCCGACCGTACGCGCGTGCGGGAGAACACGCGGTGGCGCCTCCACCACTCGTCACCGTGCCACCATACACGCAGCATCCACTCCAGCGAGGAGACGGGAGGCTTCTGTCTTGCGATGCCCTTTATGAAACACGACACCAACAGCAACACACAGTGCACAACCCTCCCCGCGCATCCCGCGCTAACAACTGTGGCGACCACATCCGCAGGTGATTCCCCATCTCTCCCCCATGCCAGAAACTCCCTTCGCGTCCGCACACTTCGCTCAAAACTCCCGTCAGACTTCACCCACTCGCATCGTATCACACCACGTCCTTCATCCAATCCGATCACCGCATGGCTCGCCTCATGACCCCCCCCCAGACCACGTGATGTTTACGATCGTGAGAAGGGGGGAATTGGCGCAATCCCCGGTCTCCCTTACCTGACCCCTTGTCATGCCGGGTGACCCCTCGTAGCCCGTCACTAGCCCGTCACTAGCCCGTCACGGTGCGATGCATGCATTGTAAACATCGCTGTTTAATTTTTACTGCATTACGAACATATTGTTCTGCTTGCATCTGCGTTGGTTCATGTGAGTGGAGTGGTTGCTGGTGTAAACATGACGATGCGTGCTCCTAGCCTGCTTCAGTTTAAGCACGCTTGATGCGTGTATGCTATCCATCCCATAATGTTACCAGGTTATCAATGGGATCCTGTACAATGTCGAGGTCCAACTGAGGGAAACCAACTGCCCCAAATCTCAATCCCTTGAGGACTGCACGACTAATGCCGACACCAGCATTGGACAGGTACAATCTTGTCTACTGCTCTTATTATATCCATGCATTATGAAACACACTCGGTTACATTAGGTGGTGAATGCATTACTACTGTTTAAGATACAGCAACAACATCATTTATATAACATCTATTTCAAGTCATGGATTATTTATATGCACGAGCACAACTGAACAAATTCCACATTTGCCATTCACATTGTACAGCACAGCCTTGTACCCTCAGTCTGCCAGGATAGCCACCGCTTCATTGCAAATCAATAGAGGGCACTGGCAATGAATTACATTACAATCGAATCGGATGAGGATTGCTCTTAAGAGCTGCTCTTTCAGGATATCCATGTCGAGGAGGAATGCTCATGACGGCTATCCTCAAAAGTGGCTGTACACAGTAATTCTCGTGCATAACGTTACGGAAACATACATGAATATAGAATAAAGGCTGCTGCTATATCATCTGAGCGTTGGTACACACAACTTGCAATGCAGAGGTCACTGGTTCGATGTCCCAGTTGAAATGGTGCAAGTTACTAAGTCCACCCCTCTACCTCTTACCCAGCAATATAAATGGATGCTAAACAGTCGATCTGCAGGTCCCGTGGGGTCAACTTTGGGTACTCCTGCATCTCTCAAGACGTTGGGCCAGTGTATAGGGCAGGCAAAATCACCAATTAAAGCACTCTCGAGGGCCCCCATTCTCAACTCGTGGAGACCAAGACTCAAGTGGGCCTTCTTAAGGTGCAAAACGATGAGAACCTCTGGTCTAGAGCTCCCTCTTAGTGGAGGCCCTCCTGCCGTCAGTAGCTTGAGCAAGCAATTGCAGAGATGTAACTGTACTGGTTATAATTGTTAAGTACTCTTTCATAATAATTAAAGCTGAATAATGTGTCAAACATTAACTTTTGAAATGCCATTTTGACTAGTGCGTATACACCATTGACAATATGCAAGTCCTTAATATGTTTATTATTGGAAACCAATGCCAATTAATGATATTGTATTGTGTTTGAACATATATTTAATGTTTATTTGTGTATTGTTTCAGATCTCCAAATGTACATTGGAATTTGTTGACCGACCATGGGAGCCGGAACTGGAGATTACAAAGTTCTGTGAATGAGATAACATGAATTAACTTAAATCCTTTCGAGTATCATGTTTTTTGCTAACCATATACTGCTCTGCAGGCTGTTGAGCATATGCTTTAAATAAATAACTCGCTTTTGAGTCACCTGAATGCTATAGAATACTTTCAAATTAAACTTGGGTTCTTAAATATCTTTATTATGTCAATACTGTACTCATTCAGATAGACAGGTGTTTATTATTACAGCAGAACGTACCTAGTAAGTGTGAAAGCTCTAGATGCGGGATTCCTTCAGCACAAGAATCGTCCTAACTGACTCAATGCAACAATGTACTTAAATCTGTACTCCGTGAATATTTGCATGCCACAAGGCGTGGGGGCAAGTACCAAATGTACTCATTAATATATTGTGGGGCATGTGGAGTCTTCTCATTGGCTACAGAGGCCATACAATCCAATTCGGAAATTCTAATAAACCTTCGTCAATCCATTGCTGATTGAAGGCTTCCTGTTGACATCTTAATCTTGCTGAATGCTTGACCATTACTAGTGTAAGTCCAAGACTATATTTTTGGTCTTAACAAAATGCATTTTCCCCACTGATATGCATCATTGTCCTATATGCATTGCAACCTTTGTTATACATTATAGAAGTGGATATGCCAGAGATAACTCTGATATCGCTTTATTTCAACCTTTCCAATGACTTGAGGGTAATGTTCAACATGGGAAAAATTATTTGTCGTAACAGTCAAAGCCGATAATTTATATTCTGTAGTATCTTCATTTCAGTCCCACATTTAGAATTTAGTCAACACATCCAATACCAAGTTAAATTTGATGGGTTTTTTAGAATCTTTAATTTTTGATGCAGGCCAATAATATCAAAGAATGTTGCTTGCAACCTTTACCACTAACGTGTGTGGTTTTTGCAAACTTTACACTTTATTAAAAGTGTCTATTTGGTGTTTTTAAGAACTTAACACTATTCTTGCCAGGAAAAAATATGGGTAAAGCCTCTAATTTTTTACAACTCTTACTGGCAAAAAAGTACCCATAGTATTCAATTTTTGTTGACCAGGATGGCTTATTTACTCAAATTTTATGAATAACTCGTAAGTGCGTGATGAGCAACAATTGCCAGACATGAAATTAACGTGGCGTGCTGGGTGCAGAATAATATCTTTGTTGCTGGATTGGACATACATGGCAGAAATTAAGTCTTGGTCAGCAGGTTGAAACCTCTCTAATTCACTCCAGAGCCTCAACTGACTGGATTTGAGTCCGGAGTCTCGGCAGTATAGATATATGTTAAGTCAGCGTGTTTGCGCTGTGCATTATTCTTAATCCGCCACTGAGCTTTGCCAGTGGATACTTCAGCGATGTGTTTACCTTGACCCATTGTCGTGACCCAGAGCTACAGATGTGGGCTGTCACGTAGGCCTCACGTTTGGATGCATACTTGCCCTTCTCAGTCCAGAACCTATTGAGCAGAGCCCCTGGGGGGGGGGATTGCATTTTGAAACCTGAACTTTTAATTGTTGGGTTGGATAAGTGTTTGGATCAAAGCCACCCAGATACTTTAAGATATAATTCAGTTATTTTTTTTATTAAAGCATATTTACATGTCTCTCAATCAGCATTCATGACACTACTTATTTAAAGAATTCGTGATGATTCTTCATCTGGATTTGTATTCGTCTTAATATTTTGGTTCTATGCTTATAAATGCTGTCAGTGGTACACCGCACTAACAAATATATAAGCATTTCTGAAAATGTGTAGTAACGTTCAGTAGTTTTACCATGCAGTAGATTCACTTGCAAATGCTTCTCTGGTTAAAGTTCATCACTGTGCATGCTGGTTCTTCGTTTGTAACTGAATATGCTATAATAAAAGGCAATTAAATTGCAATTCCCACCTGTCAGTAGGTCTGTCAGTTCTCAAACAACCATGATTCTCTCATTGCTGGCACTTGAAATAGAGATTGTTAGTGCACATCCAAGATCCCCACTTTTAGGAAGCCATACATTATGCCCTCTTGAAACAAATTGCCCATTTAGGCCCCTTAAGACGGGAGAGGAGTGAGGATTAATTAATTTGCACTTCCAAAAGAGTGACAAAGCTCAACTTTTGCACAATGTAATTAAGTCGACACCTATAGCAAAATCTAATGACATATCAAATGTACATAGCTGATATATTGTAAATGAAGCGAATACTCTATACATACAGATTACACTTGCAGCCCAGATTTAGTACTCTATTTACAGCCTATATTACAGAACCTTAATGATGATGTCAGGGGAGCGATATCAGACGACAAACACGGAATGTATGCCAAACATCGCCCCCCAATGCTTCCCAAACATAAACCAACGTTTGGTCAATGTTCCATGTTTACTGGGCGGGATATTTGAATTCGTCAAAAACTATGAGAAGAAAAAAAATCCTCAATTTTACGGTACAATGATAGCCCGTGTTATGTTATTGACAAATGGTAGACAATCCCTGATTGAGCTATGGGTACTTTTTACCAGAGTACACATACGTAATAGAACAGGTTTTTACCATTTCGGGCAATTAGACACGTGTTAAGATCTTAAAACACCAAAATCCACACATTTCACAATATGTCTAGTTTGCAAAAGCCACACAAACTTGTGGCAAAATATGGAAACAGGAAGCTTTGAAAACATATGCATTGTCCTTCAAACTGATTGGCCTACACATTTCACAACTAGACAACTAGAGTCGACCTATAGGAGGCCTAGGACCAGTTTAAACAATTACAAACATCGTCACGAGAGAAACAAAGGTGGCCGGGCGTGGAAAATCCTACAAACCCTCGTGCAGGCCTTCATAGGTGCTATTCGCTAACAGGACTTGCCCCAATAGTCTAGTCAGGGATATTCACATTTATATATTTACGCGGGCACACAAACGCATAGATTCTAAACGGTTGTGATTGTGATTGATTCACGGGCTTTTCCCATTCTGATTTTGAGTGGCTCATGAGTGGGGGTTAATTCAATTGTGACTAATTTGTGAAACCTCTGACATCCTCGTAACTCACTTGCACACATACAACTGCCATATGTGCTTCGCTCTGCTCTCCCACTCCATCTTCACGCAAAACTCCTCCGCAAATAATTTCCCAACAAATGAGCAACTTAAATTTATTATTAATAACATTATTATTAATTTCCTAACAAACTAACAGGGCCGCACTCTATTAATCCGCGCACCAGCAACACCGAGACTCAGCACAGATATCATATCGGAATCTTTGTATCGGGGAACCAATATCAAACCATTCTAGCCCAAGTATCGAATCGTCACCTTCATAATCTACACGTCTATCCATTGCAAGACGTTCAGTATAAATTCCTACACATCTCACTAAATTAAAAGGGCGAAATTCACACTCGGCATGTTAGAAAACTGCCCCCGATGCCTAATGAGCACCCCTTAGACATACATTCATACCTTCTGGGAAAGCGTCGATATATATACTTGTGTGTTTTTTCCAAGGATTGCCACATATTTCAACCTGATCACCGAGCTATATACATTGCCCGACAACCCCCGCCACAACAACACTGGTCATGAACCCTCCGGGCTGATCTAAAAGTGTCAACACGCCATTCTCCATCTCTCCATGTCTGAAATGTCATGTTGAGCAAAATAGCAACCTTGGGACATTTGACCGCTAAGAGGTAGGAGGCCGAATATGAATAATACTCCCTTCCAGAACCACTCTGTCATCTATACCTATTGAGCCAGGCCGCGCTGCACCCTTCATCTTCATCCACACCTTGTAAATCGCTTCTTACCCCCACTCTTCTCCTTGATTTCCTTCCCATTTCTCCATGTGGACGAGAGACATCTTAATGCAAAACTCCATCCCTGTCTAATAATGCACACGCGTGAAAATAAGAGTGCGTTTAGGCTTGTGAAGAAAAAAAATGTTGGTCTCTATTGAACAGGAAACAAATAAAAATCGATTATAATGTAATATTTCGTCTGAAAGATTCTCTCCGGTAGTTTAAAAGGTTCCGTGGTGTTCTGTACCTTCATTTTTGTTGAACTGTTGCATTATCGCACGGTGTAGGTACTTGTTGTTATTAAAAACTATAATAGTAAAAAAGAGCTGCATACCTTAATGGTTCCTTCCAGCTAAAATAAAGACAGTGACCAACTGCCTGAGGTATTTGTTTACGGTGTACAGTTTGTAATCACCTTTGTACATGCGGTCAAAACTGTGGATGATTTCAATGAGTGGGCAATGAGTACCACGCCTTCATAAACATCGGGTTCCGTGGGTAAAACTATTTACGTGGGTGGCCCCATTGTCCCCACTGGTTACGAGTCCACTGCCCATGGCGTTCGTGTCAATCATTCGGCGTGCTTAAAAAGACCAAAAAGCTGCTCTCCGTGGCTCCGTGCGTCATTTCCTCTCGGGTGGAGCAAGTTTCGCAAGGCAAGAGCGTTCAGACCTCCGATAAGACTCGCCAAGAGCCGAGATGGTTTCAAGCGCCGCCGCAGCCACGAGTCTGCTGCTCTGTTTGCTGGCTGTCTTCCTGCCAGCAATCGTGGAGGGGCAGATTTTGGGAGGCTTTGAAACTCTCAAGCCCAACAGCCCGGAGGTCCGGGACATTGTGATCAAGGCCATGGCGCAACTCAACAACGACTCCAATGTCGCCAATTGGCTGAAGGTTGACAATGTTATCAGCGCAAAGTCCCAGGTACGGGAATCTCTTTCAAACTCTCTTTGGTATGAATGTGTGTCAATGAGCGCACTTGTTTCCGCGTGTATGTGTGTGTGTGCGCAGGTAATAATAATAATAATAATCATTGCACTTCTACAGCGTTTTTCACCCCAGGGTCACAAAGCGCTGCACAGAGCTGTGTAGAGAAGGGCACATCAGCAACTCAATCCGAAACAAGTTGAAGTTTGTAAGAGGTGTAAAACCCAACAATCACTGCTCCATGTTGTGAGACGAACATTTGTGACAAGAACATATGCCCAGACCAAATACAGGGTGTCCTTTATTAATGGAACTATGGTGAATACATGCTTCTGATGAGGTCTGATGCTCTCTCTGTATTCCCAGTGGCCCCGTTTAATATGGGGCACCCTGTACATAAAGCCCATTTAGTATCCCTGCAGCTGAAATAACCCGGATCTCATTCGTGGCTATAGTGCCTTCATGTGTGAGTTTCAATGTTCTTCCCGTGTTTACGGAGGTTGCTACTCGGTGCTCCCGATTCTTCCCACGGTCCAAAGACGTGGTCCTGCCTAGGTGATAGTTCCTGAATTCAGCCGCATACAATCATGAACCCATTTAAACTATAAAACAAGCGTAGTTTATCACTTCACGGGAAACTGGGCTAAAACATCCATTCCAGAAGAAACAAAATACAGGACAAGACCTACTTGCACTTGTCCACGTAAATTGTGTTCCAAAATATCCGCGTATCCGGTTCGATGGTGGCTGTATGCTCTCTAGGTCGAGCTCTGGAGATCATGGTGATAATTCTAAGTTTAGTTTAGTGTGTTTGAACGGATCTGTGATTATACGCCACTCAGCTCAATTACCACGGCATCCTGTATTTTCTTTATGACTTGTGTTTCAGCCCAATATGCCCTAATAAAGTTATAATTTAGGCATGTTTTAGAGTTTCAATAGTTTGGTGATTCACGTGGCTAAACACAATAACCTCGTCTCTGAACGGTAGGGGCGCTGTTATCTGAATTTGTAATGGCCATCTTCACAAACGCTTAAAAGCACCCGTCCTGTAGCGAGTCGCTGAGAGGAAGAGCCTATACCGGCAAACACAGGGTGCAAGGCAGGGGTGTGCCGAGGGTGGGGCACCAGTCCATCGTAATGCACCCAGCAAGCCAATTAACATGGGCAGCAAAGCCCCACGTGGACACGGGAGAGTATGCAAATTCTACGCAGAAAGACACGAAAGCCAGGTAGGTGTCTGTTATATGACACTACTACATGAATAATCATTTCATTTGCCAAGCTAAACCATGGCAATAAATTAGAGCGAAGATATATACCGAAGAGATATTTAAACGATTGAAAGTCGCAAAGTTGAGCGCAAAGTAAATGCGAGTATAAAAAATTTGCTTGCCAATAAAAAGCACATTCTGGAATCCTGCCTCCAAATCGTGGCGATTCATGGAATCTCCCATTTTTAGTCATGGTGTAGTGGAACATATCCCAATAGAGCCAGAAACAACTCGAAACTCGTCTCGACACGTTGTTCTGAATTCCAATGAAATCCAACTCCTCTTATTCACACTACGAGCACTGCTCTGTGGCAAGCAGGTGGGAAAACCATTCCCGTTAATGTGGACAAAGCGGTGGTTGGGAACAGTTTTGTGATCTCTGCTCGTTGTGTTATTAGGCTTATGTTGGCTTTCACATTAAGGCTTCCACGTTTTGTTTTCTGTATTTTTATTCAGGTCGTCGCTGGCATCCATTATGTAATCTCCGCGAGGCTGAGACAAACAAGATGCCCCAAAACTAAACCCCCTCAGAGCTGCTCATCCTATAACTCGGTCAAAGCTGGAAAGGTAATCAGTCGGGCAGTCTACATGTAATGAATATAGGATTCACGATTATGTATTCGCCACAATTGCTCTTTAATAACATTGTCAATGTTAGCGTAGGTGGGCAGCACAGTGACCCAGTGGGTAGCGCTGTCGCCTCACAGCAAGAAGGTTCCCAGGTTCGAATCTCGGCTCGGGTGCCTTTCTGTGTGGAGTTTGCATGTTCTCTCCCCGTGTCCACGTGGGTTTTCGCCATCTCTCACTCCCTCACTAGACAATCGCCTAACAACAACAATCGCCATTCGCCATTGACCGAGACGAATGACCGATGCACCACCTGTGCTCACTACTTTGTCAACTTGATGTATTTTATCCGCCCGGCGCTCCGCTCGTTGTAGTGAACGTTGCCTCCCTGCACTCCCACTGTTGTTTGAGAGGCGACCGTCTCGAACAGCCCCGTGTAAGGTCCTTAACCATCCTCCTCCACATACGTTAATCTTGACACCGCCGGTACCGGGCTTCAGCAAGACCACTCAGCTCCGGGTCCTCCTGTGCCACATCGGTCCATCTCTTCCCCAGTCCCTGCCGCGCCTGTTTAGCCCCCTCTATCCGGCCAAACAGAAGCTGCTTGGGCATGCGGTGGCTGGGCATCGCAGGCTGTATAACCCAGTCACCGCAGCCTCGCCTGCTGGGGCAGCTCGCCAATGGGTCTTTGTCCAGATCTTTTCAGAATTTATGAGCTCCAACCGAGGCTCTGAATGGGTGCGAGGGCTGGTCACCCCTCCACTTTCAAGTTAATTGCCACAAAACCATGGATTCGCCGAAAACACTGTATCGCACGCAACACGTGTCCTAGTTCACTCAGCCCTCGGTCACAGCCCGAATCACAACACACATTCACACTGCCACAGACACAACATAGGTCTCATCTCATCTCATTATCTGAAACCGCTTAATCCTATATAGGGTCACGGTGAAGCCGGAGCCTATCCCGGAAACACAGGGCGTAAGGCAGGAATACACCCGACGACGGGACGCCGGTCCATCGCCGGGCATTGCGGGACAATTTTAGTCTGCGAGCCAATCAACCTATCCAGGAGCATGCTTTTGGACTGTGGGAGGAAACCGGAGTACCCGGCGAAAACCCACGCGGACACGGGGAGAGCATGCAAACTCCACACAGAAAGGCACCCGAGCCGAGAGACTCGAACCCGGGACCTTCTTGCTGTGAGGCATCAGCGCTAACCACTGCGCCACCGCGCCGCAAAATTTTCTTGCTGAACGTGGCCCCAGAACCAGGTCTGATATCGCTTGTCAACAATATTAGCCAGTCAGGAATTAACATACAGTTGCTGGACTTAGACACAGCACAATTATGTCACCACTACGCCACAGCTCCGCCTCAGCAGAAGCTGCACAATGTTCTATTTTTTTTTGATCCCCGAATGGAAGAGTAAACATATGACAGCAGCAAAAAAGCAAAACAATTTGTGAAGCTAATTATGCACTGTGTTTATATAAAATATGCGTACTGTTAATAAATATAACTTAGAATCAAACGTTAGTTTTCAGCCCTGCTGAAGCAACTGTGCTTCTTGCATATTGCACAGTTGCTTATTGGGCATCTATTAGAGCCTCAAAGTGCACCTGGCCTGGCACAGGCACCACAGGGTCGTTAACGCCGCTTCACGCGGAATGGCGGTTGTTGTATTTGACAACCCTCGCATACAGAATGTATAACCCACTCGCACTTCTACACCGGTCAGACATGTCGAAACAGGTCCGAGTTACCCACTCCGTCCCCCCATCACACGCATCCTGCCGATTTAACTGTGATGCACCCATTAATGCTGCTGGGGCGTCATCTCATCTCATCTCATTATCTGAAACCGCTTAATCCTATATAGTGTCACGGTGAGCCGGAGCCTATCCCGGAAACACAGGGCGTAAGGCAGGAATACACCCGACGACGGGACGGCTGGGGCGTCATCCGTGGGTGAATTAAAGAAGCCGGATAATTGTTTCAACAGCTGCGCTGGATGAAAAGAACCAGCGAGCGCTGATTTATAAGTCCAGTGCGCTGTTACACTTAGGCCACATTCTAGGCACAACAAACGCCATTCCACATAAACTGGTTTAAACGTTGTTTCCTCAGACTCTCATCTGTGAACTGGACATCTGGAGCCAACCATGGATTAATTTTCTGGAAGTTACCAAGACATGTCCACCTCCCTCCCCACCAAAATGATGGCTGACTAGTTATACAGATAACTAATTATACAGATAACTAGTCAGCCAAAATGTCAACAGTTTAACTCGTAAGATCAAAGGGTTTTCTAAACAGTACAGGTTCTAGCTCTTTTTGTCTCCGTAGTTCTACATTATTAGTGATTCTGCTTAAAAACCTTCGCTCTTCCGAAGCACAGTATATCTGTTTCCTACCAATTCTATAATTCAGCTAATTTAGCGCCATTATCTTTATGCAAATGAAAGCATTGCAAGGGTATTATACATAACATGGTGATTCATAACTACTTCACAAATAGAAAAATGGTTACACGATTTGCTCACTTATTAGGCAAAAATTACAGCATAATGACGTAATTTGAAATAAACTGTTAATTATGGGTGGCATGGTGGCCCAGTGGGTAGCGCTGTCGCCTCACAGCAAGAAGGCCCCGGGTTCGAGTCTCGGCTCGGGTGCCTTTCTGTGTGGAGTTTGCAGACTAAATTGCCCTCAGTGCCCGGTGTGATGGACTGGCGTCCTATCGTGGGTATATCCCTGCCTGGCACCCTGTGTCTGTCGGGATAGGCACTGGCTCACCGCGACTCTGTACAGGACTAAGCAGTTTCTGACAATGAGATGAGATGTTCATTATATTTTTCAATCCAAATAATACAACAATAATATTTAAAGGCTCTAAAATTACAGTGAAATGTCTGTACAGGGCCATTTCATCTATGCATGACTCATAATTTGAGTCACATTGATTTTCCACATTATCCAGGATTGACCTCATTATCTGTAATGGATCTGAGGAAAGGCACCAGGAGGAGCCATGGGTGCACTTAGAATTCATTCGGAAATAGTAAAAAAAAATTAACAAACGTCTTCTGATCACATACATATAGTAGTTTTAACTAAGGAAACAATAGACATTTAAAAGACAAATTAAAGGCCAGCACATTAAACTTCGAATAATCCAAAACAACTGTCAATATTTTAACAGTAAATCCTTGCATATATTCATATCACATAACATCACATTATATCTGGCTTGTTAATTGTACCTTAGTCCTCTTTGTCCACAAAGCAGCCTCGAATAAAATGGGAATTCATTTTGCCGTTTCACTGTGAACACACGTTTGCTCAATACTACATTCCTCTGCCTCTCTATTGTATTCACTATTATGACATGAGTAAAAAATGGCTTTGGTGATATTAAATTTGATTTAAAATGCAACGGTGTTTGAGTGGTGGTTTATTTTAACAAAGTGAATGCTTTACTGTAGTTTGTGATCCAAAACAACGTAGTTGCAGACACTCAACGTATGAATATTTATGCGGTAATGTGAAATCGCAGAAAGCGAATCAACTTTATATGAGGAATTTCTGTATGTACACATTAGACTTACATAGCTCATGCAGTGCAGTAAATACAAACTTTATATGAGCAAACTAACGTTTGTGCAACGTTGCATTTATAAGTGGACAGGATGCGAACTATCTTAAACTATTTTAGAGGAAAAAAACCCCCGTAATATTATGCACGGTATATATGTGTTTCATCAGTTTTACGCATGTGCCTTTTCATCCACTTTGTGGAAGATTCTTCTCATCTCATCTCGTCTCATTATCTGAAACCGCTTAATCCTATATAGGGTCACGGTGAAGCCGGAGCCTATCCCGGAAACATAGGGCGTAAGGCAGGAATACACCCGACGACGGGACGCCGGTCCATCGCCGGGAGATTCTTGTATATGAGAATGTGACAACATATGCATGCACGTTAATGCTGTAAATTTGGAAATTGTCTTGTGAACGCATATCTTGTTTGCGATGGTTAGTTTCTACGTTTGTTTTATCCCATGAATCCTGCCTCAAAAGCTTGCAAGCTTATTGTGTGAAGTATTCTGTAATAATAAACATCTATCGAAGTGACCACATAGGCCGTGTCTTGGCACAATCGCCTTGTTTAACGGGGGAGAGGTCTATGGCACCCTGAACTGTGTTGCCAGTATCCTCCCCCGTCCCGTTGTGAAAATAAAAACATTCCGGGTACCTCGAGACACTTAAAAGCTGCCCTCTCGAGCTCTGTCGCTCTGGAGTGGAGAAAGTTTTGAAGGAGGCAACCGGAAAGAGGTTCAAGAGCCGAAATGGTTTCAAGCGCTCGGGACCTGGGTCTGCTGTTGCTGCTGCTGGGTGCGCTGACGGCGCTCCTGCCAGCACTCGTGGAGGCACAGATACCGGGAGGATTTCAAACTCTCAACCGCGACAGCCCAGAGGTCAAGGAAATCGTCATCCAAGCCATGGCCAAGCTCAACAGCGAGTCGAACGACCCCAACTGGCTGAAGGTTGATAGAATTTTGTGCGCAAAGGCTCAGGTAAGGGAAACGTTTCAGTTGTCTTTAGTGCGCAGGTAAGAAAAACCCAAGTTCAATTCCAGGCTCGGGTGTCACATTATGGGTAAAACCCTGCCTTGCGCCCTGTCTGTCGAGGTAGGATCTGCCCCCTTCCCCTGCGACCCTGTTGGGGTTTCATCTGGCACTAAATACAGTCCCGCAAAGCGCATTTGTTGCGGCTTAAAAGTTTAAATAACGGATGCAAATGCAGCTACCCATCACCAAATGGTGAACGTAATTCACATGTGATCCAACCAATGCCTTGACATTGGGTTTTCATGCGACAAGCATTGCTCTGTAGCAAGACGGGTGGGAAAGTCATTCCCTGTAATGCACTTCTGTTGGACATCACGGCTCAATGTATGACAATCGCTCTCCATAGCTGTTCTTGCAGGAGAGTTGCGTCGAGATCAGGGACACTCGACACGGCTATCCAGAAAGAATAGCTATGCACAGCAATTTCCAAGCCCCGTAAGCGGATAAGTTAGTCGACGTACTCTTGTGATATCTGCTTCCGCACACAGTTCCCGAACACGGCAATGCAATCCTCAGCAGTAACTCTGCTAAGTGTGTTTAAGCCAATTTTAGCTCTGATATTTTTGTTTCCACGCTTTTCTGATGTGTTTTTTTTCAGGTTGTCAGTGGCATGCATTATGTAATCACAGGGAAGCTGAGAGAAACAACATGCCCCAAATCTCAAAGCCCTGAGAGCTGCGAATGCTACAACTCGGTCACAGCTGGAAAGGTAATCGGTGGACAAACCCACACGTAATTAATGTGCCATTAAGTGGTACTGTGCATAATCGCTACAGCTGGTTTTGTTTATTAATATGAAAATGTATCATTGTTAATCCACACATATGCACACATTTTCACCTGTAAGACAATTCTTGCCACATTTAATGGTGTATTTTTTAAAAGTTGCTGGAGTAGTATATGATAACTAATATCATGTGCTGCGCTTTGTGACTCTCGGGTGAAAAACGCTCTAGAAATGCAATTATTATTATTAATAATATATTTAAGATACATATCCTACAAATTGGGCGGCACCGTAGCCCAGTGGGTAGTGCTGTCACCTCACAGCAAGAAGGTCCTGGGTTCGAATCTCGGCTCGGGTGCCTTTCTGTGTGGAGTTTGCATGTTCTCTCCGTGTCTGCGTGGGTTTTCGCCGGGCACTCCGGTTTCCTCCCACAGTCCAAAAAAACATGCCGCTGCATATGTTAATTGGCTTGCAGACCAAATTGCCTGCAGTGCCCGGTGATGGACTGGCGTCCCATCGTGGATATATCCCTCCCTTGCAGCCTGTATCTGCCGGGATAGGCTCTGGCTCACCGCGACCCTGCACAGGACTAAGTGGTTTCTAACAATGAGATGAAATGACATCCTACAAATATTGCTTGGTGAACGTGGCCCCAGAACCAGTTCTGATGTCACTTGTCACCAATGTTAGCCACAGCAAGGAATTAACGTACAGTTGCTGGACTTAGACAGAGCACATTTCACCACTACGCCACAGCCCCATCTCAGCAGTAGCTGCATAAAATAAGATTTTTGTTCCCACAATCGAAGGGTAAACATATTACAGTAGTAAAAAGTAAAAAAAATAAACATTTCGGGGATAATTATGCACTGAGTTTATACAAAATGTGCTGAATCTTTAAAAAAAAGAATTACAATAAAAGGTTACGTTTCAGCCCTGCTGCGTTCATGCTCGTGGTCCTGTCGCTGAATGGGCATCTATTAGAGAGCATCAAAGTGCACCTAGCCTGGCACAGGCGCCGTATGGACGTCAACGCCACTTATAATGGCGAAGAGCGGTTGTTGTTTTACAGTCTCCCCGAGAGCAATGTATGGCCTTACTCATCCACACCTGCAAGACATTTTGGAACAGGTGCGAGTACCCACTCTTGCCCCCTGTGCTACCCATGCTGCCGATTTCACTATGGTGTACCCATTCATACTGCTAGAAGTCATTGGTAGGAGAATATATGAAAACTGGTAACTGTTTCAACAGCTGCGCTGACATTGGATCAGCGACCTCGACATTGTGAGTCCAGTGTGATGTCCATTACACCAAGGCCACATCGTAGGCACAACAAACGCCATTTGGCATATGCTGGTATAAATGTTTTTTTTTTAATTCGCCCATTTGCAGTAAAAATATTTTTGTCTCCCCAGATTCTCGTCTGTGAACTGGACATCTGGAGTAAATCATGGATTAATTTTCTGAAAGTTACCAAAACATGTCCACCTTCCAACCAACTGAAATGATGACTAAATATGAGGATACATTTTCGTGGTCAGTCAAAATTTCAATAGTTTAACGCACAACATTCAAGCGTTTACTATACAGTACACATTCTAGCTGTTTCTTTATGGTCTCTGTAGTTCTATATCAGTGTTACCGTCTTATTACCGTAGCTTTTTTTGCCCAAGCACAGGATATCTGTTTCTTACCAATTCTTTAATTCAGCTAATATTGCTCCATCATCAACATGAAAATGAAAGCACTGTAAGCATATAACGTGGTGATGCGTAACTATTTCACAAAAACAAAAATCGTCACTCCATTTGCCCACTCTTTAGGCAAAAATAATACGCATGTGATTTGAAATAAAATGTAGATCCCAATTTTCAATCCAAATAATATATTCCATAACTCTATTTAAAGGCTGTACAAAATACAGTGAAATGCCTCTGTATAGAACCCTTTCATCCAAGCATGACTAATAATTTGAGTCACGCTGTGGGTACTTTTATTGCCAGTATACATATATAAGAGTAGGAGGTTTTAACGGTAAAAACCTGTTGTTTTAACGGTAAAAACCTCCTACTCTTAAATTTGAGTCACGTTGATTTTTCACATTATCCAGGATTGACCTCATTATCTATAATGGATCTGAAGAAGGGCACCAGGAGGAGCCATGGGTGCACTTAGAATTCATTCGGAAATTCATGGATTTTGTAATAAATGTTTTAGTATGTAAATAAACATAACGCCTTCTTCACGTTTAAAAATTATTTTATTTGTTATTTTATGTCCTTAATGGATTTATAGATATTATTTTACTTTAATTGATGTTCTTATGTCATTGTTGTGGGCGGCACGGTGGCCCAGTAGGTAGCGCTGTCGCCTCACAGCAAGAAGGTCCCGAGTTTCAATCTCGGCCCGGGTGCCTTTCTGTGCGGAGTTTGCATGTTCTCCCCGTGTCCGAATGGGTTTTCGCCGGGCACTCCGATTGCCTCCCACAGTCCAAAAAAACATGCTACTGCATAGGTTAATTGGCATGCAGACTAAATTGCCTGTAGTTCCCGGTGATGGACTGGCGTCCCATCGTGGGTATATCCCTGCCTTGCGCCCTGTGTCTGCCGGGATAGGCTCCGGCTCACCGCGACCCTGTAGAGGATTAAGCGATTTCTGAAAATTAGATGAGATGTCGTTATTATTGCTGACATGCCGTTCTTTCCACAGCTCTGTGCAGCGCTTTGTGACCCTCGGGTGAAAAGCGCTCTCGAAGTGCAAATATTATTATATTATTATGAATGTAGCAGACAGTAGAAATAAAAATACATTTAAAGTTCAGAACGTTGAACCACGAAAAATCAAAAACAGCTTTTGTCAAGATTTGTACAAGCGATTACATTGCTATACAGAATTTGCATATATTCATATAAATATAACATGCTTTGATATCCAGCTTGCTGACTGTATTTCAGTGCTCTTTGTTCACAAAGCAGCCTTGAATAAAAAAGGGAATAAATTCTGCCCTTTCACTGCTAAAACATGTTTCCTTAATGTAACATTCCTCTGCCTCTATACTGTAGTCACTGTTAAATTAGACATGGGTAGAAATGGCTTTGGTGGAAATTAAATCTGATTTAAAATGCAACTGTGTTTAAGTGGTGATTTATTTGAAGAAAGTTAATGGTTTACTGTAGTTCGCGTTTCAAAACAACGTAACAGCCCACGCTCAACGTACGAATATAGATATGTGCTAATGTATCGGTAATGTTGCAGTGAAATAACGTCAAGCAAATCAACGTTATATGAGGAATCAATTGCTGTATATAGACGTTGGACTTGCTGACGCTGTGCAGTATATACATACTATATCACGGAGCCTTTGTGGTGGAAAGGCAGTTAGGAATGGGAGGGAGAGCATCACCCAGCAGCCACGGACACGGAATGTTGGTCCAACTTTGACCCAATGTTTCCCAAACACAAACCAAACTTTGCTCAACGTTGCATGTATGGAGAGTGGGATGTTGACTAAAGAGAGTGGGATGTTGATTAAACTACTGCTGAGAAGCAGAAACAAAACACAAGATTACGCGCTGTACGTCTATTTTCATCAGCTCTTCGCATGTGGCTTTCCTTCCACTGTGTGAGCGATTCCTGTAAACGGGGAAAATGTGCCACATCTGCACAAACATCCAGTGAGCACATGGAGGGGGGGGGCGTCCCTAGGCACAAACATTCCATTGAAAGACTTAAAAAGCTGCCCTCTCGAGCTCTGTCGCTCCGGAGTGGAGAAAGTTTTGAAAGAGGCAATCGGAAAGAGGTTCAAGAGCCGAGATGGTTTCAAGCGCTCGGGCGCTGGGTCTGCTGCTGCTGCTGGGTGCGCTGACGGCGCTCCTGCCAGCACTCGTCGAGGCACAGATGCCGGGAGGATTTCAAACTCTCAAGTGCAACAGCGCAGAGGTCAAGGAAATCGTCATCCAAGCCATGGCCAAGCTCAACAGCGAGTCGAATGACCCCAACTGGCTGAAGGTTGACAGAGTAACCAGCGCAAAGGCTCAGGTATGGGAAACGTTTCAGTTGTCCTTTGCGTGAATGTGTGTGTGTGTGTGCGTGCGTGTGCGCGCTCCGGTTTCCTCCCACCGTCCAAATACATGCTACTGCCTAGGTCAATTGGCCTGCTGACTAAGCCGACCCCAGTGCTCAGCGATGGACCGGCGTCCCATCGTGGATATATCCCTGCCTTGCACCCTGTGTCTGCCGGGATAGGCTCTGCCCCCCTCCCCCGCTACCCTGTGGAAGATTAAGCAGGCACTAAATGATGATCTTGAATGCAAATCGTAGAGTCTTCAGCCTTCAGTTAACGGATACAAATGCTGCAACAAATCATTACATGTGCCACTTAAGCTATGGGTACTTTTTGCCAGTGTACATATGTAATAAGGAGAACAGGTTTTTACTATTGCTGGCAATAATACACGTGTTAAGGTCTTAAAACACCATAAGAGACACATTTCGCAATGTGTCTAGTTTGCAAAAGCCACACATACTTGCGGCAAAATATGCAAAGCTTCCTGTTTGCATGTTTTGTGTATAATTGCCAGCAATGGTAAAAATCTGTTCGACTTATTACATAAGTGCCACTTAATTGACATAAAATCCAACTCGTATCTAAGCGTTATTTTCTTCTGCGGCGAGCACTGCTCACTAACGTAATGATGTCGGATTTCACGCACAATGATTAACAATGTCGAGAGAAGGAACGCTCGACACGGCTATTCCGAAAGAACAGCTACGGAGAGCAATTCCCAATTCCCACAATGTAGGTAAACGGTACGTGGAAGTACTTTTGTGATATTCGCTTCCGCAAACAATTCCCTAACATGGCAATGCAATGCCCAGCAGTCTCTCTGCTGTATATGCTTGACGCCAATTTTGTTTTTCAATATAATTTCATATATGTGTCTATTTTGTTCTAAAAAATGTTTTACCTACATATCTCCGGTCACAGGCAAGCCACAGGGATGTATTTTTTTCCGGTTGACTTTTCACCGTGCTCACTTTGACAATTACATTGAGGGATCGATCAGCCCTCTGGATCTCACGAATCGGGATCCGAGGGTCAGTTCAACACCTCATCCAGGATCAAACGCTCTGGAAGCCTTGCCATGTCGGTATTTGCAGACAAAAGTTTGTCGTCGTTGCTACTGGCGTGCCGGTCTCTCCGCAGCTCTGTGCAGCGCTTTGTGAGCCTCGGGTGAAGAGCGCTCTATGTATGCAATTATTATTATCATTGTTGCTTGTCGTGCGTTTTACTCAGGTTGTCAGTGGCATGCGTTACCTCATCTCAGTGCAGCTGAGAGAAACAACGTGCCCCAAATCGCAAAGCTCGGCCAGCTGCAAATCCTACAAATCTGTCAGATCTGGGAAGGTAATCATTAACGCCATCTACACGCCATGATTGTACGATTTCGCGCTACTGCACTCATTCGCGACAACTATGTTATTCTTGAAAACATTGTCAATGTTACCGTAACCAGATGCACAGATTATTGCTTGTAAGACAATTCCTACCCGTAAAGGTAAAGGTGTGTGTGTTTTTTTTTTACAT
>JAZEWT010000013.1:2706434-2716515 GCA_036362905.1 Mordacia mordax
TTGGCTCGCAGGCTAAATTGCCCCGCAGTGCCCGGCGATGGACTGGCGTCCCATCGTCGGTATATCCTTGCCTAGCGCCCTGTGTCTGCCGAGATAGGCTCCGGCTTCACCGTGACCCTGTATAGGACTAAGCGGTTTCAGATAATGAGATGAGGTTTCAGACAATGATTCTCCTTAGAGTTCTACAAACATTCCGTTCACCACTTACCGCTTCGCCACTGTCTCGGGCATCAATCTGCCAATACCCCGCTCCCTTTCGTAACACTATATTACTTCCCGGCGTGACTGTTTATTGAAAGATTTTGCAACTCTGCCACAGATTTGTGATGCAATTTCGGTAAACTTGAACAAATTCAACAAGAGTGATTAAAAGCACACCACGATCAACATATTTAGTACAAATAGTTCCAGACGTTCCTTTACGAACAGATCCACCACTAACCAGTCGTTTTGATTTATAATATAAGACATATTCATGCCAATCAAGAAGATCCCGGGTTCGAATCTCGGTTCGGGTGCCTTTCTGTGTGGAGTTTGCATGTTCTCTCCACGTGTCCGTGTGGGTTTTCGCCGGGCACTCCGTTTTCCTCCCACAATCCAAAAAACATGCTGCTGCATAGGTTAATTGGCCTGCAGACTAAATTGCCCGCAGTGCTCGGTGATGGACTGGCGCCCTATCGTGGGTGTATCCCTGCCCTGCGCCCTGTCTCTGCCTGGATATGCTCCGGCTCACCGCCACCCTGGACAGGACTAAGCGGTTTCTGACAATGGGATGAATATAACACATATTCATGCCAATCATTTACTCGCCAGCGGTCAGTCGCCGTCCTATCAACTCTGCTATCGCTACTGCGATGGCTACTGTTGCACGTGAATATCGCCCACTGACTGCTGCACACATTCCAAGGGACTTGGTCAGCATAATGAAATCACTCGTGTTTAATCTTCACGCTGCAGGTCAAAACAATTCTCTGTCCGAACCTTCCCTCGCGCTGTTCGAATTTCAAATGACCTGCCATCGTATTTTGTTTCCGCGTTCTTACAATACATTAAGTCCCATCTGTGATTATATTATTATCTATGACACCCGCATTACCTGTACTGGCAGAGAACATGCCTTACAATCCCGTTCCCAGAGTGTTTCTATGACGTCGGGATGATGTGGGTTTCAGGTCGTTGATGGCAGATCTCATCTCATCTCATTATCTGAAATCGCTTAATCCCATATAGGGTCACGGTGAGCCGGAGCCTATCCCGGAAACACAGGGCGTAAGGCAGGAATACACCCGACGACGGGACGCCGGTCCATCGCCGGGCATTGCGGGACAATTTTAGTCTGCGAGCCAATCAACCTATCCAGGAGCATGCTTTTGGACTGTGGGAGGAAACCGGAGTACCCGGCGAAAACCCACGCGGACACGGGGAGAGCATGCAAACTCCACACAGAAAGGCACCGGAGCCGAGAGACTCGAACCCGAGACCTTCTTGCTGTGAGGCGTCAGCGCTAACCACTGGGCCACCGCGCCGCCCTTGATGGCAGATGAGCAATAGTTAAAGATGCAAAGTGTTAACTTTCCAGAATAGCGATCAATAAGTGGGACGTAAACTTGAAATAAGACGTAAAATCCATGGCGTTATACAACAACAACAAAAATCAGCGTGTGATAAATGCAAACCGGGTATCCCTGGTGTGGACATACACACATATATACATGCCCCGTTATATATAATAATATTTGCACTTCTAGAACGCTTCACATTAGCTTAATGAAGCTTGTTACAAGCCACTTGGCATTTTGAGCCTTTGAGGGGTGCTACTCAATAACCGTGATGTACAAATATTAGTGAATAAAAGCCTTTTTAATCAAAGTGCTCATTAAAGGCGCTTCCAGACGTATAGAACGATGCTTTCTAAAACGATTACCAAAGTCGATCAATGTCTTCCCATCACCTACGTTTGTAATTTGGATGACTGTATTATACAAGCGCAGTGGCTCGGTTGGTTCAAGTTACACATCAAAGTTGGATGTAAATATTAACTCAATGTGGAAGCCCTATTGTACATTGACAACATGAACCTTCCCTGGCACGTGTTACCGCACCGAACACCAATGAGCATGCCAGTCTTTGGTCTTGTCAAGTATAATATGAAGCAGAAAAAGGGGGTTCCTCTAAGTGCCCCAAGCTGCCCATTCAAACGCCCGCCTTTGAAGTGCGTGGTCATTCATAACAGAAGCTGTCAAATGAGCACTTCAATAGAGGTACAGCTTTGCTGTGCAGGAGATCCTTGCAAGGACCAGCATCGTAATGGGAACACGCCCTCCTCCGTTGACTAGAGCACGTGTTGCATTAAGTGAAACCTAGTTGATATCGTCTGACGTGGAAATCTGAGAAAGGACGTCTCTCTCTCTCTCGGAATGGGGGCGGTGTTGTTAAGGCGCGGATGGAACTTCCGCCAATGTGTATTTTTTTATTGCTGCGCTTGGCAGTGATCAGCGACCAGATGTTGTGATGGCTGCCGCGCTGCGGGGGGGGGGAGGACGCACACAGCAGGCACGTGACGATGGCAGTCTTGTTGCACACACGGGAGGACAATGGACATTGAATAATAATTGTATCGCTTCGGTACGGTGGCCCAGTGGGTAGCGCTGTAGCCTCACAGCAAGAAAGTCCCGGGTTCGAATCTCGGCTCGAGTGCTTTTCTGTGTGGAGTTTGCGAGTTCTCTCCCCGCGTGTCCGCGTGAGTTTTCGCCGGGCACTCCGGTTTCCTCCCACATTCCAAAAAACACGCTGCTGCATAGGTTAATTGGCTTGCAGACTAAATTGCCCTCCGTGCCTGGTTATGGACTGGCGTCCCATCAAGGATATATGCCTGCCTTGCGCTGTGTCTGCCGGGATAGGCTCTGACTTATCGCGATCCTGTACAGGATTAAGCGGTTTCTGACAACGAGATGAGATTATCGCTTCTATTAAATAACAATGATATTGGTATATTGTACTTGGATTTATCATCTTACGAGACATTCCTTTCATAATTAATTAGTTATTCATTATGTCTACAATGGGGCGGCGCGGTGGCCCAGTGGTTAGCGCTGTCGCCTCACAGCAAGAAGGTCCCGGGTTCGAATCTCTCGGCTCGGGTCCCTTTCTGTGTGGAGTTTGCATGCTCTCCCCGTGTCCGCGTGGGTTTTCGCCGGGTACTCCGGTTTCCTCCCACAGTCCAAAAGCATGCTCCTGGATAGGTTGATTGGCTCGCAGACTAAAATTGTCCCGCAATGCCCGGCGATGGACCGGCGTCCCGTCGTCGGGTGTATTCCTGCCTTACACCCTGTGTTTCCGGGATAGGCTCCGGCTCACCGTGACCCTATATAGGACTAAGCGGTTTCAGATAATGAGATGAGATTGTCTACAATGCATTATTTCACTGCCCTGCGATGAGATGTTTTCCACTCATTGTGGCCAATTGCTTAATATGAATGCAGACGTTCAGCCATGCCAATATTTGCGCACGCCACTGCCGGCAGAAGGTCTTCCACTGAAGGAAGCTCTGGAGAGGAGTATTTGGCCTACTCTTCCACGCTGGCCACATGTCTTGAAAGAGGTGATATCACCCACAGCATTATGTGTGACCTGCCAAAGGAACTAACCATGGCAAGCCAATTATATTGTGAGATGGACAGATTTGGAAGGTTATCAAACATCTCATCTCATTGTCAGAAACCGCTTAGTCCTGTACAGGGTCGCGGTGAGCCGGAGCCTATCCCGGCAGACACAAGGCACAAGGCAGGGATATACCTACGATGGGACGCCAGTCCATCATCGGGCACTGCAGTAAATTTAATCTGCAAGCCAATTAACCTATGCAGCAGCGTGTTTTTTGGACTGTGGGAGGAAACCGGAGTCCCTCGCTTAAACCCACGGGACACGGGGAGAGAGAACTCGCAAACTCCACACAGAAAGGCACCCGAGCCGAGATTTCAACCCGGGACCTCCTTGCTGTGAGGCGACAGCGCTACCCACTGGGCCACCGTGCCGCCCCTGGTTATAAAACAGGGTTTACTTATTTCAACTTTCTTGCCAGCAAACAAGGTCCCACGATTAACTTCTACATTTCAAGTCCAGTGTCCCTTAAATAATTACAGGTACATGAAACACAAGTACTACACAGTAGTTAGACGTTGTCTCTGCATTTAGTTCAGTTACAGCACTTTACATCAATCAATGAGCAACAAGAGTATTGGCCATCTGGTGACCTTTTAAACTTTGTTGGATTATATAAATAAGTATACCTTTTACACTATTTTCGTCAATCGAAGAATAAAGGATCAACATTTACATAAGCTTTTTAATTAATTTGATAGACACCTTTGAAATGTTGAGCAGCTGTATGAGGGAAAGCAATATGGAAATTCTAATGGTGAACATCTGTTAAATTGGTAAAACATGCAAAGAAAATCCTGATTTCAGTTACACGTGGACAGGTCTGTTTCGCGTCTTTGCTGGGCAATGTGATTTGCAATGATTAGCAATTGACTGGCGCGGTACGGTAGCCCAGTGAGTTGCGCTGTCACCTCATAGCAAGAAGGATCCCGGTTCGAATCTCGGCTCGGGTGCCTTTCTGTGTGGAGTTTGCATGTTCTCTCGCCGTGTCCGTGTGGGTTTTCGCCGGGCACTCCGGTTTCCTCACACAGTCCAAAAAACATGCTGCTGCATAGATTAATTGGCTTGCAGACTAAATTGCCCGCAGTGTCCGGTGATGGACTGGCGTCCCATCGTGGGTATATCCCTGCCTTTCGCCCTGTGTCTGCTGGGATAGGCTCCGGCTCACCGCGACCCTGTACAGGACGAAGCGGTTTCTGACAATGCGATGAGATCTTAATCTACTGTATTCTATTTACATCTCCCGGATTGCTTTCAGTAGTCACCAGAAGATCGATGACGGATGCCGGTAGGGTAGTCACCAGTAGATCGATGACGGATGCCGGTAGGGTAATCACCAGTAGATCGATGACGGATGCCGGTAGGGTAATCACCAGTAGATCGATGACGGATGCCGGTAGGGTAATCACCAGTAGATCGATGACGGATGCCGGTGGGCTCCCCGGTCAAAAACGGGACGGTTGGCAACCGTCGTCGAGGGCGATTTGTCGTGCCTAAATCAACGCATGGAGACTACAAGATATGCAGACCGTCGCGGCCCTCGAAGCCAAGCCTGCGCGCAGCACACTTGGGGCACAGCCGCGTCTGAAGAATGCCCTGTTTGTGTTGGAGCAGCGCGATCAGTGGCAGGTGGGAAAAGTTGGCCACGTGCGCCCCGAAACATTGGCGGAGCGAGCGCGCGCGCGCGCAGCGCCGTGGGAGCCCCTCGCTTCGCCGAGAGGAGCCCACAACAGCTGGCTCCCCCCACATCCTCTCCAAAGCGAGATGCGGATCGGCGGCGGAGAAGCGCGCCCAGGAACGAGGGGGGTGATGCGGACCCGGCGACCTTTCGCGGCCGCGCCTGGGATGTTGCTCTTCTCTCTCTCTCTGCTCTGCTCTCCGGCAAGAGGAAAAGTGTGGCGCGCGGCTCCGGAAGGGCTATGAATAGCGGCGCGGGAGAGCGGACTCACCCTGGGGTCAACTCCGGGCCACCGCTCGGCCTATCTCACCGGGACCTCTTCCAGTCCGACCGTGGTTCGTTTTTCCGCGGCGATGCTTACAGCGAGGTTGTTACGAGAGCAGAATGAGGGTAAAAAGTTAAAGACAGCTCGAAAAAAATATGCTGCATGTGCCTTTTTGTTCTGAGCCTTAACCTCTTAACCTAAAATTCCCTGTATGTACAAAAACAAGATTACATTGTGAACAGCACTTGTCTTGATCGTGTCTTTTTTTGCATGGATAACTTCTACAATAGGCGACATTGTCAGAGCTTGAAGGGCGCATGCTTTGCTCTGCAAGGAGAACGTGCGTATGATAATAATAATAATAAATAATTAATACTCGTTTTCCCACGGATTGTGACTTAATCGTGGTGCAGAGGTCAGCTTGTTACAGCTATCGCAACCTGGAGTCCACTAGCTTTCCAGAGAGGGTCTCCCTTGCTGAACAGGTCTGAAGTCCGATGATTGCTTACCAAAGCTGCTCTTTCGGGATAGCCGTGACAAGCGCTCCCACTCTCTCCTTTGGGCCGATTTCCTCCAACGCCTGAAGATGCCTCCGACGCGGGAAGCGAAACGTCGCGAGAGAGAGAGAGGAGGAATGCTTGATACTGCCATTCCGAATGAACAGCTTTGGTGAGCAATCATCATGCATCGAGCCATAAAACATACATCAGTACACAGGTCTGGAGTCTCGCGCTCCTGCTAGGGTCTCCCTTGGTGGACAGCAGGTCCGACGACCCTCCGATTAAAGGAGGCTGGCTTTCAGAAGGGCATCCAGTTCCAATGCCCCCAGCATTGGGGGGCAACTGGCTAAGCTGGGTCAGCCTGCACAGGCTCCGTTTAACCCGGAAACAACGTGCCTGGGAGTCTCACCTCACTCTTACATTTCTCTCAGGAGGCTCCGACGTCGGGAAACTTATACAATTCTATCAATGAGTGTTAACATCGGAAGGACAATACAACAGAGCATCTGGAGGAAAACGAACGATGCACACGGCGGGATGACACTGGAGGTCAGAGTAAGCTGACACGGTCCGTTTAGAAATTGCTCAAAGCATTCAGCGCTGTGCAAGTAGGATGGGGGGTCCGATATAACCACACCGGTAAGAATGTTAAGTTACTTTTACCCCTGGATAACTCAGCACTGCCAGCTCCACCAGTCTGGTGAAGTGCGGCCAAACAACTCCAATGAATGATAATGAGTGAGGAGGCCTTCATCCAGCAGTGGATTTTCAAAGGGCTCAAAGTAATTGTATTATTAAAAGTGCTTACTCCTGCTACAGTAATGAAGGATTTTGTCGTATTTTGTCTCTCTGTATATATTGCATGCAGAGCTGACCTTTATAAAAACACATCCATCACGGTTTATATCCTGTGACTGGCGTGTGTGATATGTTTAAACATTTTATAAATAATGATATGAGCTTGGTACAATATTTAAATTTTTTATAGTAAAACAACCAGCGTTCTCTGTTTAAATACGACATTTTTTATAGTATTAGAACTCGCTGAATACTCCAAATGCACTGGAAGATAAGCACTCTGCAGCTGTGACTAAAGCAAATTACAAACGCTTAACTGAGCAGTAAACGTGAATCGCTCAGACCATCGTCGCATGTTTAGCGGGCAGTTGGTGTTACTTAGATTAATCAAACTGGCTCCATTATAATGCCAAGAGACTCACTGCGGAAGACAGTAACGTCTTGCCACACTCGCATGGCCATGTGAGATGTCTCTGTTGCTCCGATCTAACACCGGCGACGGCGCTCAGAGGGACGCCCAGTAAATATGCAAAGTTGGGCCAAGAGTGGGCCAGTGGTTCTCAGCCCGTCAAAGGGGGCCCAACGTTGCACGGCACGCACTGGGAAAGTTGCGATTTCATTTCCTGACTGGGGGGGGGGTGACTCAGCGCACCGTCCTCAGTCAGTCGAATAAGTACCACTTGGTTAGGAATTTTAACACAAGTCATGGATATACTTAGCCCCCGCCATAGGAATGTGGACGTCTCAATATTGGCTCAGGGCTGTAAACAGGAGATGAACACTGCCATGCCTCATTTGAACAGGAAATCATTTTGACGTTGACTGATGATATTTATCAAAATAAGTCCACCTTCTGAACAAGTTGGATAGAATTATGCAAAACTACTCTACGGTGCTTGAGAAGATATAGAGCGTCGCTTATGTGCGGTTATGTGGGGGCACCAACTTGGCGGATATTATTATCCATGGCATTATCTGCAAAGTTATTGGGAAAAAAGTAGTAAATAATCGCAAGTAATTAAATGAATGTTCTGCATGCCTTCTCTTATCTTTGAAAAATTGCTGGATAACGGCAGTTCTGAGAAAATATCCAAAAGCGTATAATTTTGCCGGGCAAGAGTTGGCAGACGATCCCAGTTTTTTGTTGTTGTTGCGAATCCTACAGGAATCGTTGCCGCCTTTAAAGCATAAAAATCCGGGACATATCGTGGGGGTAATGAAAACAAGAGAGAGAGAGAACTCACTGTACCCTGTGAAGAGTGGTAAAATCCCGGACAATGAACAACGACTTGATCCCCGAAAACTCACAGATTTCCCAGGACAGCTGTCTCCTCAAACAGGAGAACGATCCTGGATTTAAATAAAAAAAACCCAGACAGGTGACAGCCACAAGTCGAGGATGTCGCGGATTATTGGCGTGTTTGTCGACCACGCATCTCCCACGAATATTGGGAGCTGCGGGTTCACGGTTCGTTCGATCGAAAGGCGTCGCAAAAAGCTTCTGACGTTTTTGCTCACGAAGGCCGATGACGCCTCCAACGTGGGAGCTGAAACGCTTGCGAAGGAACAGGAACACTCGACACGGCCATCCCGAAAGAACAGTTATGGCAAAGCCACATCACTGTATGGGTGCGTTTTATACTAAACTGATCTTGCTTTGATCTTTTTAAAAAAAAAACTGAATAACTTCCGATGGGGAGAATAACAACTGTTCCTCTGGGGATTTTGATTTCATTTTAAAATTACAAGCGTAATTTAGTATCAAATTGTTTAGAAAACACACTCTGTGCCAAAGCAGAAACCACGTGGAGTGCGTGAAAAGCGACAGCGCCTTACCCCCGTTTGGAGCGCTGTGTTTGTGTCAACACACTGTAATGCTGTTCTAAGGAAGCTGCAAGAGAAGCACCTCCTGCACAATGTGTGCGTGTGCATGTGCAGGTACGGTGCGTTGTGGGGAGCAGTGGTGTAGCGGTCAGTGCGCCGCGCTGCAACTCGGACACCCGAGTTGGATTCCCGCTCACGGGCAACGCCAGTGACGATTTAATGACCTGGTTCTGGGGGCTCGCCGAGGTCGACTCGGCTTGAAATGAGTGCCTTTTGCGGCCTGCCATGGTGCTAGACCCTCAAACCCTCGTGTGCCGTGCTGGCCTTCATAGATGGGACTCGCTATCAGCACGTGAACCTACAGTCACGATATCCGCCCCCCCAAAAAAACAACCGCTCATTGATTAATTGGCCGCTATGATTATAATATATATGTGTGTCTGGCGGGTTGGCGTCGGCTGATCGCGTGGCTTAACTCCCTGCCTCCGCAGATTTCCTCGCCGCTCTGAGTCGGTGTCCCTTCACATGAACAGCTTCGAAATTCAACCAATATGTGCCGCTCTGCCGTTCCGCGGACTATTTAAATTCTTCGGCGTTCTCAATTTTTTTAGCTTCGCCTATTTAAAAACACACGTTATTGACCAACAACGGAACAACGCCGTGCCACGCCAACTCAGCTGAGCTGACGAACAAGTTCTACCGATGCACAGAACGACACAAACTGCCGCAATAAAACCAACACCCGCTGAGTCTGCAAACTGCACAACGTTAAGTCCCCTGTGCCAAGTCATCTCAATCAGGGCCGTGGCACCTGGAATTGCCCCGTGACCTCCCGTCAGCGTGGCGTTCGACACTTCGCGTGGCCTCAAAGCGCACCTGGCCTGGCACAGGCCCAGTCGGAACGACACCGCCGCTTGGTGGTGAACCACGGGCGTTGTGGGTGGTGGAGAAGGAGGAGGGGGGGTAGGAGGAGGGTTGAAGGATGGGCATCACTTATTATTCTACTATCCTAAATGTGGCAACTTATTCTCTGCATTTTGGAGCGCTAACTTTGTTTGTAATATACATATATACATATTTTACTTCTTGTTCTGCAACGATGTGTATGTTAAAAAAAAATGTTATCGCTGTTTATTTTCCGTTCGGGCGCCGTTGTTGTTGGCGTGCCATTCTCTTCGCAGCTCCGTGAAGCGCTTTGTGACCCTCGGGTGAAAAGCGCTCTATAAATGCAATTATTATAATTATATATATAAATACACCCCATATGACAATTGCCATTATTGATTTTCATGCGTTTCGGGAGCTGAGGAATGGTCGGCACAGCGCGTGATATTCAGAGGGCACTGCTTAAATAAC
>JAZEWT010000013.1:2740662-2757733 GCA_036362905.1 Mordacia mordax
GGGTGGTGGGGAGGGAGTCCGAGGGGTGGTGGGGAGGAGAGTCGAGGCGTCCCCACGCGAGACAGGAAACCGCGGAACGCCCGTGCACGCATTCGTGGGGAGCGACTGTTGGACGGAGGTTCAGTCGCTCGCTGCTACTGCTGCTGCGTCGCGTTCACTCACCCTCACCACGAGCAGCTCACTCACTCACCCTTACTCACCCTCACCGCGAGCAGCTCACTCACTCACCCTTACTCACACTCACCGCGAGCAGCTCACTCACCACGAGCAGCGAGCTCACTCATCCGCTCACCACGAGCAGCGAGCTCACTCCATCCCCATCGCGAGCAGCTCACTCACCACGAGCAGCGAGCTCACTCACCCGCTCACCACGAGCAGCTCACTCACCACGAGCAGCGAGCTCACCCGCTCACCACGAGCAGCTCACTCACCCTCGTAGGGGGATCCTCTCACCCGCGGGCCCGTGACCACGAGGAGCGCCTCTCAGCTCCAAGCTGGTGAGATGCAACACGCGCGTCACGAACGGAGTTCTGGTGGGGGGCGGGGGGGGGCCAGGTTCGGTTACATCTGTGATGATTGCCGTCAGCCTGGATTTAAACTGGATCTGTTTGAGCTACGCAGCTCTCTTTAACAGTTGTCTCGCAGCGAGGAGGGGCAAGCAAGTTACAACAGCGCTGGGAAGCGGAGGCAATTGACTCGGTGCAATTAACCCGGGCGGCCATGTATTTAGGCTGTGGGATGAAACCGGGGTACCCGGCGAAAACCCACGCGGACACGGGTAGAGAACATGCAGTCTCCACCCCGAGCCGGGAGTCGAACCTGGGTGCTTTGTGCTCTGAGTCGGCAGGGCTACTCACCGCGCCACCGTCCGTGTTCTGGGTACTGGCACTCCGGACTGGTCCTTAGCAATGCAGAGGTGATAGCCCTGTTCGATTCGATCTTCTGGCGCGCCAGTTGAAACAATGGGCAATTTTCCATTACCCCCCCCACAACCACCACCTCCCCCCCCTACTACCCCCCCAATACCCCCCCCCACTACCACCCCCCACTACCACCCTCTCTCCCTGCCGCACACTCAGGGCCCTCCGCCCATGTGCAGGCAGTATTTATATATTCATGGTAGGTGGCGTGTGGTGGAGTAAAGTGTGGGTACTCCCAACTCCTTCTTCCGTGATCAGCGTATAAGAGTAGGCGAAACTACCTTCTGGAGTCGACAGGATTTCTGTAGGGTGCACTCTGGTGGAGGTCCATCTGCCAGCAGTGGTGTGAGTTAGCAATTGCAGGAGAGCACCTTTATTTTTAGTACCTTTCCAAACTTTGGGGTGCCAATGATATTATTATTATTTTTCAGGCGTGATCAATGTGGATTTGTTAGAATCAACTTAGTTGTCCCATGTGTTGTGAAGAAGGGCCTTAGCCCGAAACGTCGCCTCGGTAGTGTTTTTGACGAATGAGTTCGACTTCTGTTCCAGTATCGCGTGCTGTGCGTTGACCTCGTTTAGTACGCGTCGCGTTACGACCAGCGCCGCTATAGTTTGCCCACTTCTCAAGCCGATAATTTTAACACCAGGTGAGACCACCATCAGTCGACGTCAATCTTGTTGTTGTCATGCCAACGCAAAACGTAAAAAGAATGTCGACCTCGTACAGTTAACTGTTTAACACGCAAGCGATTGCGCGTAACATTGAGAGCTCTGCATGAAAGCTTTGCAACGTGTTAATTCGCGTAAATGTAGCATGTGGAGATAATTAGCACGGGGAGATGAGGAGCATTTGCAGATGAGGCTTTGATGTCAGCCCATGACTGATTTGGTGCAAAATATAGTGTCCCGTTGACGAGAGCTTGTGACAAGGAACCTTATTCACAGTGTGGAATTACAGATGAAAGTGATCTGGGCGCTCAATCCTGTGTCTCAGACCATAGACCAGAAGCCAGTCATTAGACGCACACAAAAAGGCGACGGCCTCCCCGCGTCGGGGTTGTTTGACCATACTTCACCACGCTGGCCACTGCGGGTCGGCGAAGGGTACGAGGAGTGCGGGGGGCCGGGATCGATTGAGTTCGATCATTCGCCAGTGATGTCAGCCGTGTCTGGGACTAGAACCCGGGATTAGGACGCAGTGTGTTGTCAACCAATGCCCCACCGCTCCCTACGATGCTATAGAGCACGGCAGTGCCCTATAATCGGGCAATAGCGGCGCACACGACACACACGTAGTAGTAGCTTGTAGGAGTTGCCCATTCAGCAGAGGTGGACGCAGACAGGGGGACCTGTTGGCGTGAACCTCGTGTGGGGGGGGGGGCATCGGATGGCGTTCCTGCTGTGGATTTGCTGGCTCGCGATTTGTTTCATTATTTTGTGTTGTTCGCTTTCAAGAGCCTCGTCCGCGCACCGAGGAGGCGAAGAAGACGCCGGCACTGAGATGGAGGCATCGGAGGCACCGGGAGCAGCAGCAACAGCAGCAGCAGCAGCTGTAGCAGCTGTCCTCCCACCCGCAGAGCAGGACAGCAAGGAAGAGGTGAATTTCCTCCGCGCTCTCCAGCCCATTGTGTGCTCAGCCTCAGTGGGATCCGGTCCGTGTGCGCTCTTGGCTCGGTTATTCGCAGGTTTCTCTTGTGGGTTTTTTTTTTTCGCATAAGCAAGCGCTGGACTCTGGGGGTTCACTGGACTGATGGACAAGTTCAACTTGTCCATGAGCCCCAGGCTGCTATCCACAACCTAATGGCTGAGAGAGTGGTGAAGCAATCAGCCATATTTAAGTCTGAAGGAAACATTGCCAATGCACTGACTAAGGCTCTCACACGCGCAGTGTCAGTCGTAGGCCTTGCTTGATCATACTTCTCCACGCTGGAGTTTAGGCCACCCATAACCAGTTAAGATGTCACCCCTCCCTTGTCTTAGTCATGGCTCGGAATTGAACCCAGGCAATGGGTTCATAGGGCAGTATGCTAACCACTGTGCAACCGCTCGACTCAGAATGAATGTACCACTGTCCTCTACAGTAAAGAATGATTGGCATTCACATTAATCTCCGCTAACTTTGTGCTCTTTATATATTGCTTGTGATTTATTTTCGTAAGCTCACTGAAGCAACAAGAATCCACGGTTGTCCATCACTCACCCAGAGCCTGGCGCTTTCACAGTCCCACAGGAACATTGGACACTGCCTAAAATATTCCAAATTTTCCTAAAATATTCCCAAAGTTCTCGTCGGATGTAGTTCGTAATCAGCGGCATCCAACGTGGGCGTGCCCCTCTACGGCGTAATTAACTAGGCCTTGGGTTTTTAATGTGCCTAAAAATAATACTCTCGGCAGTATTCATGATCAGATTGCTTATCAATAACAAAGCATTTATCGTCATCACGCATGGTCGATCTACTGCTAGACGAAGGCCTCTCTAAACTACTCCCTTCTCTCACGATCCTGTGATGCAACAACACATCCAGCGCCTGCCCATGAACCAATGTCATCGCTCCATCTGCTTCATGGACGTCCAATTAATGATATTTATTTTCCGCACTCCTTTATTCCGCCATCACCGTGTCCTGTGCAAGGCCCCCCCCCCCTGTTTCTCGTCGATCTGTCAATGACGTCACAAAACCCGGTCTAAAAATCGAATCCACGTACGGCTCCCTGTCTCTCGATGTAGTTCCTGGCATGCCCGATTACCGTGCACGTTTTTCAGTTTTTTTCTTCAATTTCTTAAACGAATGACCATGTTTTATGAACCATAAGTCATGGCAGCAATATATATTTTATTAATAATGCAAGCAAAAGAATGCACGTGAATATAAATCATCCATAGGCATGTTTTTTTTTAATGCAGCTGCACATGTGTCTTCAGTCTACTGCGTCAGGAAGCTTTTAAATAAATAAGTAAAAATCCCATTTATATTTTTTCTCCTCTCTGTATTTCATTGTTAGCTATGGAGACGTCACGAAGCACACGGGTATAATGTGTAATAATTACGGGGGCTCATACAGTGTGCGCAGGCATTCATTAGCGGAGGCGTGCATCAGCACCCAACTGTATGATTTGGACCGTACGAGACACGGTGAGCAGCCACTGCTGTAAGGCAAAACCAGAGGTCATGCTAAATGTCTGGTCCGTCAACAGAGCTTGTGCAACATATTTCTTAGACACCATGCCAAACAAATCAGTTTTTTTTTTCGTATATTCATCTCATTGTCAGAAACCGCTTAGTCCTGTACAGGGTCGCGGTGAGCTGGAGCCTATCCCGGCAGACACAGGGCGCAAGGCAGGGATATACCAATGATGGGACGTCAGTTCATCACCGGGCATTGCGGGAAATTTTGTCTGCGAGCCAATTAACGTATGCGGTAGCATGGTTTTTGGACTGTGGGAGGAAACCGGAGTGCCCGGCGAAAACCCACGCGGACACGGGGAGAACATGCAAACTCCCACACAGAAAGGCATCCGAGCAGAGACTCGAACCCGGGACCTCCTTACTGTGAGACGACAGCGCTAACCACTGGGCCACCGTGCCCCCCTCAGTTTTTTTTTATAACTTATAAACAGAACAGTGATGTACAAACGAAAAGGATGTTCTCCTGGATATATCATAATGGAAAATAATATCTACACCAGATCTGATGCCGCACAAACGAAAGCAGAATAAAATATATTGCTATCACTGCATATATTGGGAGCGGAGTGGTGGCGCAGTGGGTAGCGCTGTCGCCTCACAGCAAGAAATGTCCGGGTTCGATTCCTGTCTCGGGTGCCTCTCTGTGTGGAGTTTGCATGTTCTCCCTATGTGGGGTTTTTGCCAGGTATTCCATTTTCCTCCCACAGTCGAAAAATGTCCTTCTGACTAGGTTAGTCGAACTGCTCACTGAATTGCCTCTGGTTCCCTGCGATGGACTGGCGTTCCCATATGGGCATAGCCCTGCTGTCCACCCTGTGTCCGCAGGGCGCGCGGACCCCTCTCTGCACGGCCCCCTCTCTGCACGGCCCTTATACAGGATTAATCGGTCGCCGACAATGAAATAACGGTGGAACTTTCTCCGACGTGTTATCGCAAACACGTCGATGGACGCGGTGTCTGCTGGCATTTCGCTGACCGCGCCGGGAGCGACGCATTCTGCGTGACGCGCACCGTTTCGCTCGCCACACCGCTGGCAGGGCACCGTGGGGAGGAAAACTCCGAAGAGTAACGAGGTTTTCTGACGAAGCTCCCAGCAGACGATGGAGCGAAACTTCAGGCATCGTGCTGAGCGACACGTGGACCGACTCTGAACTATGTCAGAGAGCTGTACAGTACACGTGTCGGGAGGGGGGCTACTGAGGAGTAATTGTGTTAAACGCGCGTTTTTCTCCAAAGTTTAATTGGATTAGTCTCCTTCACAAAGTTATCTAAAGTTTCTCTGCTTATCGGCATAAGCAACATCGTCAGTGTCTATTTTCCAACTTGTAAAAAGTCTCTGTTTTTTATGCGGAAACTGCCAGACAGCTGTTGGTGTGTTGTCTGGTATTTGTAAATATTACGGTGACTGCTATGATGGGTATTTTAATGCAATCAAGACCACACATCCTCTACAGCAGAAATAGACTTTCACCGCTGTCTGTCATTTGCGCAATCCACTGCTGGATGAAGGCCTTACCACGTTGTCACCATTACTTATGGTCTTGCGACGTAACAATATTCTCCCTATATGGCCTGCACATAAGCTAATTTCGTCACTGCACTTCACAAATGACAATCCAGATCTCTGGCAGCTCTCTGAAGCCACCCAATAAAGTACATTCGCTAAAGTATATTTACGTATAAAAGGCAAAAGTGCGCCTCTATAATGTCTTGTTCAAGCCGCTACTGCTGGAAGGGCTTCATTTGGAGGGTTGCTCTAAAGCCACCAATCTCAACCGGTAGGTCGCGACCCATCAGTGGGCGGCGAGCGCCACCTAGTGGTCAGTGGATACCAGAGTGTGCCTTGAGGTGCAAAAGGTTGAGAGCCCTTCCTCTCGAGAGCCTCCTAGAGCCTGTGCTGCCCTCGTGTTCCATACCGGCCAAGCGTCTTGTGCACGTGCGGTGGGTGTAGCCATGCCTCGTACGAATTGCTTTGAAACAACTTTGTATTTCGGCAGCCTCTTAGAAACTCGCTGCGTCGTATTAACTCACTGCTATCCCGCACACCTGTGAGGTCGGCCTCCAAGTGTGTAATACAAATCCGTCTCATAAATATGGAATTACACTAATGCAGAGGTGGCTTGGAGGCTTAGGGTCACAGAGAAGTGAGCCAGCATCCTTGAGAGTGTGGGTTCACACCCGGGTTAGACAAGCAATAGCTCTGTATCCCTCTCCCTGCCCACGGAAGGTTTAGCATTTTGCCAATTGATGCACAATTCACCCGAAGATGTGCGCGATTTGGCCCAAATACGCCAAATTAGCACACACTGTAGTGTGCAAGTTTTGCTGGAATTCTGTGAAAATTTTTCCGTGATTCGATAGTGAGAAAAGCTGTTTAATTTTAACTGCCAAAATGTTCCTGTATTCTAAAGTGGTTCCATACTGTGGCGGCTGGAAAACATAACTCTTGGCAAAACTTAAAATAAAAGCTTAATATATGTACTTAAGATTATATATATTACAAATTCACTGTGCATGTGTTGAAAGGCATATAGCCATGATGTCATTTTACCCAGCCAAACGAAATGAACATTAGCTAAGGTTGAAAAATGTCTAACGTTAATAAATAGTGCTGAAACGAACGTGAGAAAATGAATGTAGGATTCGTGAATGTTCTCCCAGTTTAAAGAGGGAGGGAGAGAGAGAGAGAGCTATCTCGCAGTCTCAGGGTACACACATCTGCAAGTGTCTGGGTAAACTTACTCTCGCGTACAACAGGAGTTGTATGATTTATAGGCGTTCTTGTTTGTGTTTATATGGTCTAATGGTCCTGGTCCTTCCCTGTGCCATTTATACAACTTAAAAATGTTGCTTTTCTGTGGGAGGGACTCTTGTTGTATATTAATATAAGTGAAGACGTCAAATGCCTCATATTTCACAATTACAATGTCACACGTGACAGCTTGCATGTCATAATTTCATTGAACGTAGATTTCATATCAAACATTTTTTTTTATTTTGCGTTGCGTTCTTGAAATCAAACATCAAGATATAATCAAATCGTTTATTTTAAGCGCAGGAAAGCCTCGCTGCTGTGCCTCAAGACTTGTTGCTTGAACGCGAGCCCAGCTTCGGGTTTCTTTTGAGTAAAGCAGCTTTCATTGCAGTCACGTTTATATTTAACCTGGAAGGAACCGTTGAGCTGTGCAGCTCTTTTTAACAGTTGTCCAGCGGGGACAAGTAACCAAGTTGCAGCAACTCAGGACATGGAGGGCACTTTTAGCCAGGGCAAATAAGGCAGTATTTATTTAAGGCTGTGGGAGGAAACCGGAGTACCCAGTTTAAACCTATGTGGGCATGGGCAGAATGATGCATTGAGACAAAGAGGAGCCCTTTGATTGGAAAACATCACAAGGCTGATGATGTCTCCAACGTGGGAGGCAAAACCTCCTGAAGGAGAGCAGAGGACCGCTGCACACAGTAATCCCAAAAGAGCAGCTCTTCATCGCGATTCTCAAACACTGAGCCGTGAAAACCTACATATATAGATTAGACAACGTTCAGAATTAGGGACACGATTCCAAGTGTTGAGGATTGGATGTGGGCTTGGTCAGGCCACCTCACCTGAAGGGACGGAATCAATGCGAGAGGACAGGCGCCATGGAGATGCGGTGACTAATTTGGGTGCAAGACAGGCTGTGACATCGTCGAACTGTGAGAGAGATGGCAGTGGGATGGGGGTGGCATTCACGCAGCTGTGGATTGCTTTTGGATAATGATGTGAGAGGAAGAAAAGCAGAGTGCATGGAGAAAGAGGGGACACTCCGAGCGAAAGTGGCGCATGCTCTCGACACAAAGCCTGCAAGATGACCAGCAGATTGCAGTGAAGCACGTGTGCTCGTGAGACCATCAGTGTGGACCTTTCAGATTTCTCCCTTCATATGGACATGTGTTCTCTGCGTATTCCAGTTGCCTCCCAAATGCAAAACAATCCTTACAAGCAATTAGCCAACCATTCAATTCAAAGACAGTATTTTCTGTCAAGACTATTGGGACTTAGTGAAGCGTTTGTGGTTTAATAACATCCGTTATTATTACTACAACTGTCCTGTTATAGCTTTCCACGTGACGTTGAAAACGCGAATGCGTGACCTCTCACCGTCCATATGTCTGCAACAAGGGGTCACAATCACTCTTTTAAAGATGAGCCAATACGACTATAATGTGAGAATAAAGTTGCGTTGCTCTTAGGGACTTACTCCATAGAAAACCAGCCAAAATGATGAAGAGATTTTTCCAAAAACTTGCTGATAAAAAAAACCCCATCAGCAACGATGGGCAAGGTTTTCACGTGAAGGCGATGACATCAATCGCTTCCCCACAACATCATTAGGCGTCATCTGCCTGTGCAGTGAGGAAGATAACTGGCGTTACTGGTAATTAATTCAGTACCTCTCAGCACCAACGCATGTACAAAAGCGTTACAGAATCCATGCAATATGCGTGGTTTTATACCTTATTATTGTTATACGTATTTTTGCGATTATACTGAATCATCACATTGCCTACAATGCTTGTATTTGTCTTGGGCACAATAGAGCTTGTTCCACACTCTAATTATTAATAATCACACCGAGTAAACCAAATATGAAGCAGTGCAGCAGCGCTGAGGTCCCAGCTGCCAGCGGGAGTGTTGTCAATACTCTTGCTTACGCGTGATAGGGTAATCCTGACTGTGGCACATCTGTACAGCACTGCTCCGTGTCTCTCTCGCTGGGCTGACACTACTGTGTGCCCCGTTCTGGTTCATCATCATTATCAGTACCCGCTTAATCCTGTACAGGGTCGCGGAGGGAGAGGGGGGTGGCTGGAGCCTATCCCGGCAGACAGAGGGCGCTAGGCGGGGCTTTTGGTTAGCTCTTATCAGATGCCCTATCGAACGACTCTGACCCAAATCACCTGGCATGTGCTCGATCCCGTTAGGTTCTGCAAGCTAAGCAAAGTTTGAGTTTAGTGCTTGAATGGGTGACTGCCACAGGACTGTGGGTCTGCGTGGTGGAGCAGCAGAGGGTAATGCAGGCAAATTAATAGTTGTACTACAATTCTATGCTCCCACGTGCACGCTGTCTGACTTCACCAACCTACACTGACCAGTGTGGCGAAGTATGATCAAACAACCCCGCATGACCTGCGTGGCGGTGGGGAGGCACTCACCCGGAAGTTTATTGACGAAACAGCGGCACGCGTGTATGTGTGGCACGTGGATATATTTATTATCCACGCTCGGCGTGGATAGCTGACCTAAATGAAGACCATATGCACAGTTATTCATAAATCAATTAGCTATGCTGGGTGAGTCACTCAAAACAAAGCAAGGGAAGAGCCGGAAGAGCCCTGTCTTCAAAAAGCACTGTGTCCGCTCGGCACAGGGGTTCCACGTCATCACTCGCGAACGCATCAATGATACATCAGCACAAACTGCACCAGGACCTCCGGCCTGCACCAGGCCCTCCGCGGAGCAGAGGTCCTGGTGCAGGCCTGTTGATTGAAAGGCCAGCGTCATCTCCACGAGTGACGATCTCTCTGTCGGTGGTAGATATTGCACGGTGTGTTTTGCGTGACCATGGCACGCGTATGGGTTCTCACAGCGCAGTGGGGGAGTAATCACGACGGCCTTTAACCCAAACATGTCGGTGTCGAAACTGGTTACCTAATATCAAACCCATTTGTAGCCACGAATTTTTGCAATTCCACAAAGCATTTCATTAAGTGGGGTTTTTGCTCCACAGTGGCAGACGATAAAAAAAAGCTGGCAGCATAATCCTGCGTGGAACCGAGGTGCGTTGTTGGCTTGTGCCGCACGTAGCTCAGCATGATGTCCAATGTGCTGGCATCTCCTGCAGGAACTGAGTGTTCCTGAAGAATTCAGTTCCTGCCGACGCTTCCCATCATGTGGGGCGAAATCTCAGACATCGTGCCGAACACGGCGAGCAAACTGAAAACACGGCGAGCGACGTGCGTGCCTGGCACTCGACTCAATAAAATACATTCAGGAGGCGAATTGGCAAGAAAGGGGGGGATGTACGTGCTCTACGGGCATGGAAGTCACTTTCAATGTCAGGAAATTAAAGATACGGGCTTTGCAGAGAAGGGCGGAGATGGTACAAGATCTCACCACTCGAAGGAACTGTGGGATTCAGCGGAAATCGTTATAGGATCAGGAGGGGACAATGCCCCTGAAATGGGACACAAACTGCCAGAAGGTACTGGAACAATGTGAATGTCTTCTGACACCAGGGCAACTTCAACTGGCTTTAAAATCAAAGGAGCAATGTGTACCAGTCAGTGTTACTGCTGCATATATATCCAGTATAATAATTACTTTCCAAGCAACATGCATTACAGGATGACTATGAAGGAACGATGCATTATTAAAGACACGCTTTTGGCCGACAATTTGAACTGTGTGGTGAAAATGTAAGCAACATACGCTTTACTGGAAAAGGGTTTTTGAATCGAAAAATCTTGGCTGATCCGCAACTGTTCGAAGCAACGACAACTGAGATGTCCGGGGAGACCTGAGCACTTTGGAATCTCGATGCGATGCGTGTCACCAATGCCAAGGCAGACACGTGGAGGTGAAGCGGCACGAGGCTTATCGGGTGGCGCTCTGCACAACCGCGTGTGTGAATGCGTTTAGTGGGGAACGGTGGCCTGGTGGTCAGCGCGCTGAGCTACGAAGCCCACCCACCCGTTTTAGATTCACGCTGACGGCCAACACCAGTGACGAGTTTTTGAACCGGTCCTGGGCCTCCCCTAGGTCGACTCAGCCTCAAATGAGCACCGTACCTTGTGCAATGTGAAAATATTGTCGCTAGGGAGGCAAAGGCGGTCGGGCGTGGTGCTGGTCACCCATCCCCTTGTGTGTCGTGCTGGCTTGCGTCGGCGCTCGCTAACAGCACCTGTCCCAACAGTCTCTTAAGCCTGTGCTGGTGATCTTTATCTTTGTAGTTTTATCGTCTTGGCTCTGACTGCTAAGTAGAGTTTTTTTTTTAAGAACGGGTGACAGATTTATCGGCACCATGTATCAAACAATGCCTGTGAAGTACACAATCGGACCGCTGAAAGTCACGAAAATGTGCTGCAGAGTTTGCTCCTGGGCAATGATAAAACCACACTTCCCAGGTGAGACCTGCACAGGAGGTGTGCGGGTATTACAACGTTACACGCAGGGATTGTCAAACAAGTTAAGTCTATAAACCGTGAGTGTTGGAAACCAGGACTGTTTGCTGAGCGTGAACATTTTGGCAGGAAATAAGAATGTCAAATAGCGTCCATTCTTTGATAATATAAACGAATTCCTTTTCACCTCTCACAATTAAATAAACTTGTTATTCAGTAATACTGCAGTGGCAAAATAGCTCAGGGTCTATCACTCACTTTAATCAACAGCATCGAATTCCAGTGAAATTAGAACATGAGACAGACGTTTTACATTGGCTGAATACAACTTCAGTCAACGCAACTTTGGTTTATGTCCTTTTCTAAGCAAGATCGATTAAGTCTGATTTGCATATTAATTGAGGGGGGGCGGTTGTTGTTAACACATATATTTTGCGTGAATAACTATTCAATTAAGATGCATTTTGGAGAAGTGTTGAAATTGGATTGGTATCAAATCTTGAGTGGAAAGGAATGCTCGATGTGAACCCACAGCCGTGTCCCTTTGGGAGGCCCCAAAAATGCCATTAAGTGTGGAAAAAACTATAGTAATCTGAGCTCTCTTTGTTCAGTTGAATTTCAGCAGCTGCGGTACCAGCTGTAATAAAAAAATAAGTATGGCGAAATGAAGAAAATGGCCAACGCACTGCCAGCTTGGTTTGTTGTTGTCGCCAATCATCTGTCAGTCATCGTCGGTCAAAGCCAGGGACTTCAATCGGTGCCGTCAGGTTTACTCTACAAGTTTTACATTATTTATTTATAAGCGGGACGTGGGGAAGCGGAGAGATGCAGGGGGGGGGGGGCACTTCAACAAAAATCTCCACTTAGTGGGGGCGACCACTTGTTGTGTGCTCTCGAAGTCTAGCCTCCTCCCCCCCTCCCGCATCCTTTCGGTTAATTTATTTCATTTACAAGTCATATTTCTTTGGCCAGCGAGCAGAACATCGAATGTTTTGATTGACCCATCAGAGCGCTCTGGCTGTGAGACGTCCCGCCGAGAGATGGCCGCTGATCAGTTTTATCACAAACCAGGCTCCTGGAGGCCCGCAGCAGAATGCCACGTTGGTTCCTCCGTTATGGGGTCCCCCCTTTGTGTGAGGCCCAGGGCAATTTGGCCATCGTGCTTGTTACCTGGCTCATTGGCCCGGGATCAATCAGTCACTGAGCAGACATCTCATCTCATCTCTCTCACTCATCTCTCATTATCTGAAACCGCTTAATCCTATATAGGGTCACGGTGAAGCCGGAGCCTATCCCGGAAACACAGGGCGTAAGGCAGGAATACACCCGACGACGGGACGCCGGTCCATCGCCAGGCATTGCGGGACAATTTTAGTCTGCGAGCCAATCAACCTATCCAGGAGCATGCTTTTGGACTGTGGGAGGAAATCGGAGTACCCGGCGAAAACCCACGCGGACACGGGGAGAGCATGCAAACTCCACACAGAAAGGCACCGGAGCCGAGACTCGAACCCGGGACCTTCTTGCTGTGAGGCGTCAGCGCTAACCACTGGGCCACCGCGCCGCCCCTGAGCAGACATCGGACCATATATTGTGAATGATCACGATTAATAACGCGCCACGTGCATATTATCATCCTGGCACTCGTTAATATTGGCCGCCAGAAATATGTATTCACATTGTATCACGCACGCCATATTACATAAACATCTGAGGCTATATTACGAACGGGGAAGCTTGCTGCTCATGCAGATGGAAATTCCAAATGCACAGATGAGTAACAGAGCAAGACTGCCTTCCACACCCATTTTACAGTAACGCGAAATCTCGAGTACTCTTTTCAACGTAAGAGATGACTTGCTGAGAGGGAACTTGTGTGCTGGTCAGCAGCAAATGCCACACTTGTGCTGCCGCTGCTTGCTCAATCATCAGTTACACTTGCTCGCTCTCTGGGTCAAGCTTGACGAACACTGCCCGAGAGGCCAGTTTTTTCGCCCGATTTCCACACGCGCCAATGCTTGCCGTCTGTTGGCCGACGCATTGTGTCGTGAAGTACGTGCAGCGAGCAATGAGGACCCACAGGAAATGATCGTGGATGTGAGATAACACGATTGTGTTTATGTTCCGTGCAGCCTCGCCGCTCGTGCAAATTGCATGTCACAATCGACTAGGAACCACGGATGAACAAGAAGGCAGCCAGGCAGTGAGCTCGCGCCAACAGTCGTCTAAGCCAGGGTTCCTCAACCTTTTACACCTCAAGGCCCACTTGAGTTTGATCTTCACGGAACACTTGGTAGCACTCACAGCCCGCCGAGGAATTTCGACTCACCGGGTGAGAATGGCGGGCCTAAGCTCTGTAATCCTCTATTTATTTAGTGTTCAGCCGATAAGAATTGTTCATCCAATTAATGAGTGTTTCTAACTGTGCGAGGAAACCGGAGCAACCGTCTGAAACCCACGGCGTGCTGAGGAGGCAACACTGTCCCATACAGCAGAGGCGGATTTTATTAATGCCCACTCTGCTCGAGCAAGGCATGGCACCTCGACTCCCACGAGAAGGCAGTCTCGCAGCATTTGTGTGATCCGCCAACCCTCGCTGCCTAAACACGGAGGGCTTTGAGACGAGAGAGGGGAGAGAAAGGTCAGCCCCAAAGTGAAGGCTACGTGCGCTTCACTAATATAATGCAGACTCACAGCGTTCCAGAACGCGTCGCTAATTCCAATTTGCACCTTCCATACGAAAAAAAACAATCCACTATCCCTAGAGCGAGGTTTCCATTAAATTGTTACAATATGTATTTAAACATTGGCTTGCTATTGATTCAAAGGCGTTTTGGCATGTGTACTAAGAGCAAATCAATTTCTACATTGAGCATTCATGACAAGCCTGCCATCCATGGTTTATTGTGACTAATTGCATATATTGGTGTTGTGCTGTCCTCAAAGCACTCTGGTCTTTAATCACTATAATAGATTGTATCTTTTGCGTTCCAACACGACTGCCGCCTAACAAATGATAGTGACAAGTGGGCTTTAGCCTTTGTCTTAATAAACTTGAACTGGCTTCACCCGTTTGAATATTATCACCAAATGCTTCTTAAACAAATGTTGCTGACTGCGTGGGTTTACTCGTCGTGCCGTTCAGGTCTGTGATGATATTTTTTGGGTCGCACCGCGTGTTGTTCCGCACTAATCGCCAAAGTTTCGCTCCACGTGCCGTCGGCTTCTTCAGGAATCGAAGAACTCAGGATTTTCGTTCCTGGAAAAGCTGCCGGCGCCGACAGTAAATTGTCGAACTCGTGCCGAATGACGCGCGGTACGATCCCAAAACTAAATTGTTAAGCTCCTGAGAATCTCCCAGCATGTGATGCGAATCGTCAGCTACCGTGTCGAAAAATACACCGAGCAAACAGGAAATAGGTCGGAGAGCTGAAAGCTGTTTCGTTTTCTGCTGCTTTTATGCAGGGGCCATGAAAGCTGAAAACAAATAACACTGTAGCGAAACTCTGCTGTGTTGCACTGCTGTGGAGGATTGGGAGAGATCATCATCGGCCAAGTTCAGTTCACCGCTGGATGAATGCCTGCACAAGCGTTTTGCCATCTCGCACGGTTCTGGGAATCGAACGATGCGTCCAACGAGAGCCGCCTTCATCGCTACCGTCTGTCCGGCGGAAATCTTTCAGGAGTCCGTTCGTTGGCTGCCACTGCGAGCCCACGGAGCGGCCACGCTCAGGAAGGGCTCGCGGAGTCGGAGGATGCTGCTGCTTTGCGACGTTCGACCAATTTGTTATTTTCAACAGTCGTGCGCGTGGGAGCAGGAAACAAAAGTGATAGAAAAAAAAACCCCGGCACATTCTAGGCAGATAAGACACGCCACATATAATCCAGGAACCTTGTAAACATATCAGAAGACGAAAAACACATTGTTAGACAACAACGCTGGTGTGAAAATGAAATAAATATAGAGCGGGTTATATTTCAGGCAATGGTACTTCTTCATAGCAGAGAAAACATAGTTTTACTCAACATACCATCTTTCGCAAGATGCTGCGTTGAACAGGCCCTGTCTGTGAGCGACCCGCCAGGCCGATCTCCGCTATTGAATTATAAGGTTCACTTAAAAAAGGCCGTAGACAGCGGCTGTTTTTAGCTTCGAGCCTGAGGTGGCACCCTGTTGTCCTTGTGGGCTGTTGGCACCAAAGTGCGGGGGGCAGTGGGGCCACCGGCCACATGCCCATGTGACAAGTAGCAATGCCTTAGGGGTCATCATCATTCTAAACGAGGAAAAAACTGCCTAACGAGTGTGCGCTTGGCATTCCTGAAATTGCAAGCGGCTATTGCGTAATTGTTTTCCCTGATATACGTACAGAGGAAAAAAAACGCGCGTTTTAAATGCTGAATCAATGCTCAGTCTTGGCTGCGCGATATCTTTTTTTTTCCTTGGGCATTCCGCCGAAAGGACCTGATTGTCAGGGATTTAATGTTTGTCACGAAACATGAAGACAACAGTGACGTTTGTGTCGGTCGCCTCGCTCACCCTTGTGCGAATATTAATCACCGCTGATGTGTCGCGACACGATTGTTCTACTGCTAGCCTGACGACGCGTGAGCTTAGTTCTCCGCGGCAGGGCCTGTGGTGAGAAATTCAGGGTGGCGGCGTTATGGATCGCCAGCATTTTCGAGCCAACTCGAGAATCCACAAGGGCATCAAAATGAAAGTGGCCGGGGCTATTTTTGGCCAATAAATGCGGTCGCCAAGCTATAAACATCTTATGCATTGTGTTTTGTTTTTAAATCATCGTGAAGAGCATGACGTGCGGGACTTTGAAAACACAGCGTCACCGCGATAACTTGTTTATCCCACCCAGAGATGCGGTAGAGAGGCATGGATTCTCTTTCTGTGGTGGTGGATGGGTGTCACAGCCACCCGCCGTGACACCCATCACACTTAGCCTGTAAGAGGACAGCACAGTGAGACCTCTGCAAATGAGTGGCTTTTCGTGATGACTCAAACGCACAACGATGTCAAGTGAACGGCACCCAAAACACCGCACCTTGAGCAGTAGGCGAGGGCTGCCAAGCCTCGTGCCAGCACCACCATCTGAACCTGACACGTGCTCAACCTGACTGCAATGAGAAGAATGCCCATATGCGCACGTGCGGTCATTATAAACATGGGCCCCGAGATTTGAGTTCAATTCTGGGTCATGGTTAATATCAGTGCTGAGGGACGACTGTACCGGTCCTGGAACTTCCATGCCCTTTTATCAAATGTGGTTCAACAACTCTCAACAGCTGATACGGCATGTGAGAGGCCTCCCAGCTGGCATGGGCAGGGCCTTCATCCAGCAGTAAATTGTTTGTAAATTATTTTGATTTCTCAGATGACGAATTTGTGTTTTCTGTCATTCCTCTTCACTTCATTGTTGTATTTTATTTTGTTTGTTTGACTTTTGTCAATTCTGGTGACCGAAGTCACGGCTGCAAACGAGACTCTATCCTGGCAAAACAAAACAAACCTTGACTTGATCGTTATTGACCAAGAACCCGGAGAACGATTACCGTGACATTGTTGTTTAATGCATATATTTTTTGTCCATTTGTCTGCAGCCGTTGTCCTCGCAGACTCAGGCCTGCAAGAAAAGCGTCGAGATGTTCATGGGCGAGGCCCCGGTGGCGGTGTCGGAAGCAGCTTCGGGAGATGCAGACATCAACGTGGACCTACTGGAGCAGTCGTCCAAGCAAGAGGCACCGGCAAACGACGGCGCCGGAACAGCCATCGCTCAACAAGGCAAGC